>CM076578.1:972540925-972915970 GCA_034641835.2 Pinus albicaulis
CATTCCACTTTACCTCATTTTCCTTTGTCCATTGCTATTCCAGACCCAATTGATCAATGAATTTAGTTAAAATTACTTTTAGAATGATTTACATGACTGACTTGCTAAGTTTTGTAATTTTTTCCATTGTAAAGCATTTTGACCGGAACTAGCTGCAGAATGCAGACATTCCGTAGCTAACCGGCGATTCTGCAGCTGTCTTCACGTTTGAGTATGTTCCAAGTGGCCTCTCAAGAAAAACCGCATATGGGCATATTCCACGTCATGTCTACATGGTTCGTTGCTCACCATGAAGGAAGAAACGAATTCTGTGTATGGTTTTGGTACGTGGGAACACATTTAAGAAGACAAACTTCTAATAGGACTGTCTTAGTCCAGATGTCCATTTCCTTGTTATGCAACCACTTCAAGAGTCCTAATGTGATTCCGATAAGGAAAGACAATGTTCCTGAAATTGTTGCAAGTCTTGTTATTTACATTTGTTATATAAACACTTGGGAAACCGAGAGCTAGGCTAGATTTTGTTCTAGATTTTGCTTAGATTCTGTGCTACATTTCTCAAGACGCAGAGTGCTCTGTTCAAGTTATTTTCACTTTTAATGAAGCAGACAGTGTTGTTTTGAAAGCGTTGATTTGATTTGGAGTTAGATTCCGTCAAGTGGTAGAGGGCCCCTGCCTCTTGCACGGATTTATTTGCGTAATTTAGATAAGTATTCTAGCTTCCTTTACGTTTTTGAAGTTGAATTCGTAGTTGTTTTCATTAGTTACTGTAGTTATACTCATTCTAAAAACTCTTCCAAAAGAAGAAGCTCTTCCAAAAGATTATAATGATGAATGGGGAATGGCTATAGTATTGTAGGATTTAATTGTAATCTCTTTTATTCACCATCACAGTTATACTTATGCTCAGCACTCTTCCACAAGAAGAAACTCTTCCAAGAAATCTTTATACTGTCTTAAGCATGATTGTGATCTTGAACGTTTTAGTTGTGTGTTTTCACTAAGTACCATAGCTGTTCTTACTCTTAAACGCTTGTCCAATATATCATAATGATGAGTGGGAGATAGCCATGATATCTTAGTTTTTAATTGCTTTCAGTCTTTATGTTTACATTTGCACTCAATTACACAGTCAGGATTGTTCTAAAAACTCTTCCACAAGAAGGAACTCTTCCAAAATACCAATCATGATGGACAAACAGACTGTATAATTCCATAGAATAATGCATGATAGCTTAGTTAGGATGCTCCGGAGTTTAATTGCACTTAATTCATGCTCAGTTATTTTGTTTTAAGTTTGATAATGACTTGTAGTTCAGCACTGTTTTAGGCTAGTGACATTTTAGGTTCAGTTGTAGTTCAACTCATTGCATTTTCACTCCATATTCAGTTGCCATTCACTGCATATTAGATTACTTCAGTTGTTAAACTTAACAAAACAACCTTCATTATTCACAAATCTCTTCTTGTTCTAAAATCCATAATTGATTCATAAACATATGAACAGAAGACCATATCACTTTAAGGCCTGAAGTACTTCTGCAACTTCCTTATCATCTTACAAACAAACATTTCCTCAACAGACTGTTTCAAAAATCTATAACCTTTGAGTGAAGTGTAGTGCTATAAAAATGAGTTGCAGAATAGAGTTAGGAACTAGATTTAGAGTAGAAGATCTTATGATGATAACAATGTTTTACTCAAATTATACTTCAACAAATCTCTAATCAAGGATAAAATGTTGCATCATTATAAGTTAGTTGTTTGAACTGTTTAGTTAGGAATATTTTCATACTTAGTTGACCATGTTTCAAGCTCTCTCTCAAATGCCTTTGATGAAAGAATTTGACAAGTTTAGTTTGTGTTTTGAATCACTTGTTTAGAATTCATTATCAAGCTTTGTTTCTGATTGGTCATAGTTTAGATTTGATTCTATTTTAAGTATTGCATTTGTATCAGTCATTTGTCATCAACCAATTAGGTTTCACTCTGTTTTTAATCATTAGCTTCCTTCCATTTGCTTTCTAGTCATCTTTCTTGTGAACATAAAATCACCAAAAGACCAAAAACATCATAAATCATCACAAAAGACCAAAAACATCACAAAACACTACACACAACGCATTAAGAAACAAACACCTAGGTACATACAGTACACTTCACTTCAGCAGTTTACCAACCCTGGTTGACAATTAAATGAGCTCAATTTAGAAGACTAGATTGAGACCAAACATTTTGGCGCCGTTGCCGGGGAAGTGAAAACTAGGTAACCTTTGTTTCTTAGCATCCAAAAACAATTTTATGCGTAGGGAGAGAGATTCAAGGGGAAGATTCATAAGCAGCAGAGGCAAAAGTTTGATTTCTAGAACACCACTTGTTTCATCTAGATCCAGAGTTAGTACACCTTCAACTCATACCCATATTCCATCCTCTCTTGATCCTAGACTTCTAGAAGATCTAAAATCAGATATCCCATTAGAAAAACCTTCCACTTCATCCACTGAACCTACCATAGAAGAAGATCTAAAAACTCCTGTTAGGGACACAAACCTTTCCACTTCCACAAGAGAGTCAACCATGGCAGAAGAAGGAGGAGGAGGAGTTTTTAATGGAGAAAAAACACTATTTGGAGGTAGAGGTAGAGGTAGAGGAGAAGGAGGTAGAGGTGCAAATGGAGGAAGAGGTAGAATAGGAAGCTCTTTTGGGTTCCCTATAATTGATGAAGAAACCAATACAACCATGAAAAATATTTCACCCTCTGTCCTTCCAAACTTCTATGGACTTAAAACTGAAGATCCTGAAACCTTCTTATTCGAATTTGAAGTGCTTTGTAGAACTTATGACTACTTACAAGATGCTCAAAAATTGAAATTATTTCCTTCCACTTTGAAGGGAGCAGCATTGAAGTGGTTTATGAGTCTAATCAGCAGTTCTATTAGAACATGGGAATACATGAAACAAGAATTTCTAGAGAGATATTTGGATTATTGTATGCCGGTTAATCATAAGGAAGAAGTGTTCAAGATGTTACAAAAAGAAGATGAAAATTTGGAAGATTTATTGGAGAGATTTAATTACAACATCAAAAGGGCAAAAACGGAAAACCTAGATCAAGACACCTTGAAAGCTCTTTTGTTGAAAAAAATTAGGGATGAATGGTTGGATATCCTTAACATGATGGGAAAAGGGGATATATCACAACTCACATTACCTGAAATATTTGAGTTATGTATCAACCTTTCAAGAGGGAAATCTAAAACTGTCAAAGGTCCAAGAGATCCTGCTCTTGCAAGGGAAAGTAAGTCTACTTCTGGGACAGTAAGTGGATCAGAAATAGGTCACATGCTTGATTATTTTAAATATAACATCTTAGGGAGTCTTAGTGAACAAATAGACACCATTAAGATACAAAACAAGCAAAAGGCTGAATATGATGCCTTGGCAATCTTTTGTCCCAAATGTAGAAAGAAACATGCCTTGAGAGAGTGTCCTTTGGATGTAAAAGTTGTAGAAAATTGTGTCATTTGTTCTGAGAAACATGAGACCAAGAATTGTCCTTCTCTTCCTGGTCTCAAGGCTGTCTTTCAGGAGGTAACTCCTACAGATTCCACAGAGTCCCTCAATTTTGTATCTAGAAGACCTTGGCAGGGACCTCAGACACAAGGATTCCATGATCAAATGTATAATCAACCTCCACCTTGGAATCCTTGGCAGCAACCTTGGCCCCAATTTCAAAATCAATCTCAGTCCTGGGCACAATGAACACAAAGTCCCTATGGAAGATACTCTCCATACTATCAGTATCCACCATCCTATCCACCATACCCACATTTTTATCCTCAAAATCCTCAACAAAATTTTCCTCAAAATCTTCAACAAAATTTTCAACAAAATTCTCAACAACATCATCAAAATCAACCACATCAAAATCAACCACTTTCATTACCATTCCCTCAAAAATCAAATCAATTTCCTGCTCAACCCATACCAAACCCCAATAATAAGAACCCTCGGAATACATACATGATAGAAGGCCAACAATTTCCAACTTATTTAATCACTCCTTTAGACCTTAGTGATGTTCAACTGAGGTCTGGAAGAATACTTGAAAAGAGGAAACCTTTTGTGATCATACAAGAACAAGATAATTCTGAGGAAGACTCCCTACGGGTGAATAAAAGTCTTGAGGAAGACACATCCTTTCAAGACCCACACATTGAAAAACTAAAACAAAAAGATCCAATAAATCCAACTCCCGTATTAGAGCAACCATCCACATCTACTTCTATACCTCCCTTTCCGGAAAGATTACAAATTGATAGAGGTGTAGAAAAACAAATCATGGTGCCTAATTATGATTTCTTATATGAATTGAGAAATGTTTGCATTAAAATTCCATTATTGCAAGCCATCAAAGAAATCCCAATTTTAGCCAAAACAATAAAGGAGTTGAGTATGAAGACAACAAGAAAAAGAATAAGAGAAACCAAGAAAATTCAACTGGTAGGACAAATAGCAGATATTATGATGGGTAAGATTACTATTCCAAAGTACCTTGACCCAGGAAATCCAGTTGTCAAAATTCACATCAATGGAGTTGAAATTCAAAACACACTCATTGACTTAGGAGCAGCAATAAATATCATGAGTAGACAAATCATGGACAAACTGAAACTTCCTAATCTTCTCTTTACACCCACACTATTACAATTAGCGGATAGATCTGTGATCAAACCAGATGGGGTAATAGAAGACATTCCAGTGTCCCTAGATTCTTGGGAGTACCCTGTGGATTTCATGATCCTAACTCCTAAGAATAATCTAGGAGGCCATCTTGTTATATTAGGAAGACCTTGGTTGGCTACAGCTGATGCTTTTATTAGTTGTAGATCCGGTGATATGTATATCTCTGATGGTAGTTCAACTAAGAAATTCACTTTATATCCTCCAGCTAGGACAATTACAGATTTAGATGACACTCAATGGATAGAGGATGAAGAATATTTACAACCTCTCTTCACAATTTCAGAAATTAGTGAAGATAATCAAATTCTGAATACTCTAGAAAACTTTGAATCCTCTCCAGAACACAAACATGAATCATTTTAGGAGGGATCCAATATTGAATTTTTGTCATCTAGGCAGATGTCTCTTCATTCTATGGATAAATTTGGCAGCTCTACAAGTGAGATTTTTCCAGGAAAAACTTTGAACATAAACAAGAACCTAGAAAAATCTCAACAAGAAGAGTTAATCAAAGTATTACAGAGACATTCTTCTGCATATGCATGGGAATACACTGACATGAAAGGGATAAGTCCCAAGACTTGTACTCATCACATCTATATAAAGGCAAATTTCAAATCAATCAGATAGCCTCAAAGACGGATGAATCCAAATCTTAGGGAAATTGTTAAAGAGGAATTGCAAAAATTGTTAAATGTTAATTTCATCTATCCTATTTCAGATAGTCAGTGGGTTTCTCCTTTGGTAATTGTGCCAAAGAAAATTGGAAAATGGAGGGTGTGTGTTGACTACCGAGAACTGAATAAAGCTACTCTTAAAGACCATTTTCCCTTACCTTTCATAGATCAAGTATTAGATACATTAGCTGGCAAAAAGTACTTCTCATTCCTAGATGGGTTTAGTGGTTACAATCACATCCAAGTAGCACTTGAATACCAAGATAAAACCACATTCACCTGTCCCTGGGGTACCTATGCTTACCGAGTATTACCATTTGGATTATGCAATGCACCTGCAACATTCCAAAGGGCAGTATTAGGAATTTTTTCGGATCTAATACATGATTGTGTAGAGGTGTACATGGATGATTTCATAGTTTATGGGAATACATTTGAAGAGACTTTAGAAAACCTGGAAAAAGTCTTAAAAAGATGTCAAGAAGCAAACCTTTCACTTAGTCATGAAAAATGTTTTATGATGTTTACTGAAGGTATTGTTTTAGGGCACCACATTTCAGGGGATGGGATTAGAGTTGATGAGGCGAAAGTTGAAGTTATTTCTAACCTATCCATTCCAAGTTGTCAAAGAGATGTAAGAAGTTTTCTAGGATTTACGGGGTACTATCGGAGATTTATAGAAAACTTTACCAAAATAGCATCTCCTCTCTTCAAATTACTCACCAAAGATTGTGAATTTAAGTGGACTTCTGATTGCCAGTTAGCTTTTGAAACCCTGAAAACCAAAATTTTTGAAGCACCTATATTAAGGGGACCTAACTGGAAGTTACCTTTTCATATCTCGACAGATGCTTCCGATACAGCTCTAGGAGCAGTATTGGGACAAAAATATTTAATTCCCTATGCCATCTATTATATCAGTAAAAATTTGACTCCTGCAGAGTTAAACTATACTATAGCTAAAAAAGAGTTTTTAGCTGTTGTTCATGCCATAAACAAATTTAGACACTATATAACAGGCTATGAAACTTTTATTCACACTGATCATTCTGCAATTAGATACCTAATGAACAAATCAATCACTAATGGCAGAGTTATAAGATGGTTATTACTCTTACAAGAATTCAACATTACTATTCTAGATAGGCCTGGAAAACAAAACACAGTAGCTGATTTCCTATCTAGACTCCAAAATATCAAAGATGACACTCCAGTTGAAGATCAATTTTCTGATGAATATCTTTTTGCAATCTCTACTCAAACTCCATGGTTTGCTGATATTGCTAATTATTTAGTTTCAGGAAAATTTCCTTCAATTATGAATGCAAGAGATAAAAGAAAAATAATTTGTGATAGTGCAAAATATTCATGGGTTGCTAATGAGTTGTACAAGACAGGTCCAGATTTGATCATTAGAAGGTGTGTTCGTGAAGATGAGATGCCTGAGATTCTCAAGGCATGTCATGATGAACCTTGTGGCGGACACTTTGGAGATAAGAGGACAGCCTATAAGATCCTTAATTTAGGATATTATTGGCCATCTTTGTTTAAAGATGCAAGGGAGTATGTAAAAAGGTGTGACAGTTGCCAAAGGGTAGGGAAACCTTCTCCTTCAGGTGAGATGCCATTACAACCTCAGGTACACATTGAACCTTTTGAAAAATGGGCTTTGGATTTTGTAGGTCCTATTAGTCCTCCATCAAGAGAAAAGAAATATATATTAGTTTGCACTGATTATGTTACTAAATGGGTAGAAGCTAAGCCATTACTTGTTGCTAATGAAGCATCTGTAGTTACTTTTCTTTTTGAGGATATTTTTACTTGTTTTGGTGTCCCAAGGGAAGTTGTTACAGATCAAGGAGCTCAATTTACATCAAGGCTAGTGGGGCAAATGATGGAGAAGTACAAAATCAGACATAGAAAATCTACTCCTTATCATACACAAGCAAATGTTCAAGTGGAATCTACTAATAAGATCATTGAAGGAATCCTAACAAAGATTCTTCATTTACATAGAAAATATTGGGTAGATAGGCTTCCTGAAGCCTTGCGGGCCTATAGAACTACATGGAGAAACACAACAGGCTATACTCCTTATGAGCTTGTTTATGGAAAGCAAGTTTTGTTTCCCATAGAGTTCCAGATTCAAACTTTCAAAATGGCAGTTCAGCTAGGACTTGATTTAACGGAGGCACAAAAGCATATATTGGAGCAGATTAATGAATTGGATGAGATCAGACAAGATGCAGTTCAGAAAACAAGTCTAGTCCAACAGCAAAGGACTAGATGGCATGATAAGTACATCAAAGAGAAGAAATTCAAAGAAGGTGACTGGGCTCTCTTTTTTGATTCAAAATTCAAGGATTTTCAAGGTAAATTTCAGACACATTGGCTTGGGCCATATGAAATTGTTGAAATTTTTGATAATGGGGCAGTAAAAATCAGAACTATAGATGAATAAGAGGTCACTTTTCTTGTGAATGGTCATAGATTGAAGCTGTATCACAAACCACTCTCAAGAGAATAATTTGTCAAGAAGTTCCAATAATGTAGTGATGTGAAGTTAATGAAGAAGAATTCTTCTTCTTCATCAACTTGATTAAATTTTCTGAAGTATTTCTTTGAAAAAAAAAATTAATAAATAAAAAATAATTTAAAAAAAAATAAAAATAAATAAAGGTATAAACATGAAAACCAATCATTGATTGGCATGTTTATACAGAAAAGATAGGGTGAAAATCAGAGTCTCTCTGACACTCTAACTTTTCCCATTTTTGTTTTTGCAAGCAGCTGTTACAAAATCATAAGTTCAGATCCATAGTGCTTATGATCCATCTCATTTCATTTCACGTCATTCACTTATCCATCCATATTCCATTTTATTCATTCATTCATACTCTACTTCATTCCATACTTCATTCATTTCGTTCCATATTCCATCCATCTCATTTTCATGTCAAGATTTAAAGTTTTATGTCTCGCTGTAAATGAATAAAACATGTCATGGATTGCAGGGCAGTTCTTATGTTCTTTCACTCCATTTCATAAACTGAATCCATTCCATTTCATCATCCACTTCATACATACCATGTCTCATCATCCATCTCCATTCATACCATATAACATTTCACCTATATCTCCAAAAACCACTCCATTCCATGATCAAAATGCTCTACAGGTACATTCTGCAGCTTAACAGACATTCTGCAGCTGTTCAACCTTTCCGCAGCTAGCCAGACATTCCGCAGCTACAAATCCTGAAGGCATTAGTCAGCAGACATTAGAATTGCAACAAAATGATCCAGTGTATCCATGAATAAAAAGCATCAAGAAGGATTATGAAGAATCTTCCAAAGGAGAACAAAGAAGACAAAGACTACAAAAATCAAATGAAAAGCAGAGGTAACAAGTTTAGATTATAATGGCATTTCATAAAGTTTAGCATAGTTTTAGTTATGAGTTGTTCGAAAAGGTTGTTTTAATTATTTTTATTGATCAAGACCAATAAACCCTCCACAAACTTTGGATTAAAATCTCTCATTTCAAATTCCATGCCCGACATCATTTAAGCGGTTAAAATGGCCGAAGTATTTGAATTCTTCACGTCTCTTAACCAAATCATTCAATGATGATTCTCTTTGCCGTTGTAAAATCTTCGCCGTCTTTTCAATCATTAATTCGTTTCCTCCACCTCACTCCATTACCTCATTCCGTGACCACTGCCATCACTCCATTCTGTAGCCGGCATTTCATTCCGTAGACAGAGATATTCTTATCATTGTGAGCATAGCAAAAAGGGTATATCAGTTTGAATCACTGTGGGCAGAGATTGAGCATTATCACTATAAACACAGAGGTATAGCAGAGAAGAATTTGAAGCCATTTGTTACCGTAGGTAGACGAAGTATCACGGCGGGCAGGAGAGATTGAGCATTATCACTGCGCAGGAGGCATAGCATTGAAGAACTTGAAGTCATTTGTCACAGAAGTAGGTATAGTCACAAAGATTTGAAGTCATTTGTTACCAGAAGATAGAGATATAGCAATATGGGAATTTGAAAAGCTATTTCTGTAGAAATGAGAGGAATAGTAATGTTGGGGACACCTCAGCCATTTGTCAGCATCGAACGAGCATGTCAGGTCAAAAGTTCCATTGTCAACTAGAGAGTATATCATTCAGAAGGTTAAAATGGCTACTTCAGAACTTATGACATATCAATTCGAAGGTGAAAGTTATTGTTTCAGTGGGTAGAAAGAGCATTAATCTGAACATTGAAGAAGAAATTATGGGTTTCATTGTAAGAACTGAACCAATAGGTACAAAATACCTAGAAGGCTACCCTCAATGTAAAATATTTTGTGGACGGATAAGCTTCAATTTTTTGAGAGAATGACGAGCTTACGAAAATTCACTAAAACATTTATAAGATCATTTCAAGGCCATGAGTTGAGGAAGTGGAGATGTCAAATTTAAATGCTGAAGTTTTCATTGAAGCTACAAGGGTTGCTCGAAATGAGAGAGATGGTTCAAACGAGAGAATTCCACATAATGAATCTAGAAGCAGAATTCTAAAATCACAGTATGGATACATACAACGCATTTAGAAAGAAATTCCAAATTCTTGCATTGTGAAAAATAAATGGAGAAACATATATGCCTGGGTATTACATGTGAGGGTAGATATGGCACATTTTATGTCTACCAAATTAGACTGATAATGCATTTTCTGGGGGAAGACTTAAACCTACCCTATTTCGTGCTTCAAATCTTGAAAAGGATGGCTTCCTGTGTTCAAAGAAGGGTTCAATTTTTAGAGACAACCCTATATCATCATGGTTTGGTTAAAATTTTGATTGAACATCATTTAACCAAAACAAATGATACATGGGACAATTTCTTGACAAGAAATCATTTTGAAGAGCCAAAAGAGCCCTCACCTGAACCACAGCCTACAAAGAGTAGCAGGAAATGGAGGGCTTCAAAAGTTGAAATTGATAAAACAGTCCAAGAAAGTAGTGAGGAAATCATTTCAGAGAAGTTGACTCAAATCAAGAGACAGCTTAAGGAAGAAAAGGTAATCAAGAAATTTTCCATGGAGAAAGGAGATGGATCTTCTCAGCCTAGAAGAAGCCATAGATTAAAGGGAAAACTAAGGAAAACTCAAATCAAACAAACAAGGGTGATTAATATAGAAGATGAAGAAAAATACATTGAAGAAGATGTTGAAGAGGATTTTAATGAAGGAACCCCTGAAATTGACCCTGCTCAACAAGAAATTTATGACTATGTGGAAACTTTGGAAAAGAGAGCTTCAGAAAGTAAGGACAGAACCCCTAGTCCTCCACTGTCTAAAATAGATGTATTAAGAAGGGATAGATATGAGTTGGAAATACTTAATAGACACATCAAAAATGAGAATGAAATTCTCAAGGATCAAGTCAAGCTCAAAACTGATATGAATTCAACCTTATCCCTACATATAGACAAAGTGGAAAAGACCAATGACAAGTTGAAGAAGAGGAAAAAAAAGTTAATCAGGGCACTTACCAACCTAAGGTTCAAACTTGTTATCAGAAAACCCAGAAGACCTTTAGCTTCCAGAAAAAGGAGAAGGAGAGGATTAGATGTTCTTGCAGAAGCCTCTGAGTTCATAGGGTAATTTGCATGAGGACATGCAAAGAGACAGCAGTGGGGGTATGTTGAGCCTCAAAATTGTGCTTTCTTTCATTCCACTTTACCTCATTTTCCTTTGTACATTGATATTCCAGACCCAATTGATCAATGAATTTAGTTAAAATTACTTTTATAATGATTTACATGACTGACTTGCTAAGTTTTGTGATTTTTTCCATTGTAAAGCATTTTGACCGGAACTAGCTGCAGAATGCAGACATTCCATAGCTAACCGTCAATTCTGCAGTTGTCTTCACATTTGAGTATGTTCTAGGTGGCCTCTCAAGAAAAACCGCATATGGGCATATTCCACGTCATGTCTACATGGTTCGTTGCTCACCATGAAGGAAGAAACAAATTCTGGGTATGGTTTTGGAACGTGGGAACACATTTAAGAAGACAGACTTCTAATAGGACTTTCTTAGTCCAGATGTCCATTTCCTTGATACGCAGCCACTTCAAGAGTCCTAATGTGATTCCGATAAGGAAAGACAATGTTCCTGAAATTGTTGCAAGTCTTGTTATTTACATTTTTTATATAAACACTTGGGAAACCGAGAGCTAGGCTAGATTTTGTTCTAGATTTTGCTTAGATTCTGTGCAACATTTCTGAAGACGCAGAGTGCTCTGTTCAAGTTATTTCACTTTTAATGAAGCAGACAATGTTTTTTTGAAAGCGTTGATTTGATTTGGAGTTAGATTCCGTCAGGTGGTAGAGGGCCCCTGCCTCTTGCACGGATTTATTTGCGTAATTTAGATAAGTATTCTAGCTGCCTTTACGTTTTTGAAGTTGAATTTGTAGTTTTTTTCATTAGCTACTATAGTTATACTCATTCTAACTCTTCCACAAGAAGAATCTCTTCCAAAATATTATAATGATGAATGGGAAATGGCTATAGTATTGTAGGATTTAATTGTAATCTCTTTTATTCACCATCACAGTTATACTTATGATAAGAACTCTTCCACAAGAAGAAACTCTTCCAAGAAATATTTATACTGTCTTAAGCATGATTGTGATCTTGAACGTTTTAGTTGTGTGTTTTCACTAAGTACCATCGTTGTTCTTGCTCTTAAACGCTTGTCCAATATATCATAATGATGAGTGGGAGATGGCTATGATATCTTAGTTTTTCATTGCTTTCAGTCTTTACATTTGCATTTGCACTCAATTACACAGTCAGGATTGTTCTAAAAACTCTTCCACAAGAAGGAACTCTTCCAAAATACCAATCATGATGGACAAACAGACTGTATAATTCCATAGAATAATGCATGATAGCTTAGTTAGGATGCTCGGAGTTTAATTGCACTTACTTCATGCTCAGTTGTTCTATTTTAAGTTTGATAATGACTTGTAGTTTAACACTGTTTTAGGCTAGTGACATTTTAGGTTTGGTTGTAGCTCAACTCATTGCATTTGCACTCCATATTCAGTTGTCATTCACTACATACTAGATTACTTCAGTTGTTAAATTTAACAAAACAACCTTCATTATTCACAAATCTCTTCTTGTTCTAAAATCCATAATTGATTCATAACCATATGAACAGAAGACCATATCATTTTAAGGCCTGAAGTACTTCTGCAACTTCCTGATCATCTTACAAACAAACATTTCCTCAATAGACTATTTCAAAATTCTATAACCTTTGAGTGAAGTGTAGTGCTATAAAACTGAGCTGCAGAATAGAGTTAGGAATTAGATTTAGAGTAGAAGATCTTATGATGGTATCAATGTTTTACTCCAAACATACTTCAACAAATCTCTAATCAAGGATAAAATGTTGCATCATTATAAGTTAGTTGTTTAAACTGTTTAGTTAGGAAGATTTGCATACTTAGTTGACCATGTCTCAAGCTCTCTCTCAAATGCCTTTGAGGAAAGAATTTGACAAGTTTAGTTTGTGTTTTGAATCATTTGCTTAAAAGTCATTGTCAAGCTCTGTTTTTGCTTAGTCATAGTTTAGATTTGATTATGCTTCAATGTCTGCAATTGCATTTGTCATTTGTCATCAACCAATTAGGTTCACTCTATTTTTAATCATTAGCTTCCTTCCATTAGCTTTCTAGTCATTTTCCTTGTGAACATAAAACCACCAAAAGATCAAAAACATCATAAATCATCACAAAAGACCAAAAACATCACAAAACACTACACACAACGCATTAAGAAACAAGCACCTAGGTACATACAGTACACTTCACTTCAGCAGTTTACTAACCCTGGTTGACAATTAAATGAGCTCAATTTAGGAGACTAGATTGAGACCAAACAATGGTCATGAAGGATGAAAAGAAGTGTGAGTTTTGAGGTGGCCACCTTAGAATCCTTCGCAGTCATCATTATTTACAATTCTACCCTTTTTGGAAAGTAATGGGGTTTGGAAAGCTCTTCCTGTGTCTTCTTGAGCTTTCCCTTGTGAGGGGGTGGGAGACACCTTCTCTTTTTTTTTCTGTTATATGCATATATGTTTTTTTTTCCCCTTCACTTCCTCCTGTCGGCCCGCAGCATTGTTATGGAGAAAGGGGGGAAATATTGTAGTTGGGTCGTCAAGAAGGATGGAAAGTAGTGGGAGCTCCTTGGTTGGCCACCCTAGTCCTTCTCGATCATGGTTCCTTGTAGTTCCCCCCTTTTTTCAAAGGAATGGGGTCTAGGGAGCTTGTTTGAGCCTTCCCTTTAGTTTGTGGGTTATGAAATGAATTTTTCTTGAGGGGGAAGGGGGCTTGTTGCTTGTTGCGATGCATTGTACGTTGGGTTGTCTTTTATCCAATTCTCATGAGGGTGCTATTTTTTGGTAACACAGGGAAATGACTCTCAGCAACAGATATCTCGGATCTTGTTATGATGAAGAACATATTAAAATTGAATACTTAGTGTGAATTGTAGAATCATCTGAATCATCGAGTTTTTGAACATAATTTGTGCCCAAGGGTTCGGTCGAGGGCATGTTTGTCTAGGCATTGCATATGAATCAAAAAATATCCTTGCAATAGGTGACGTAGTAGGGGAGGTGGTCATCCATGCCCGATGTGGTGTGGTTGGCTTAAATGTGGTAGACGATGTTTCGTGGCGTGCGTCGGCAAGCAGAGATTTTCCCCCCTTGGTTGGGGAGTCAGCATTAGCTGATACAGGCTTAGTGTGGCAGCCCTGGAACTTGCTTCTCTCTCTCTTTTCCTCCCATTTGGTGGGGCAAATTTATCTCCAACTTGCGACCTCATTTCAGGCAAGAACACCCATTGAGTTTAAGCATATAATTAAGCAGAGGGAAAGAAAATTACAAGGATTCCTCTAGTAGCGTCGAGCGAACTGGGAAGGGATCAACATGAAAATCGGGTGGCAGCATTGCCTAAATTGTAGTATGTAGAAGCTTCCTTAGTTGTGAACCTAGCACAAGTCCCTAAGAAGGGGGCGCCTGAGAGGGTGATAGCCCCTTTAGGCTAGGACCCTGCCACATCACAAGGCATTGTCGGCGAGTCGGGTTGTTTGGGAATGCAACCCTAATTGGGTGGTAAATTCCGTCCATGGCTAAATATGAGAGAGAGAGACCGATAGCAAATAGGTACTATGAGGGAAATATGAAAATGAATTTGAAAATAGAGTTAAAGAGTGCTTGAAATTTCCAGGAAGGAATTGGATGGAGGCTGTCAATGCATCTCAGTCAGATGTCGAATGGCTCAGGCTGGTCCGCTGCTCGACTTGAGGTGCAAACAAACACGAGCTGTTGCATCATCACAAGTGTGGGTGGAGTACCACCTATCAGTTTTCCGTTGTGGTGATAGAGGAATGAAGCGTGTGCCCTTGTGGAAATCCATGCTCACCTGCACGCTCATGGTGTTGGTTGGTGGGCTTTCCATTCGACCTGTCCTGAAACACTGACCAAGGAGTCTAACATGTGTGCGAGTCGGAAGGTTTGAAAACCTGTGAGGAAAAAGCAAGCTAACAGGTGACATCCCCTCTCTCGGAGGGGGTGCATCATTGACCGACCTTGAGCTTATGCAAGGGTTCGAGTGCGAGCACACCTGTTGGGACCCGAAAGATGGTGAAGTAAGCCTAAGCAGAGAAAATCCATAGGGAAACTTTGGTGGAGGGTCGTAGTGATAGTGACGTGCAAATCGTTCATTTGACTTAGGTATAGGGGTGAAAGACTAATCAAACCATCTAGTAACTAGTTTCCTCTGATTTTTCCCTCATGATAGCTGGAGCTCACATGGGGTTTTTATTGGGTAAATAAAATGGTTAGAGGCATTAGGGGCATAACGCCCTCGACCTACTATCAAAATTTAAATAGGTATAGGGTGCAGCTTCTCCATTTATCCGTGCCATGGAATCGAGAGCTCCAAGTAGGCCATTTTTGGTAACCAGAACAGGTGATGCAGGATGAATCAAAAGTTGAGTTACGGTGCCAAATTGCACACTAACCTAGATCCCAGAAATGGTGGTCATTGATTAAGACCATAGGACGGTGGTCATGGAAGTCAAAATCCACTAAGGAGTGTGTAACAACTCACCTTCCGAATAAACTAGCCCCAAAAATGGATGGTGCTGAAGCACGCAACCTATAATAGACCATCGGAGAAATTTCCTGGCTGCGATGAGTAGGAGTACATGGGGGTCGTTGAGAAACCTCGGGTGTGAGCTTCATTGGATTTTCCCCCACTGCAAATCTTGGTGGTAGTAGAAAATATTCAAATGAGAACTTTGAAGACTGAAGTGGGGAAAGGTTCCATGTGAATATCACTTGGACATGGTTTAGTTGATCCTAAGAGATGGGAAAGCCTTGTATCAAGGGTGCACTTTGCACAAGCATCGAAATGGAATCGGGTTAATATTCATAAACCAAGACATGGCACCGAGTGGCAACATTGGTAAATCCAGAGACATCGTCGAAGGCCCAAGGAAGAGTTATATTTTATTTTTAACACCTTGCCCACCCTAGAATTGGTTCACCTATAGATAGGGTCCAACAACTAGAAGAGAACCGCACGTCTTGCAGTGTCTACTGCACCCTCAGTGGCCCTTGAAAATTTGGAGGACCAAGTACTATTCATGCCTGGTTTTACTCATAACTGTATTAGGTCTCCAAGGTGAAAAACCTCTCGTCAATAGAACAATGTAGGTAAGAGAAGTCGGAAAAATGGATCCATAACTTTAGGAAAAGGATGGGATATGAGAGTTGGGCCTAGGGGTTTGCACCCTCAACTCTTGGGTTTTCAGTAGTCTACCCAAGCTGCTCTCGCAATGAGGGAAGGTAGTCACATGCAGATTGGGCTACGGTCATATAAGGCTCCCTCGCGGGGGCTTTTCCCAAGGCGGTGAATAGTGGACTCAAAACTAGTACAGAAAAGGGGAATCTACCTATTTTATTAAAACAAATAATTAAGATGGTCCCTACGGATGCTGACACAATGTGATTTATGCCTAGTGCTCTGAATTTCAAAGGGAAGAAATTCAACCAAGTGTGGGTAAATGGCGAGAGTAACTATGACTCTCTTAAGGTAGCCAAATGCCTCGTCATCTAAATAGTGATGCGCATGAATGGATTAACAAGATTCTCACTGTCCCTATCTACTATCTAGTGAAACCACAACCAAGATTTTGTGTAACCAGCTCAAAAAGAGAAGAAAAGAGATATAAACGCCTTATAAATGAGCCACTTCGAGGGGGCAACCTCCAATACATTACATAAATGAACAATTCTTGGATGATACAATTCACAAAACCTCCTTTCTATATATAGAAGTCCATGGGGCCATAATGTAATCCTAGTGGGCCACAATGTAATCCTAGCCGACCTAACAATAATAATTTAAGGGCACAATAATAACAAAATGGGGGTTACAAGGGTACAATAATAACAATAAAGGGTTTACACTAACAACAATAAGGTACTATACTAGTAATATAGGGACCTAACATGCCCCTCTCCTTCAAAAAAGTGTTGTCCTCAACGCTTGAGTAGCTCTGGGTGCTTCTGTATAAAATTCTCATCCTCCCATGTAGAATCTTCAGTGGGTAAGTTCTTCCACTTGATGAGATGCTCTGAAATTGATCGATTCCGTAGTTGTCGAGTTCTTGTTTCCGTGACCGCTTCGGGTTCCAATATGATTTTTCCTTCCTCATCAAGTTCTGGCAATATTGTTTGAACTGAAAGATTTTCACCTATAACCTTCTTTAAGCATGAAACATGGAAAACTGGATGTACTCGCGAAGAAGCAGGAAGCTCCAATTTGTATGCCATAGTACCAATCTTTTGCAACACCTTGTAAGGACCATAGTACTTTGGCGATAATTTATTGTCCTTCTTTGCTTGCTTGAGGGACATTTGTTTGTATGGTTGTAGCCGTAAAAATACCCAATCTCCTACATCAAAACTTCTCTCGCTACGATGTTGATCTGCCTGTTGTTTCATTCGATTTGTGCCAAATTCAGGTTATCCTTTAAGAGTTGGAGAACTTCTTGCTGATGCTCGATGTGATCTTCCACTGCTTGAACCTTCGAATTTTCCCTTAAAGATGATGTGATCGATGGTGGATGATATCCATAAAGTACCATAAATGGGGTCATTTTTGCTGCAGTATGGAAGGAAGTGTTATACCACCATTCAGCGAGAGGTAACCACTTGACCCATTGTGTTTGTTTATCGGATACAAAACAACGAAGATATCCTTCCAAACATTTATTTACTATCTCAGTTTGACCATCAGATTGAGGATGATAAGATGAGCTATGAGCTAATTGGGTACCCAAACAAGAAAATAACTCCGTCCAAAAATTTCCAGTAAAAATGGGATCTCTGTCGCTCACAATAACCCTTGGGCTTCCATGTAGCTTTTGAATTCTGTCCATAAATGTAGTAGAAAATGTACTTGCTTTAAATGGATGAGATAATGCACAAAAGTGTGCATACTTGGTAAATCTATCAACTACCACCATGATGACACTCTTTCCTTCGGACTTAGGTAAACCTGTGATAAAATCCATTGAAATCTCCTCCCAACGTTGACTTGGAATGGATAAAGGTTGTAGAAGTCACGGGGTCTTAATTGTTTCCACTTTATTCTGCTGGCAAACCAAACATTCCGCCACAAAATTTTGAATATCAGATTTAAGGCCATCCCAAAAAAATTCTTTCTTCACCCTGTGGTAAGTTTTTAAAAATCCTGAGTGTCCTCTTAAAGGAGAAGTGTGCAATTCCGGAAGAATCTTTTGTTTTAGTTGGGAATTCTTCCAAAGATATAAGCGATCTTTGTACCATAAGGAATCATTTTTCCAACTAAATGTATCAGATGTACTAGGATCTTGCTGCAACTTTTGAATGAGTGTCCATACATCTTTGTCCTTCTTCCATTCATCTCTTGCTTCGGTTATCCAATACGGTTGGATAATAGAAATGGCACAAAGCAATGCTTCCACCTCTTCATTCTTTCTTGAGAGTGCATCTGCAACAACATTAAGCTTTCCTTCTTTGTAGATTATTTCAAAGTCATAACCCAACATCTTTGTGACCCATTTTTGCTGCTCTTCTGAAGATAGTCTTTGTTCCAAAAAGTGTTTAAGAATATCATGATCAGTTTTTACCTTGAAGTGTCTTCCCATTAGGTAAGTTCGCCATTTCTTTAGTGCATGCAGTATTGCTAACATTTCCTTCTCATAAATAGGTTTTTGTAAATACTTTCCTTTGATTGGACGACTTTCAAAAGCAATGGGTCTTCCTTTCTGCATTAAAACTGCACCAATTCCATTTCCTGAGGCATCACATTCCACAATAAAGGTTTTTGTGAAGTCTGGCGTAGCTAAGACCGGTGCTAGGCACATTGCCTCTTTAAGATGTTCAAAGGCCTTAGTTGCTTCGGGAGTCCATGAAAATGCATATTTCTTCAATAATGTTGTTAGAGGTGCTGCTATTCTCCCATAATTCTTAACAAACTTGCGATAATACCCTGTTAACCCGAGAAATCCTCGCAACTGCTTTATGGTTGTGGGAACTTTCCATTTCTTAATGGCTTTAATTTTGTTAGGGTCCACTTTAACACCCTCGTGAGATACAATATGACCCAGATATTCCACCTCTTGTACTCCAAAGAAACATTTGGACTTTTTTGCATATAATTGTTGCTCCTGCAATAGTTTGAGCACCCTGTCAACATGTTCAACATGATCCTTCCAAGACCTGCTGTAGATTAGTATATCATCAAAAAATACTAGCACAAATTTTCTAAGGAAGGGTTTGAAAATGGAATTCATCAACCTTGAAATGTAGAAGGTGCATTGGTAAGGCCAAAAGGCATGACCAAAAATTCATAATGACCCTCATGAGTTCGAAATGCTGTTTTTGGAATATCTTCGGTCTTCATTCTAATTTGATGATATCCTGAACGAAGATCCAACTTGGTAAAATAAATTGCTCCATGTAATTCATCCAATAATTCATCAATCACAGGAATGGGAAATTTGTCTTTAATGGTGAGCTTATTGAGTTCCCTATAATCCAGACACATTCGCCATGATCCATCCTTCTTGTGTACCAATACTACAGGAGCAGAGAAAGAACTTTGACTAGGTTGAATTATACCCGCCTCTAACATTTCGGCAATCATACGTTCAATTTCACTTTTTCGGAAGTAAGGATATCTATAAGGCCTGATGTTTGGAGAACACTTCCTGGAATCAAATGAATAGCATGATCATGATCACAAATAGGTGGGAGTCCTTTGGGAGTTTCAAACACCTTGGAATGATTGTCCAAGACTTGTTGGAGATCTGCAGAAATAGATGATTTTGATGTTGGAACTTCCAGTGAGCATAATTGTGCAATTACGCCTCGTTGTTCTTTCTTTAGAAGCTTTGTCATGACATTAGAGCTTATTATCCTTCCTGGCTTCCCCGCAATACCCCGTAATTCGACTTCCTTTCCTTCAGAAAAAAATTTCAAGAAAAGTTCTTGAAAATTAAAAGCTACCGTCCCCAAAGATTGTAACCATTGTACTCCTAGTACAACATCAGCACCTCCCATAGGAATGGAAAGCATTGGACTATTCAATACATATTCCCCCATGGTTAGCTTGATATTATGGCATTTTTCAGAGCAATTTATAGTTCCTCCATTTGCAACCATCACTTGACATTCTGGTGCTGGGTATAGGAAACAATTTAATTCCTTGGCTACCTTATAATGAATAAAATTATGGGTGCTACCTGAATCAATCAACACTATTACCCTTTTCTTCTTTATATGTCCTTCTATCATGAGAGTTTGAGGAGTGGTAATTCCTGCCAGTGCATTACACGATATGGTCGGATTCATTTCTTCCTCTTCTAGGGGTGGTTCCTGGTGTATATCCTCTTCTTGTTCATTTTCTTCTTCTTCTTCACAATCTCTGTAAAATAATTTCTTCTCAGCACACTTATGACCTTTAGTGTATTTTCTATCACAACTGTAGCAAAGCCCTTTTGCTCTTTTTTCTTCCAATTGTTGTGGTGTCAACCTTGTAGGTTGTGGAAATCTAGGCGTAGTAACACTTCCTTCTTTATAGAATTGAGTGGTAGGCTTCCTTGTTGCCATAATTTTACATTCAACTTTTCTTGCCAACCTGAATGCCTTCTCCAATGAATCAGGTTCCAAAACGCGAACTTCATGTTGGATGTTATCCTTTCAAGTGCCTAGGAAGAGATCAATCCTGTGTCCCTCTGGAATATCAGTTACCCTTATATTCAATTTTTGGAAGTCCTCAATGTGCTGCCCCACTAAACCCTTTTGTTGGAGATTTATCAATTGGGTAAAGAAGGTGTTGCTCTTTGTATCCTCATAATGTGCTATCATTTCCTCCGTAAAAATTGACCAAGTGACAATTTTTTTACGGGAGCAAAGCCATCGATACCATACAAATATATTTTGTTCTAAATGTAAAGTTGCAATGCGTACCTTTTGTGTGTTTTTCACATTATGGAGATCAAAATATTGCTCCATCTGTAGTATCCATGTTATAGGATCCTTTCCATCAAACTTCCTCATATCCATTTTTGGAATATGGTGGTTCTTTCCGCCAACATTCGGGTTTATGGAATCATGATTAACATTTATTTTGTTCTCATCAGGAGGTTCTTCTCCTATATTTCCGCCATTAGGAATCATTTCTGGTTTTAAGCTTGTCATCAAGCCTTCCATGTATGCTTTTAGATCATTCTTCATGTCATCCATCTTAGCTTCCATGCTGACTTCCATGCCATCCATCTTAGCTTCCAAACCATTCATCTTAGTTTCCATGCCTTTCTTCAAAACTTCCATTTCATTTTTTGTTGTTCTTTGCGAGAGCGAAATTTGTTGCATTTGCTCTTGTAATTTTGACATGTCATGTTGCCATTCTTCATCTTCATGAGTAATAATAGAGCCTTCTAAAGGCTTAATGGGTGTTGAATTCTTTTTAGGGGCCATTTCAGACTCCAATATTGATATCTATTCTACAATAGGCCCTTGCAATCAATTCAACTTGATTCTTCAAACAAGACTTATGCAATTCGGAAAAAAAAATACACACCTTTTACTAGCTTTGAGGAGCTCAATATTGAAATTGTATTATCTCTGTGCTTGAAAATCTTCGATATCTGAAATTCAGCCCTGTAGTAGCCCTCTGAAGCTTCTTTCAAATGCCACAGGTCTGACTTGATTTTGATTCTCCAAGACAAAGTTGTGTCCAATCTCCCACAATGACCTAATTCTGGACTAGTTCAGTAGAGCAAACTTGTAGGACTTGCCACGTGTCAATGTTTTGTCCTTTTTCTCTGAAATTGATAGCGAAGAAACTACAGGCTGTGTACTTGTGACCAATTTTGACGGCACTCCAATCCAATCTTCAGAGAGAGAGTTATTGAACTTTTCCCACGATCACCTCTTTGAGATGAAATTCAGGAGCCTGAAAAAGCACTACCTTCCACAGATCATATCTCCAAAAATATTGCGAACCAAGATCTGAAATTTTTATACAACCTTCCTCAAGATTTCAGCTTCGCACCCTAAAACTTTCAGCTTCTGAAGCTTCGTAGAAAAAAAGGTATAGCGAAAATTCCACGCTGACCTGTTTGGAGCAGCGAAACCCTAGAATCCCAAAGCTCTGATACCAAATGTTGTGTAACCAGCTCAAAAAGAGAAGAAAAGAGATATAAACGCCTTAGAAATGAGCCACTTCGAGGGGGAAACCTCCAATACATTACATAAATGAACAATTCTTGGATGATACAATTTACAAAACCTCCTTTCTATATAGAGGAGTCCATGGGGCCATAATGTAATCCTAGTGGGCCACAATGTAATCCTAGCCGACCTAACAATAATAATTTAAGGGCACAATAATAAAAAAATGGGGGTTACAAGGGTACAATAATAACAATAAGGGGTTTACACTAACAATAATAAGGGGCTATACTAGTGATATAGGGACCTAACACAAGAGAATGGGCTTAGTAGAATCAACAGGGAAAGAAGACCCTGTTGAGCTTCACTCTAGTCCAACTTTGTGAAATGAGTTGAGAGGTGTAGAATAAGTGGGAGCCGTTTTTGGTGCAAGTGAAAGACCACTACTTGTAACATTATTTTACTTATTTCGTGGGGAGAAGATGGGGAACTACCCCTATGTTATTTCATAAGTCATGTTTCACTGGGTCGATTTGGGAAGAAGACATTGTTAGGTGGGGAGTTTGGCTGGGGCAACACATCTGTTAAAAGATAACGCAGGTGTCCTAAGATGAGCTCAACGAGAACATAAATTTTTTGCCGAAAAAAAGGGTAAAATCTCATTTGATTTTGGTTTTTTAGTATGAATACAAATCATGAAAGTGTGGCCTATCAATACTTTAGAATTTCGATATTTGAAGCTAGAGGTGTCAGAAAAGTTACCACAGGGATAATTAGCTTGTGGCAACCAAGCGTTCATAGCGACATTTATTTTTTATCCTTTGATGTTGGCACTTCCTATCATTGTGAAGCAGAATTAACCAAGTGTTGGATTGCTCACCCACCAATAGGGAACGTGAGCTGGGTTTAGACTGTCATGAGATTGGTTAGTTTTACCCTACTGATGAACAGCACTACAATATTAATTCAACTTAGTATGAGAGGAACCCTTGATTCACACAATTGGTCATCGCGCTTGGTTGAAAATATAGTGGCGCAAAGCTACCGTGTGTCAAATTATGACTGAACACCTCTAAGTTAGAATCCATGCTATAAGTGGTGCATGTCACTCTTCGACTATATCTCAACCCACAGTAGCTTTGTCGCCCCTAGGGGCCCGGGTCATTTGCAAACTGTGATCGTGAAGCATCTCGGTTGGGGCAGATTTGAAGTTCAATTTCAAATGGTCATTGAGAAGAATACTTTGCAGACGACTTAAATACGTGATGGGGTATTGTAAGTGGTAGAATGGCCTTGCTGCCATGAGCCACTAAGATTCAGCCCTTAGTTTCCTCGATTCAGCGATTCACTCTTGTCATTTTATTCAAAATTTGGAAAACTATCGTCTTTGCACCTTTTCCTCCCCATCCTTCATTCAAACATCGTTTATTTTGTTCACATCTCAAAAATGCATTTCTTGCTTGGCGGCGGAAAATTTGGGGTTTCCATGCCATGGCTGCGAGAGAGATTGCCAGTCTATGGAATTTGTGGTTGGTGGTTACATGTCATGGCATGGCCAAAATCTATGTCGCCAAGTCCGGGGAACATAGTGGCTGTGCTTCTATTTTCTGGCATGACATAAGACCAACCCAAGCCTATAGAACTTGGGGTTTCTGTGTCCTCCCTCGCCCCTAAGGGAAACACGTTGGGGAAATTGGGGTTTCTATGTCGTGTCATGGGCAAGACCGTCACCCAAGTCTAGGGAACATGGGGATTGGGGATTCGATTTCGCGGCACATCATGGAGGGTCGTACCCGAGCATGGGAAACTTAGGGTTTCCATGTCCTGCCCCTGATGAAAACTATGGGTTTCCATTTACGACACACTAGAAACTCGAGGTTTTTGATGACTCCCTGATGCGGGTAACTTGGGGTTTCCATGATGATGGAAATCACCACCCAATTCTAGGGAACTGTTGGTGTTTCGAAACCATGGCCCAATCCTCTAGGGAACATGGGTTTTTTTCCATGTCGCAGCCCGTATAAACCCACTACCGAAGTCAATGAAACTTGGGGGTTTTAATTTCACCACACGATAGACATCCAACCCAATTTGGAGAAACTTGGGGTTTCCATTTCATGGCACGACTGAAATTTCCCAAGTCTGGAAAACCTAGGGTTCCGGTGTCCCCCCGCGATGGAAACCGCAACCCCAGCATGGGGAACTTAGGGGTTTCATGCTGCAGTGTGATGGAAAACATGACCCAAGTATGCATAACTTGGGGTTTTCATGCCACACCATGGCTAAAATTATCGCCCAAGTATGAGGAACTTTAGGCTTCCATGTCACGGCATGACAGAAATCGTCGCCCAAGTCTGTGGAGCTCGGGTGTTCCCATTTTTTGGAGCATGACGAAACCCTCCCAATTTTGGGAAACTCAAGGATTTCCATGTCCTGCCATGACATAAACCATGGCCTCAGTGTGGGGAACTTGGGTTTCCATGTCGTAGCACAATGGAGAACCACCCAAGTCTAGGGAACTTTGGGGATTCTATTTCGTGGCATGAGGGAAATCGCCTAATTATGGGAACCTTGTAGTTTCCATCTCCTGCCCCGACGAAAACTGCAGCCCTAGTGCGGGGAAATTTGCTTTCCATGTCAGAGCATGACCAAAATCACCCAATTTTATGGAGCTTGGGGTTTCCATTACGCTGCATGGTGAAGAACTACCCAAGTCTGGCGAACTTGGGGCTTCCATTTCATAGCACAATTGAAACTGCTTCCCTGCTATGTCTTCGGAACTTGAGGTTTTCATGCCTCGTCGCGTTGGAACTTGTCCAAGTGTAGGGAAGGTTGGGTTTCTTTTTCCCACCATGACAACAGATGCCCAACTGTGAGAAATCTAAGGTTTCCATGTCCCTGCTCAATGGACACCGCCCAAGTATATTTCTGGTGCGATGGAAACCACCCCTATAATACCCACGAATCTAAGATGATGACTAAGGGTGTTGGAAGCATTTGGTGGACATTATACAAATGACGGTCGGTGAAAACCGTGACGAAAGTTTATACGGGCACACCGATGGAAGAAAACAACATTCGGCTACTATGCAATGTTATCATGTTGACTGTACGACGTTTAGGAATGACATGCATAAATGCGTCAAAAAATGGCTAAGTGTTACAGGCTTGGAGGTTTATAAGCTATTCATGGTGGCAGGCCGATGTTAAGGAGGAAATGACACATCGTAACCAAGGCTTTATGATCATTTAGTGGGTCGGCCTTATATGATTCAAGCCCCACCCATGTGTGGAAAAATTCACATATAAAAGGAGGACATGTCATGGATGATAAAGGAAAGCAATAAGGACATCAAAATATTGTTGATTCTACCGTTGGAAAGCTAAGGCATGAGCTAGAGCGAAGGTCAAGGGTGGAGTGTGAAGATGTAGAAAGGAAACAAAGTCTGGGTCGATTCGAGTAAAAATGCATTCAACTTTCACCTGTAGGTGGATTTAGGTTCCTTCCGTAGGGTGTGTGCAGAATAGTGTTCAGGGAAGGGCAGAGTCGGGTTCCTTCCATAGGACGCATGAAAAATAGTGTTCAGGGCATGGTCATTTAGGTCGAGTTGGGTTCATGCAACATGTCCATGTTTAGGATGTGTGGAACAATGTTTGAAGGTGTAGAGGTCATTTATTAGGGTCGGGTCAGGTCGAATGCGACCTGAATGCGTTTAGGAAATGCATGTAGATCATGACCCCGATGACCCGCTGTTGAGCAGGTAAATCCCCTTTGTGAACAAAGGCAATCCCTTCAACCCTCAAGTGGGTCTAACAACAAGGGAACAAGCTAGAATTTTATACTCCTAGCTTATAAATGAGAACGAATTAGGATAGATGGCCTAGCTTGGTTCAATTCTTTTGTTTTAATTCGCAGCAGTGATCCACTGATATTTGTCTGCACACGTCGCTGTATTTCAGTCATAATGTCTGTATACCTGCACAAGGATCAAGTGAACGGTGACAACATATGAAAACATATTTTCATTCACAGTTATTCAATTGGTTAAGGAGAATCAAACATTTTTCACATTATCGAACACAAAATTGTAACAAAAAATCCAGCCTTGTATTAATGATAGAGAAAAGAAGTTTACAACCTTAATGCCTTGACGTTGCAGCCTCCTTCGACGGGTTTAGTCAACCATGTCTAAAGCATTCATTGTGAATCAGAATTCATGAGGAAATGGGCCTAAACTCTCTCTCGACAATGGATTCCTCTCTGCCTTATTCTTCACACCAACTATATTAATGACTATTTAGCTAGCTGAAACCATGTGAGAAGGATGTATTTATAGGAGAGGAGGTGGTCTTAAATCCCTCATGAGGTGGAAGGGAGGCCTTATCCTTTAGGGAGTTTCTCAATTATAGGAAACAAGAATCCAAAGGAACGAATTCAACTTTATTTAGTCGAACAAACCATGATGACTCTTCTCACGAAGTGGTTGGGCATGGAAACTTCATTTCTATTTTTAAAAAAATTCCAAAAACAGCTTGTCACGGGCACTCCACTAAGACAGAGCGCTAATGCGCATGAGTCCCAGTGTTAATTTATCTTTGGGTGTGAGGCCATAACTGCCTACCAGCACTGACGCATATTCATGTGTTTTTGAGAGCTTGCTTTAGGAATTATCAACAGATGAAATGTTCTTCACATGACAAGGGATGCAATGACACTTTTTGCAAGGCATGACAATACAAAAAAGTCACTGAAATGGTCCTCCAATGTTTAGGATGGGGATTTCAGGGACGGTGACAAAATTTTGTGTAACACCCACATGTAGAAATGTGTTCAGGGTGCCGAGGGCGTCTATGACCTAAGTGACCCACTTGAACTAGAATTTGTGCAGACTTCAAAAACATGTTCTAAAAGGGAATTTTCGGGTTCATTTCGATTGTTTTCACTTTTGGGAAGTTGTTGAGGCTAGAACAAGGTATAAGGACATTTGGAAAAAATCATAAATGGCTTATGCTGGCTTGGTTGTATAATTATTGCACATTGTACATATCTATTCAAACATAATATCAGGCAGACTTATTAACGGGAGTTTCCCCTCCCTTGAATGTATGGGTGCTCATGTGGTTTGAAATCGATGTTTATTGTTGTTTTATTTCCACACAAGAATACTTTGGAAGATTAATTAAACAAGTGTTGAGTTATGCATAGTCTACTTATTGAGTAGTTGAAAAGAGAAAAATAAGGTAGTGCCGCACCCATCTATAGAGTGGTTGGGAGACTACCACATATATATGGGCGTGACATTTGGTATCAGAGATACCTTTTCGAGGATTTTTTTATTATTGAGCAGGGATACAGTTGCAGTTTTGTAGGTGGTATTGAAGCTTGATGCATGAGTTTTTTTCATTGGAAATTAAATTTAATGAAATTAAAGAGAAGTCAAAGGAAGTGGAAAATGAGTCTGATGAAACGAGTCAGACGATTGATACATTGTTCAAGAGGAGGAAATTTGACATGAAAAAAAAAGAAATCTTTTTACTTATGAATAAAGTGAAAATTATTCGAGCAGAAGTGGACAAGGTGGAAGAAGAGCAAAGAAAGTTACTTGATAAGATTCTCAAACTTAGAGACCTTGGAAAGCTAAAGCATGGTGGCCTGAAGCCCACTATGTCGTAGATGTGATTGAAGTCAAGGAAGAACTTGATGAACAATTTGGGCCAGGACCAAGCACATTACAAGGCTTGATGGTGGATGATTCTCACAAGGATGTTGTATATGTGGTAGAAGTCAAGGATGAGCTTGATTAACATGTTGGGCTAGGACCAAGAGAATTACAAGAATTTATGGTGGATGATTCTCACAAGGATGCTATAGATGTGGTAGAAGTCAAGGATTAACTTGATGAATAGGTTGGACCGGGGCCAAGCACATTGAAAGTATTAGTGATGGATGATTCTCGGGAGTATTTTGAGAATGTGGATATGACCAAGGAAGAGCTTGTGGAACAAGTTGAACCTAGACCAAGAACATTGCAAGAATTGGTGGATTAACCACATGAAAATGTTGCAAAAGTGATAATGATCGAGGACGAACTTGATGAGCAGGCGGTACCAAGATCAGAATCATTATAGACATTGATGAGGATGGAGGACACTTGCTTAGAGAGTCTTCATGAAGATATGACTTGTGCTTCAATTGAGAATTTTGGACATGGACCGTATGCAGCGATGAGCAAGAAGATGAAATATTTGACAATACCACAGAGGACCTTTCCTTGGATGACTATGATGGAACCTTGTACATTGGAGAAGCAAGGAGCTTTTCTTGTTGTAGACCTTGATAGGGAAATTTATGACCTCAATCTAGTAGGTTCAAATGCCCATGATAAGGGTGGAACTTGATTATCTTTATGATAAATATGGGTCATGCTTAGCCACATGGAAATTGGCTAGGTGCCCAACATGACTCATGGACTGCCTTGGTGGCAATGCACATTGTTTGGGTAGAATTCTTCATGGCTTACAACCAAGAAGGAACTCTTAGTGCACCTTTAGTGGGGAATAAGCCTTAAAGGAAGTACTCATTATGATGATGGTAGAAGTTACTAAGGGAAATTAATGTATCCACTATATGCATGTTGATGACTAGAGATGAGATGAGTCTACTCTTGATGGACACATGGGAATCCAAAGTCATGTACATTGACATGAGGGCATGGGAGGACATTATGTGGAGACATTGTGAAAGTGCACCTACTAGGTGCCACTTATGAGCATCATCGAGGAGTGTTAAGCAGGATGTTTAGTAGGATTGATTGTTGGTGCTACATGGAGATCTTTTATAGATGGGCTGATGGATGTTGTTCACTTTGAGCAACCTATGATCACATTCATATGACTTGCGAGGTGAGAACAACTTGTGGTGGCAGTCATGACCAATAAAAGTATGATTGCCAACACTTTGGATAGGAGGATGCATGAGAGTTCATGATGGATTTTCATTCATTAGAAGCTTCATACAACAATGATCTTGTAGTATCTGGTTCACTGAGGAGATGAGATTGATATTGGTCTTGGTTTTGATGCATTATGGGATGCATACCTTTGAGCACATTTATGGGGTGTGTTTGTGAGGAGTCACTTGATGGAGGTGATCAACGGGACACATTGGAGCTTGATGGAGATGTAGTGATGAGATGCCTTGGTGATATACACTTCGGCATGGCTTGAATCTTCTTGACTTAACTTTGGTACGCATGTTGGATGCATATTGTAGATGGGATGAACATAGCTTCATGGACCTAAATATGGCACATTATTGAGAGGATTTTATTGAATTTATTTGAGGATGAACTTTCACACATGGATGATTCTTGATAGTTGTGATTTTATTTTGAACAACACATGGATATTGGCATCATGGGGAGCACATTTTAGATAGAAATGGCTTGTTGGATGGATAACATGTTGCAGATGAGATGAAGGGTGCTTCATGGACCTGAACATGGATTAATTTACACTCATATGGGATGGATTCTTGATTGAATTGATGGATGTTACAGGATGTGAGAGGAACAACTAACACAGGGTATGAGGACATGCATTCTCACGATGAGAACGTATGGATGGACTGATCACCTGACTAGTTTGGTTTATGAGGGCTATAGCAGTGTGAAAAGTTACGTTGGATACATAGTAGGTTTTGTTATGTTGAGTTGGTTGGATTACTCGATGCATATATTCACATGATATTGATGATAGATGATGGGTTGACACGATATATGTTGTAGCAGCATGTGGCCATGATGGAGAGATTGAATTCCCACGATCGTATAGCACGTGGTGATTGTGACAGATGTGTTGATGATTATGGATTGAGAAGATATTTCCCTTGGATATGTTAGACATGAATCTTGATGTTTTATGCGATGATACATTGCGATGAAAGTTGTGACGATATATTACAATGACATGATGCGACGATGATGGTAGAAATATCAAGGATGACAATATTATTTTAAGTGGGGGAGTATGTAAGACCCACGAGTCGAGGATGATGACCAAGGGTGTTGGAAGAATTCAGTGGACATGCAATGAATGAGGATCGACGAAGCAATTAAAACCTCAACTTATAGAAAGTCTCAAAAATACTCCCATGGCATTCTTCCCAACATGCCATGTCTTCTTATGCATCTTTGACACTTACCAATGTCATCCCCTTGCCAATGTTTCATTGAGACCAAAAAATATAATTTCCAAGCTTCGATACCAATTGTAGCCCTATAATTGTATTCTTACTTCAATATTCCACCTTCAACAAAGCTCAACTTTCCCTAAATCGAGCTCTGATACCATCTCTCACGAACTGGTAGTGGTGCCAGTGCTTCACTCATGTGAGGGCATCTAAGGAAACACATTCAGGTGGGTCGGGTCGGGTTGCATTGTGTGAGGGTGGTTGTGTCAAAAAAGATAAGTGGTGATCATGGGTGTTCCTTGTGGACGTTCAGGCAGGTTGGGTCGTGCGGTTTGGGAAGTGCCGTTAGGGCGAGTCGGGTCCTGCCATCCTGGTCGTGTGTTCGGGCGGGTGAGGTCGTGTTATTGTGGTTGCATGCTCATGCAGGTCAGTTTGTGTGTTCAAGTAGGTCAAGTCACATTGTTCATTTCTTGCATTAAGGCAAGTCTATTCGTGTGTTCGAGCGATTCAGTTCATGTGTTCGGGGAGGTCGGGTTAGGTTGTGTGAGGGAGGTCATGTTAAAAATTCTAAGTTATAACTTTCGATGTGCCTTGTGCATGTTCATGTGACCCATTTTCCATTTGATATGTCATGCCTTCATTCAGGCGATTTGGGTCGTACCGTGGGAGGTCACCCAAGGAAACACGTTCGAGTCTGGTCGAGTCAGGTTGTGTGAGGGAGGCCGTATAAAAAGTGCTAAGTTGTGACTGCCCCTATGCCTTGTGCATGTTCACGCAACTTGCTTTTTGTTTGTTCCCTCATGCCTTTGTTCGAGTGGGTTAGATCGGGTCATGTGAGGGCGCCCATGGAAACACGTTTGGGTCATGTCGGGCCATGTCAGGGCACCCAAGGAATGCGTTCCAGTCTTGTCATGTAAGGGAACCCAAGGAAACATGTTCAGGTGGGTTGATTCAGGTCGTGCCATGTTAGGGCACCCAAGGAAATGCATTCGGGCAGGTCCGGTTGGGTCGTGTCATGTGAGGGCACCCAAGAAAATGCGTTTGGGCAGGTCAGGTCAGGTCAGGTCATGTCATGTGAGGCTATCTAGGGAAACATGCTCAGGTGGGTCAAGTAGGGTCAAGTCGAGTCGTGCTAAAGCACATAAGGAAAAGAATTCAGGTCAGGTCGAGTCAGGCATGTGAGGGCGACCCTACCAAAAATGCTAAGTTGTGACCACCAGAGTGTCTTGTGCACGTTTGTGTGACCCGTTTCCAATTTTATCCCTTGTGCCTTCATTCAGGTGGGTCGGGTCATGCCGTGTGAGGGCGACCAAGGAAATGTGTTCAGGTCAGGTCGGGTCGGGTCATGTGAGGGAGTGCATATCAAAATTTATAATTTGTGAGTACTCATGTGCTTTATGCACATTCGCATGACCCGTTTTTCATTTTCTCCATTGTTCCTTCATTTTGGTGAGTCAGGTCATACCCTGTGAGGGTGCCCAAGGAAATGTGTTTGGGCCAGATTGGGTCGGTTCGGGTCATGTGAGGGTGCCCAAGGAAACCCATTCAAGTTGGGTCCTGTGAGGGAGGACGTATCAAAAATGCTAATTCATGACCGCCCATGTGCCTTGTGCATGTTCGTGTGGCTCGTTTGACATTTTCTCCCTTGTGCCTTCATTTGGGTAGGTTAGGTCGTGTCGTGTGAGGGCGCCCAAGGAAACACCTTCGGGTTGAGTTCAGTGGGGTCGTGTGAGGGAGATCATGTCAAAAATGCTAAGTTGTGACCGCTCGTGTGACTTGTGCACATTTGTGTGACCTATTTTTCATCTGCTCCCTTGTGCTTTCGTTCGTGTTGGTTCCATTCATGTGAGGGTGCCCAAGGAAACACATTCAGGTCATGTCGTGTGAGGGCACCCAAGGAAACACATTCGGGTTGGGTCGTGTGAGGGTGCCCAATGAAATGCGTTCAGGTCAGGTCAGGTCGAGTCATGTAAGGGCGCCCAAGGAAATGAGTTAGGTAAGGTGCGTCGTGTGAGGGCACCCGATGAAACGTGTTTGTGTTGGGTCGTTTCGTTTGAGGGAGGCCATATCAAATTTTCTAAGTTGTGACTACCTGTGTGCCTTGTGCACGTTCATGTGACCCATCTTCCATTCGCTCCCATGTGCCTTTGTTCAGTTGTGCACGACATGTCGTGCCGTGTGATGGCACCCGATGAAATGCGTTTGGGTTGGTTCATTTCACTTGAGGGCGGCCGTATCAAATTTGTTAAGTTGTGACTGCTCGGGTGCCTTGTTGTCATGCCCCTATACCTTGGTAGTCTTTCAACCACGCTATAGATGGGTGCGGCACCACCGTACTTTTTCTTTTCGTAATACTCAAGTATGTGAACTACGCCTTCCACAAAACCTTTTTATTTAAACTTTAAAAGTGTTCTTATGCAGAATTAAAACAACATAAATATCAATATCAGATCCACATGAAGCCCATAACATTCAACGGAGGGGCAACTCCCTAATTTTTACTCTGCCTGATATTATGTTTCATAAAAGTATATAAAATACAATCCAACATAGAAAAATCCATTTTTATCCTTGGAAAGGAAATTTTACCTTTTTACCAAGATTATAAATGCTTGGAAATCACCAAGCTAGCCAAAACAGTCATTTACATCATTTAATTTAGCCTTGGGATATTTTTGCATAATCCTTCCCAAGTACCTTACTGCCAGGTCACTCGGGTCACTCGGGTCACTTGCTGCCTATGAGTTCAGATTTGGCCCCGAGCACACTATGTGTCAAAATTGAATTCCAATAGTCTAGTTAGCTCCAACCCATCAATATGCACTTTCTACACTCTGTCGCATCAAAATACGATCTCTGGTCGCTTGAGAACGTCTCCTGAACCGAAGTTCAGGCCAATACGGATGCCCTACCAGACTTGACCTGCAGTGCAAATGCCCTACGACACTATTCCACACATGAAACTACACTTTCTACCTAATTTGACCCATGCCTTTGCGTTTATGTTCATGACTGCACCCTGATGCCTTCGGCTCTACCTGCAAACATGTTTCTCCTACCTCCTTGGTGATAACATTCACTAATGAGATGTTGGTGAAGCCTCAGCTTATTCTTCACTTGAATGATCCTTGAATTCATTATTGAACTCTTGGATGATCTAAGGATGACTTCCAATAAACATCCACGTGCATTTAATTATACATGTTATTTTTCAGTCATGGGTCACTCGGTGGACCCAAGTCGACCCGTCTATCACCCTTATTTAGCTGTCTGCAATATGGTGTAACATTAGTCGTGCTCCAACACGTCAGCCACCCAGCTCAATACGTTGGTTTTATAACTCGTCTATGGTGTGACATTTCGCCTATAATGTCGCATTGCCAACAACACTGATGGCTAAGTGTGGTGAACCCGCTATAACGTGTGCCCGTGCTCGCCCATCGCTACACACCCGTGGCCATGCAGTTATAGTGTGACGATCTGCCTGGAACATTGTATGATGCCTGAACACCATACAAACACCTAGTGGGCACGCTCGTTTCCCCGAACACGCCTCATGAAGTATTGGGCCTTACATCCTCCACCACTCCAAAGTGTTGTCGTCCCTTCACAACATCATCCTTCCATCACACGATCCATCGTCACAACTCCATGTGTGAAATATTGTTGCAACTTATGTTGCAAAATGTCACTGCACCATCTATCATCACATCCATGTGCACAATATCATCGCAACTATCATTGCAAAGTGTTGATGACTCCAACATATTCAACTATTTCCATGCCTCCAACTCTCCTATAATCATCCAAATAGTGCATAAACTGTCAGGTTCATGTCTTACCTCGAAATTCCTCCTTAATGTAGTGTTGATTCCCATGTGAAACTGTAGCCCAGATACTTCAAACCATGAATATATTGATAACCATATCATTCTGTCAAATATACATATTCTTGTAATATCTAGCACACCTCTGTATAATTGCTAGCCCTCATGATTTGAGAAATTTAGGTGATCATTCCAACTGTACGTCCTCCTCATAAAAATGTACATCCTCATGTCATTTGTTTGTCTTTCTCTAGCTCTTGTCACATCGTAATCAAGGATCTGTCCAAAGTCTATGTGCCATGTTTTAGTTCCATGAAGTGCTCATCTTCACTACGACATGATTTCTATGATACTAAGCCATGTTCCACTTTAATTCCAAGTAGTCACATCCTCCAAACATCATCAAAGTAAGAGATCTCCTCTCACCAAATCCATCAATGTCCCATATCCAGGTCTATGAAGTTGTTATTCATTCCATTTGAAATATGTATTCTATGATGATACTCTAATGTGCTATCAAGTTAGATATATTCATCCAGTAATATATCCATCCATGCATGTGGAACCTTTTCCAAAGGCTACTTTTTTTTTAGGGCGATGTGGTCCTCCATGCACTAAGGCACCACACCCCCTTTTCTCCAAAGGTTTAGTTCAATGAAAGGGCCAGGAAGCTACCTCCTTGGCTTTTATCCACCCATGTATCAGATTTATGTCGATTTTTGAAGTACTTTTGAACAACATAAACCTCCTCTTGAGTTCATCCTAGTTTCCCAATATTGTCCTTCGTTAATTTAAAGTCATGTATGCCCATAACATATCTACAATAGTCCACAATGTCAACTGGATCTCTATCTGCATAATATTTCCATGGTCCCATGTCTGAATAAGTGTCCTTCTTCACATCATCCCGGTGAATATCTCGAGTATATTTCTCTACTACATGTTCAAGAAGTGAATTCATATTCACTCCTTTCCTTCTTTCCTTCAGGTCTCTTCCAACAAAATCAAACATGTGTTGTTCCTTTGTTGTTTGAGCCACAGATCCAAGTTCACAATGCCCCATATCATTATGATCGATATCATGGTTCTTCTCATATAGGATCAATGAAGCCATTCTCAGTTGATACCCCAAACGGATTTTCTTTGTCATAGGAACCATCATAGTTTTCCCATCATCAAGAATTAAGATAATGTGTCTGTCCACCATTGGTATGTCTTGTGTTGCAACCAGAAAGTCTCGCCCCAACACCATAGCATGATCATCAATGTAAATGACTCTTAATTCCATATTTATAAGCCATGACCCTAATCTCACATGTGTGTATTTCATGACACCGGTCACTGCTTTCATTCTCGAATTGACTGCCTTGAAAGAACTCAACTCTTTCTCCATGCCAACCTTCTTCTTCCTAAGAGATGAAGTTGGATTTTGACTTAGGAGGCTATGAGTAGCCCCCATTTCTATCAAAGAAGAGAACTTATTTCCATGTACAATTGTAGACACAAATCTGAAGTCCAAGGAACCTTCATTAGCATCCCTTCTTCTTGTCTTGCACCTTATATCTGCAATCTTCTTCAACATTTCGTCTTCCAACATGTCTTTTGAACTAGGCTTCCACCTGACAGTCGTTTTTGCATATTTCTTCTCATGAGAAATCATAGAACAATTTGATCTTGGGTATGCTTGAAATGGTTCAAGCTCCTTCCTCTTTGAATGTTGCTTATGTGCCCCAATATGACATAGATTGACTCCATCCAATCAAAGTGCACCAATCATCAATGTGGTCTTCTTATTTTCCAAGTGTGCCATCATATGCATTTTATTTCTTCAAACCAATAGTTTTTGGATCAAGGAAGTCCCTCTTGATCTCATCCTCAATGTCCTTGACTTTAGCCTACAACATGGTGCTTATTTCCTTCAAGTGATCTCTTTCAATAAAGAGTTCTTGAAGAATTTTTTCACCTTGTTGTGTCTCCATGTCAAGCTTCTCAATTTTAGAAATTTTTCTAGATAGTCCATCCAAATATTTCCGCATCTCCCTCAACCCATCTCCAATGTGTTCCAAGAGTTTAGACACTTGCACAAGATTCTTGTGATATTTATTCCTTGTGTCCTTCCAATGTTCTGTCATTTTATCAAGTCCAACTTGAGCCTTCAAACTTGCTTTCTTCATTAGTTCAGCATCAACCATGACTTCGGTGATACATTTCCTTAACTCTATAGTACCAAAATCCAATAATTGTTGTAACCCTGCATCAGTATCCATGTTTTCTCAATAAAGTTTCATCTTCAACCTATGATTTGTCCCTTCTTCCTTTAGTGTAAAATATCCAAAGAATGGTAGCTCTGATACCATCTGTTGCATAGCAATAGTGGGATCAGTCTTCAAAAAATGGTAGCTTTGATACTATTTGTCATGCCCCTATACCTTGGTAGTCTTTGAACCATGCTATAGACAGGTGATGCACCTATCTATAGCATGGTTGAAAGACTACCAAGGTATACGGGCATGACACTTGTGCTCATTCATGCGGTCCATTTTCCGTTTGCTCTCTTATGCCTTTGCTCGGTCGGGACGGTCGTGTCGCGCCGTGTGAGGGTACTCGATGAAATGCATTTGGGTGGGGTCATTTCATTTGAGGGAGGACATATAAAATTTACTAAGTTGTGACTGCCCGAGTGCCTTGTGCACATTCGTGCAGCCCATTTTCCATTTTCTCCCTTGTAACTTCGTTCGGTCAAGTGCACTGTGTCGCCTCGTGTGAGAGTGCCCGATGAAAAGTGTTTGAGTTCGGTCATTTTTTTTTAGGGCACCGATGAAATGTGTTCATGTTGGGTTGTTTTGTTTGGTGGTGGCCGTATCAAATTTGCTAAGTTGGGACCTCCCGGGTGCCTTGTGCACATTCGTGCTGCCCATTTTCCGTTTTCTCCCTTGTGCCTTCGTTCAGTCGGGCACGTCGTATTACACCATTTGAGGGCACCTGATGAAAAGCGTTTGGGTTGAGTCATTTCATTTTAGGGCAGCCGTATAAAATTTGCTAAGTTGTGACCATCTAGGTGCCTTGTGCATGTTCGTGCGGTCCATTTTCCGTTTTCTCCCTTGCTCCTTCATTCGGTTGAGTGAGCCGTATCACGCCTTGTGAGGGCACCCAATGAAACTCATTTGGTTCGAGTCGTTTCATTTGAGGGTAGCTGTATCAAATCTTCTAAGTTGTGACCACCCAGGTGCCTTGTTCACCTTCGTGTGGCCCATTTTCCATTTTCTCCCTTGTGCCTTTGTTCGGTAGGGCATGTCATGTCGCGCCATGCGAGGGCACCTGATGAAACGCGTTTGGGTCGTGTCATTTTGTTTGAGGGCGGCCATATCAAATTTTCTAAGTTGTGAGCACCCAGGTGCCTTGTGCACATTCGTGCAGTCTGTTTTCCATTTTCTCCGTTGTGCCTTCATTCGGTCAGGCTCGCTGTGTCGCACCGTGTGAGGGCGCTCGATGAAACGCATTCAGGTCTGCTCGTTTCATTTGAGGGCGGCAGTATAAAATTTGCTAAGTTGTGATTGCCCGGGTGCCTTGTGCATGTTTTTCAACCCCATTTTCCATTTTCTCCCTTATGCATTTATTCGGTTGGGTGGGTCATGTCGTGTCGTGCGACGACGCCCGATGAAAGGCGTTCCCGTTGGGTTGTTTCATTAAAGGCCGACCATATCGTATTTTCTAAGTTGTGAGAACTCGGGTACCTTGTGCATGTTCGTGCGGTCTGTTTACTATTTGCTCCCTTCTGCCTTTGTTTGGTTAGGCACGCCGTGTCACGTCGTGTGAGGGTGCCTGATGAAACATGTTTGTGTCGGGTCATTTCGTTAGAGGGCGGTCGTATCAAATTTTCTAATTTGTGACTGCACGAGCACCTTGTGCATGTTTGTGTGACCCATTTGTAGTTTTCTCCCTTATGCCTTTGTTCATTTGGGTGCTTCATGTCACACCGTGTGAGGGCACCCGATGAAACACTTTCGGGTCGAGATGTTTCGTTTGAGGGTGCCTAATGAAACGCATTTGGGTCGGGTCATTTTGTTTGAGGGTGGACGTATAAAATTTTCTAAGTTGTGACTTCCCAGGTGCCTTATGCATATTCTTGTGGCATGTTTTCCATTTTATCCCTTGTGCCTTCGTTCTTTCGGGCATGCCATGTCGAATCGTGTGAGGGCTCCAGATGAAACTCATTCAGGTCGAGTCATTTTGTTTGAGGGAGCCCGATGAAACACGTTTGGGTCATTTTGTTTGAGAGCGCCTGTATTAAATTTACTATGTTGTGACTGTGTGGGCTCCTTATGCATGTTCATGCAACCCATTTTCCATTTTCTCCCTTGTGCCTTCATTTAGGCAGGTGTGACGTGTCATTCCATTTTAGGGCGCCCGATGAAACACATCTGGGTGGGGTCATTTTATTTGAGGTAGCCCGTATCAAATTTTCTAAGTTGTGATTGCTTGAGTGCCTTGTGATTGTTCATGTGGATCATTTTCATTTTCTCCCTTGTTCCTTCATTCATTCAGGCAAGCCGTGGCATTCCGTGTGAGGGTGCTCGATGAAATGCGTTCGAGTCAGGTCATTTCATTTGAGGGCAGCCGTATCAAATTTTCTAAGTTGTGATAGCCTAGTTGCCTTGTGCACATTCTTGTGGCCAATTTTTTGTTTGCTCCATTGTGCCTTCATTCGGTTGAGTGCATCATGTCGTGTCATGTGAGGGTGCCCGATGAAACGCGTTTGAGTGGGGTTGTTTCGTTTGAGGGAATTCATATCAAATTTGCTAAGTTTTGACCACCCTTGTGCCTTGTGCACGTTCATGTGGCCCATTTGTTGTTTTCTCCCTTGTTCCTTCATTCGGTCAGGTGCTTCATGTTGCGCCGTGTGAGGGCACCCGATGAAACGCGTTTGAGTCGGGTTGTTTTGTTTGAGGGTGGTCATATCAAATTTTCTAAGTTGTGACCAGCCGGGTGCCTTGTGCACATTCGTGTAGCCCATTTTTCATTTTCTTCATTGTACCTTCATTCAGACAGGCTTGCAGTGTCGCGCCATGTGAGTGTGCCCAATGAAGCATGTTTTGGTCGGGTCATTTCATTTGAGGGCGCCAGATGAAAAGCGTTCCAGTTGGGTCATTTTGTTTGAGGGATGCCATTTCAAATTTGCTAAGTTGTGACCACTCGGGTGCCTTGTGCACATTCGTGTGGCCCGTTTTCCATTTTCTCTCTCCTACCTTCATTCGGTCAAGCACGTCGTGTCGCGCCATGTGAGGGCGCTCGATGAAATATGTTCGGGTCAGGTCGGGTCGTTTCATTATAGGGTAGTTGTATCAAATTTGTTAAGTTGTGACTGCCCAAATGCCTTGTGCTCGTTCATGCGGCTTGTTTTCCATTTTCTTCCTTGTTCCTTCATTTGGTTGGGCGGGTCATATCGCGCTGTGTGAGGACGCCCAATGAAATATTTTCAGGTCGGGTCGTTCCATTTTAGGGCGGCCTTATCAAATTTTCTAAGTTTTGCTCGCTTGGGTGACTTGTGCACGTTCTTGTGGCCCATTTTTAATTTTTTACCTTGTGCCTTCATTCTGTCGCGCACTTCATGTCATGCCATGTGATGGTGCCCGATGAAACGTGTTCTAGTCGGGTCATGTCGTTTGAGGGAGACGATATCAAAGTTGCTAACTTGTTACCACATGAGTGCCTTGTGCACATTCGTGCGACCCATTTTCCATTTTCTCCCTTGTCTCTTTGTTCGGTTGGGTGCGCCATGTCACACCATGTGACGGTGCCTGATGAAACGCATTCCAGTCAGTTCATTTCATTTGAGGGTGGCTATATCAAATTTTCTAAGTTGTGATTGGCCATGTGCGTTATGAATGTTCATGCGGCCCATTTTTCGTTTTCTCCTTTCTGCCTTCGTTTGGTCAGGCAGGCCATGTTGCGCCATGCAAGGGTGCCCGATGAGACACCTTCAGGTTAGGTCATTTTGTTTGAGCATGGTAGTATCAAATTTGCTAAGTTGTGACCACCCAGGTACCTTGTGCACATTTGTGCAGCCCGTTTTCCATTTTCTACCTTGTGATTTCATTCGGTCGAGCGCGTCGTGTCATGTCGTGTGAGGGCGCCCAATGAAATGTGTTCAGGTTAGCTCATTTTGTTTGAGGCACTCAATGAAACGTGTTCTATTTGGGTCATTTTGTTTGAGGGTGGCCATATCAAATTTTCTAAGTTGTGACCCCCCAAGTGCCTTGTGCACATTCTTGTGCATTCGTTCAGTCGTTCAACTATCCCCTTTCTGGTTGGGGGTATGGGTTGGCTTTTCGTTTGAAATTTGGGTTGCTAATTGAGTGTTTTTTTTTTGTTGTGCCTGAAGAATGGCCTTAGGTCATTTGTAGGGTCACTAACTTTCTCTGTTTCATCCCCACTCGGTAGAATATGAGCTGTAATGTTTTCGCCACACTCATCCTGGGAGGAATATGTGAAAAAAATTCCCCTTCCACTCTGTGTTATCAGATTTGGATGGGGTTGATGTGTGTGGATCCTTGAGATGACTGGTCACTTTCCTATGTCTCTCAAATGCCACATGGTCACTTGTTTTCTCCATTGCAATCAGCTCTTCCCTGTGTCCCTCTCGTGGCCTTTGGTCACTCGTTTTATTCGTTCAAATTGACTCTTCACTATGTCACTCTTGTGTCACTTGGTCGCTCTTTGGATTCATTGAAATCAACTCTTTGTGCTTCTTGGTCACTCATTCTCTCCATTGAAATCAGATCTTTTCTATATTTCTCACCTCCTCCCTTTTTTGTGTGGGGTAGGGGTTGGATTTTCATGTGAAAGTTGGGTTGGTAATTGAATTTTTTGTTCCGATGCACCTGAAGAATGGCCTTGGGTAATTTTTATGGTTTCTGATTCTCATCTTCTCTCCATCCCCACTCGGTAGCACATGAGCGATAATTTTTGCCATGCTCATCTTCGAAGGCATATGTGAAGAAACTTCCCCTTCTGCTCTATGTTCTCAAATTCAGATGGGGTTTCTTTGTGTGGCTCCTTGATATGATTGACCTCCTGCCTATGTTACTCTTGTGCCGCTTGGTCTCTCATTGGCTTTTCTGAAATCGGCTCTTCGCTATAGTGTTTTCCTCCTCCCTTTTTGGTTGGGGTGAAGGGGTCAGATTTTCATGCGAAAGGTGGGTTGGTAATTGAGTTGTTTGCTCAGGTGTGCCTAAAGAATTTCCCTGGAGAATTTTTAGGGTCACCGACTCTAATATTCTCTCCATCCCCACTTGATAGCACACGAGCAGTAATGTTTGCCATGCTCGTCGTGGGAGGCATATGTGAAAATAGTTACCCTTTCACTCTTTGTTCTTAGAGTTGGATTAGGTTGCTATGTGTGGCTCCTTGTCTATTTCGCTCTAGTGCCCCTTGGTCACTCATTGGCTCTGCCTAAATTTGTTCTCTGCTATATTGTTCATCTCCTCCCTTTTGGTGGGTGGGAGAGGTTGGATTTTCTCTCGTTCGCTCCATGAAGTTGGCTCTTTGCTATTTTTTTCACCTATTGAGTTTCTTATTCGGTTGTGCATGAAGAATGGTATGGGTGATTTGTAGGGTGGCCAAATTTCATATTCTCTCCATCCCCACTCGATAGCAGATGAGTAGTAATTTTGGCCATGCTCATCCTTGGAGGCATATGTGAACAATTTCGCTTTCACTCCGTGTTCTTGGAATTGGATGGGTTGTTGTGTGTGGCTCCTTGAGATGACTATCCTCTTCATTGTTTGGTTCTATATGGTGTTGGTTTCTTGTGCTTATACTCTTTCTATGTTAGCATTGTGGGGTGAGATAAATATATTTAAGAGGAATGTGGAAGGTTTTTTTTTGTAAGCTGCCCCTCTTGCTTTCTTTTTCCATTGGGAAATGTGAGGAGTGGTTCTCATTGTTTTAAAATTAAGGTTTGGAATTCCTTTCAGAGTGCACGTCGTTTGTCCCAGTGTTGGCTTTGAGGTTTTGATAGATGTGGTGGCCTATATGTTTAATTGAGTGGTTAGATTTTTCCTTGCATCTTGCATGCATAGTATAATTTTGTAGCTTAGAATGTTGAGACACAAAGTGATGGGTATTTTTTCTTTTCATGCATATGCGATTGTGATTCCATTTGGAAGAGGCTTTCTACGTTGATGGTGGGGGATATATCTGGAAGGAGGACTTCAAGGTGGAATGCTTCGACCTCCCTCCTCTATGTGGAGGTGGCTGTAGGTGAAAGGTATTCATTGTTCAATTGGTAAGTCGGTGGGGCAATATCCTAGGTTGCTTGTATGTACACTTTGTGGGATGTGGGGCTGCCTGATCCCTCCTCCTGTTTAGATATGTTCATGGATTTTGTAGTGAGCCTCCTTATTTGCATTTATTTTTTTCCTTTTCCTTCACATCGAGGTTGTTGCAGGCAATCAAGCGATAATGGTCCACCATTTTTGTTGTCCTGGTGGACTCCTTGGTGGACTTGGTGTGGGGTGGGGAGGGTTGAGGGGGAATTTTTAAGAGAGGTTGAGGGCTCAGTCATTATTATTTTATTTCCTTCCTTTTCATTTTTCATTGAGGGTTCCATAGTCGATCAAATTATGGAGGTATAATGTTGTTGGTGACCAGGTGGGATCCTAGGTGGCCTTGATGCGGGGCAGGGAGGGTCAAGGTGGAATTTCTAATAGAGGTTGTTCACTTGGTCATTCTCCCTTTAATTCCTTATTTTTACTTTGCAGTGAGGTTTCCGCAGGTGACCAAGTGATCGAGGTCTACATTTGCTGCTTTCCTAGGGGACTCCTAGGCGGCCTCACTACTGGGTGGGATGGGTTGGAGGGAATTTTTAAGAGACCCCGTGGGGTTGGTTTTTCTACCTTTATTTCCTTACTTTTCCTTCGCATTGAGGTCGCTGCAAGTGATCGAGGTCCATCGTTGTTGTTTTTTGGGTGGAATCCTAGGTGGCCTCGGTATAGGGCGGGGATGGTTGGGATGCATTTTAGAGAGAGATTTTGTGGGCTTGGTTGTTCTCCATTTGTTTCTTTTTTTTTCCTTTTCATTGAGGTCGTTACAAGCCCTCAAGGTCCACTATTTCTGATGTATAGGTCGACTCCTACGTGGCCTTAGTGTGCGGTGGGGAGGATTTGCGGGGCACTTCTAAGAGAGTGTTTTTTTTTTTTTCACCCCTTTTTCTATTCATTGTGGCTGCCGTGGGTGATAAGGATTTTTCCATTCTTGCTGTTTGGGGGGTGGTTTCAAACTCCTAGGTGGCCTTGATGCAATGCGACTCATCGGGGTGACCCATTTTTTCGCTTTGTGGATCTTGCATCAATCATACATCGCATTTTATGTCGGCATTTATTTTTCATGTCCTTGGCATGTAGTGTGTGTGAGCTCTAATCCCTTCTTGGGGATGCAAGAGTTGCAAGGTATAAAAGCTTTACATGATATTTTGACCTCTCTTTGACTTGATGGGTGTAGAGTCTGGCTTTTGGTAAGAGAGATATTTGAATGCCCTGTGAAGTGGGAGGGTGCTACCTGGTTGATCCTTCCAGCATTCATATGCTTGTCTCAAATATTAAGCCATGCATGTCTAAGTATGAACTAATTCAGACTGTGAAACTATGGATGGCTCATTAAATCAGTTATATTTTTTTTGATGGTACAACACTATTCGAATAACCGTAGTAATTATATAGCTAATACGTGCACCAAGTCCTGAATCTTTGGAAGCGATGCATTTTTTATATAAAAGGCCAGTGCAGGCTTGCCCACTTCTCTAGTGAATCATGATAACTTGACAGATCGCATAGCCCTTTTTTTGGTGATGTTTCTTTCAAATTTATTCCCTATCAAGTTTTGGTTGTAGGATATAGGCCTAACATGGTGGTGACGGGCGACGGAGAATTAGGGTTTGATTCTGGAGAGGGAGCCTGAGAAATGGCTACCATATCCAAGGAAGGAAACAGGCACTGTAATATTCCTAAATTAGCATGCAGCTAATTGGAATATTAAAATTTAATTTTTCTTTCTTGTTTGATGAATAAGTGGGTAGGGACACCTATAAATATCTTTATTAGGAATAAAACCACTTCTCATGTGAAAGTGGATCATATTCTAAGCTTAATAAAGCACCCTAAGGTGTGAACAGGGGCTAGAACATGTGTACTGGGTCAACTTTGACCAAATCAACAGTGCTATCATGGAGGAGTGGACATTTATTGAGAGACAACACAGTTTTGGAGGGAGATATCATGCATGAGATAGTTCCTTTAATTAGTGGGGTTTAGGGTTATAAATATCATCACTTATATAAGGAATAGTATGGAAGACATAGTCATTCATGCATTGGTATTTTATATTTTTTAATATATTATTTGTTTAGACATATAGCTTTCTTCAGTTGTTTAGCTAAGATTGAAAGTGATGTTTCGCACTAGGTGTTCCTGATCGGGAATCCCAACTCTATCCTTGACAGACCTCTTGGAATATCTTTTCACTACATGTCCACATTCAGGTTTTAGAGCAAGCTTCAGTATTGTAGTACAAAACAATTTATGTTGAGAGATGTGCTGATTTGCAGGGTGCAATAGTGGAAGATCTTATTGGGTGTTTTCTGAGCTAGTTTTGTAGTGGAGGAAGATTTTCTTCCATTGGGAGGCTATTAAAGGAGCCCGTTGTGATTATTTGAAATATTTTGTAGCATGCCAAGGTGATTTCATCCCCTACAACATAGTTCTAGTCCATATCTATGTTATTTTAGTGAGCTGTTGCAGGGGTAAGTTCAGTGCTCCATTTGGATAATTTTCTTTCCATTGAAGGGATAAACCCTCTATCGAGAGAGTATTTTGGAGAATTTATTCATATCTACATTATATTTAGCCACCTACTTCTATTTGCTTCAATTTTAGTGAATCGTCGTCCCTAGGGCTTTAGATCCACCATTTATATTTTGTGTATTTCTGAAAACCCTTCCTGGGTTGTCTTGGAAAGGTTTATGGGAGCATAGATATACATTTTTGGCCTTAGATGAGCATGATCTTATCAGATCCATTTATATATATGTCCAAACTATAGTATTAGTCACTAAAATTGTGTTTTTATTTCTTTAGTACTTTGTGTAGTAGTGTATTACATTTTTTGGGTGCATTGTGGCATTAAAGGTTTTTTTTTGCCTATCTTGAGGGGCTTGATACCCAATATCTTTTATTTATTTATTGTTTTTATACATAATAACATGGATATATCATCTATCTCACATGTAATGTGTTAATACTTTCTTCTATTTCCATTATTGTGATCTATATTCCTGATTTCCCCAATTGGGAGTATTACAGTGGTATGAGAGCATAAATCTTGGCTCTGCCTGTGAAGACAATTGCATCTATGCTATCAAAAGAATAAGATGCTTCTCATAGAAAATAGAAGGCTTACATAAGAGAATAAGGAAAGTCTCCATTATTTGGAGAAATAGAGGGAAAGAATTTTTCAGAACTTCTTCTCCAAACTATGCATGAGCTTAAAATATAAATCTAGGGAATGAGGAGGGAAAGACATAAAGATCCCTCAAGAAGATTTGCACATGAGGAAAGCCCTAGTTCCTCATATTATGGGTGTGAGAATTCAGCCACACAATCATATCTACAACGTGGTACCATGCATACATTATTTTCAAGAGAAAAAGAAGGAGGAGAAACACCAAAGGATGAGACTCTTGGTGACTATCTCCAAGAATATGAATTTTAGTGTAGAAGATTCAAGTAGCATCTAAAATTCCAAGGGTTTTGTCAAATAAAATAAGAAATAAGACCCAATAAATACAATAGAAGAAGAGGGTGCATTCTGCACACTTTGGTTAGATTCTTTCTACCTACTTTTTATGGGTCACCCAAGAGCATAGCCAAGGCTTGGGTAAAGAAGCTAGACACATATTTACAGCTACATCAAGTTTCAGAAGAGGAAGCCATTAGAGTAGCAGTGCTACATCCTGAATGTAAGGCTTATGCCTAGTGGTTATTTGAATCTTATTTATTGAATAATGAAAATATATCTACTTATGCAAAGTTCACTAGGAGGTTAGTGAAAATATTTTATTTGAGACAATATGAAATTTACTTGGGAGAACAAACCAAGCCGAAGAAATCAACACCTTTGCATGAGTTGGAAGGATCCATGAAAAAAACTCCATCTCAGAACATTGTTGAGGGGGTTAAGCATCTGCAACATACTTTGCCAAGGGAAAAGGCCCCACTTCACCAAGAAATTTATTCTCAAGAAGAATACATGAGGATTCCCTTTCCGAAAGGAGATCAAGACAAAGGATATATTAATGATGAGGTATTCTCCAATGATGAGGAAAAGGAAGAGGAAGAACTGGGAAGATCCTCCAGCGCTTTCACATCAGGAGTATATATAATTATATTTGGAAATGGAGATGAAACAATTGATTCAACTAGAGGATCTCTCGTATCTTTAGAAGAAGTTCCAAAGGATATTTCATATGAATATCATGAGCGGCATGTGTTTATGTTGATAGGCAATGAGAAAAAAAAATGGAGGAAGTGTGTTCCAACAGTGAATGCAATATTGGGGACACATACTATGATATATCATTTCTTTGTGATCAATAATTTTGACACCAATGATATTTTGGGTGTACATAGATTGATTACAATTGAAAAAGACACCTTAGACTATGAGATCTTGCAGAAGGTGGGAGGAAATGAGGAGGGCAAGCACAAAATTATTGGGAACATATACACCCATCCTTTTTAGGAGGTATATGCACAAAATTAGGAGGATGATTTGCGCAGTGAGGGCAGGGACAAATCAATCCAGTCACACATAAAGCTTTCTCTAGGTGTTGATTTTTCATTACATGGAGGCATTGCACCATGGGGACCCCCTTATTGGAAGAGGATCAAAGAGTTCTCTCAAAATTTTGCACCACTTATAGATCCAAGAGGAGTGGGATTAGTGGAAGATCATTGTACAACATTGGGAGTCTTGGTATACTTAAGGAGGAAGGAGAAATTCATCCAAAATCATCATTTCCCACTCTCATTTCAGATATTGCGCTGAGAGAGGAGAAACAAGGGAAAGATTACAACATCCTGGAGTATGAATTTGGCATAGGAGATGTAAAATATGAGAGAAAAAACATGACAGGTGCTTCACATGATAGATCAGTAGCGCTGTCATTATTGAGTATTGACCCTTATTGGAGATCCCATATATTAGTGGAATACTCCAAGGATCTCTTTTCATGTAGAGTGATTGATGACCAACTATCTGACAGGAGATATGCAGTAGTAAATAGGGTCATCTATTTTCAGAGTAGAGTTCTTGAATAGAGCCTCTAACCTCAAGGAGAATCTACGAGATGTAGCATATGAAGGGTTTCTCTCCAAACCCACTTGTTTTATAAGAGCATACCGTACTAACCTAGAGGGATTCAGTCGGGAAGGCTTCAGAGAGGAGATGCATGGATTATTTGGAGAATGAGGAGAGACACGACTCTTTGGTAGAGTTATCACAACCACTTCCTTCCTCATTGGGAGTGAGAGGAGACCCATCTATGAGCCAACTTACTATATTTAACCAAGTACATGGTAAAGATTGTATATCTATACATCATGATTCATTTACCATGTATTTGAATTTCCTTATCATACATGTGAAGGGAATTTCACCAAGATGGCTCACTCTTCCTTCTAGACTTCATGGTCTACTTGAGGCCATAAGAATAATTTATAATGGCCACTCCTTAGGATATCTTGGGGAGATTACATCTTATGAAGGGTATGCTCAATTTTCACCATACACCATACACCTTCTCCAAGCCTGTGAGGAGATTGGGGCAGAAAAAAGTGGTTGGGAAACCACTTATCATGCCATATTCTGATGCAGTTAGGAGTAAAACTATGTTGATAGCACTTGAGGGACCAGTTTCCTTCTCCATTACTACATATGGCAGCTAGCATGACTTGGATTGTGATCCCATATATTTATGATGTTCTTATTAATGTTGGGGACACGATTGGAGGGATGACACATTGGTTGGATGTGTCCATTGGGAATGAAACTTCCGACATTTATTTATGCATCAAGGGGAGCATGGGACATTGTATGGCTGCTACATTATATCACTTGTTTCCTTATGAAGGGAGTGATATGATTTAATTATGTCTTTGGGAGGATCCTCTCACATGGGAGGATTTTTTCTATAAATTACCATTCTGGAGGGTGATTCATTTTATATGGATGATAGCTTGGAGGATGGAGCTTCATTTGGGAATGAAGTCTCCGTATATTTTTCAGATCTATCCTTGCAGCTACTTGAGGACAAGCAACATTTGGGAGGGGAGGATTGTAATATTCCTAAATTAGCATGCAACTAATTCGAATATTAAAATCTATTTTTTCTTTCTTTTTTGAGGAATAAGTGGGAGGGAGACCCATAAATCTCGTTATTAGGAATAAAAACACTTCTCATGTGAAATTGGATCATCTTTTCAGCTTAATAAAGCACCCTAAGGTGTGAACAGGGGCTAGAGCATGTGGAGTGGGTTAGCTTTGACCAAATCAATACTTTTGTCATGGAGGAGTGCAAATTTATGGAGATACATCACAGTTTTGGAGGGAGATCTCATGCATGGAGATAGTGCCTTTAATGAGTGAAGTTTAGGGTTAGAAAGCTCGTCACTTATATAAGGAAGAGGATGGAAGCCATATTCATTCATGCATTGGTATATTTTATTTCTAGATATATGGTGTGTTTAGACATATAGCTTTCTTTAGCTGTTTAGCTAAGATTGCAAGTGTTGTTTACCACTTGGTGTTCCTGAAAGGGAATCCCACCTCTATCCTTGAGAGGCCTCTTGGAAGAGAATTGCACTACATTTCCACATTCAGGTTTCAGACCAAGCTTAAGTCTTACAGTACATCACAGTTTCTGTGGAGAGATGTGTTGAGTTGCAAGGTACAGTAGTGGAAGATCTTATTGGGTTTTTTATGAGCTATTTTTGCAGTGGAGGAATAGTTCCTTCCATTGGGAGGCCAGTAAATGAGTCCCTTGAGCTTATTTGACATATTTGGCAGCAGGCCAAGGTGATTTCATCCCCTACAGCACTGTTCCAATCTAGATCTGTGTTATTTTAATGAGTTATTGCAGGGTTACGTTTAGTTCTCCATTTCGAGTGTTTGATTTCCATTGAAGGGATCAGCCCTTTATTGAGAGAGTCTTTTGGAGAAGCTCTTTAAATATACATCAAATTCAGCCACCTCATTATATGTGCTTAATTTTCAGTGAATCTTCATCCCTAGGGCTTTAGATCCAGCTGATTTATATGTCGATCAACATTTGTCATTGATGTCAACCCAATCAGCACCAGGGGCTAACCCAATATTGCATGGGAGTTTTGACCTACAAAATTACTATATTCTAGTTCAAGAATGATTTTTGTGGTTTCTAATTTTCAAGATGTTTCCGTTGATATATGGCACGCTATGTAATTCTTCACGGTTTGAGAGATATTCATGTTTGAAGTTTATACCCCGAGTTAGTGGGATAAAACCCCATAGGGTTGTGGCATGGGTCATTGAAAAGTCATAATTAATATTTTTTAATCTCCTAAAATCGATTCCATGTTCATTTGTTGAATCCCCTCTCAATATAATCATTTATATAAATTGTGATCCTCATTTCCTCCTTATGCTAGGGATTTCACCATCTAAAACAGGTCATTGTTGCATATTCGCTCTAAATTATTTTTTGCGAAGGTGCAGAAGCTAAAATTTTTATGAGGCGAAGCTGAAATCCTATGGAAGATGCTGTGAACATTTTAGATCAAGGTGCACAATATTTTCGGGGATATGATCTGTGGAAGTTAGTGTTTTTGCAAGCTCCTGAAATTCATCGCAAAGAAGTGACCTTGGTAAAATCATCATAAATATCTCTTTGAGTATTGGATTGGAATTACGTAAAAAGTGGTAGATATTTCACAGCTTTAATTTTCTCTCTATCAGTTTCAGAGCCAAATGAAGAAACAAAGACACATGGTACACTGTACAAGTTCGCTCTGCTGAAACAATCCATAATTAGGTCATTGTGAGATATTGGGTATAACTCTCTCTTGAAGAATCCAAATTGGGTTAGACCTGTGGAATTGGAAAGATGACTCAGATGAATACTACAGAACCAAAAATCAAATATTGGAGATATGAAATAACAGAGATACACTAGATTCAATATCAAGCTCCTAGAAGGTAAAGAAAAAGCTAGATCATGTGTTGTCAAGGGCTGCAAAGGACCAGAATTTCTAGGGAAGCAAAGCGAAGCAAGGTGGAAGAGAGGGTAGCATGACAAGAGTAGAAACCAAGGTGTAGAATAGTAGCAAGAAGTTCATCACATGAAGTCTTCAAGTGGGTAGCACTGCATACAATCATTGTAAAGGTATCCATGTACTTATTCATTGTAAATACATTATTGTAAAAATTATACTAGTGTCTATCTTCTAAGAGTTGAAGAGGCAGTGTCGGGTGTTCTAGGATCATCATTAGGTGGTTGTGTCAAATTTGGGGTTATGGTATAATGTATATTCTTCTTATACATCATTCTATATCATTGTAAAGTGGACCATTTTCCCTGGTACGAGAGTCCATTCTTATTTTATTCTTCTATAGGGTGGTAGGGTGGTGCTAGGGTGAGTTGTAGCTCATTGGGTGTTGGGGCATCCATTCAATTGACTACTGAAGAATCTCGGGCGTCAAAGCGTCCATCTAGTGGGAGCTGGGGAAGAATGGTTTTCTAGATTCTAGGAAGTTGGAGCTTTATTTTCAATTGGAGTTGAATATTAAAGAATTATTAGAAAAGCATTAGGTGGTTTTTGTCCCAGAGTGGGTTTCCACCTTAAAAATTGTGTGCATTTGTGTTCCTTTTGTTTACTGTTATCATTGTACAAACACTGATAATTATTGAAGATTAACTAATGCTCTAATTGAAAGGAATATTGATTCACCCCCCTCTCAGTATTTCCAACAATTGGTATCAGAGCTTGGTTCCTTCAATAGTAGTTTAGCAACTGGAAGGAGGTCATGGAGCATACCAAAAAATTTGTACCTCTGTTCAATGAAAATAATTATGCACTATGGAAAGGAATAATGGAGGTCTATCTCTTGGCACAAGGTTATGAATTATGGGACACTCTTCAAAATGGATTTACATCAACCACGGATGAACAAGGTAAGAAGAATTTGGTAAATGATGTAAAAGAAAAGAATATTATTATCAGTGGACTTATTCAATATGCTTATCATAAGGTGTTGGGTTGTAAAATAGCCAAAAATGTATGGTACAAGATTGAGAATATATGTGGGTGACTCAAATGTCAAAGAAGAAAAGATTCAAATCTACATAGCAAAATTTGAGCAACTCAGAATGAAAGAATATAACAACATTGCTGCATACTTCCAACACATTGATGAAATAGCCAACACTCTGGAAGGATTGGGAGAGCCTGTTGACGAGAATACTATTTAAATAAATATTCTTAGAACGTTACCAGGGAGATTCAACCCAAAGGTATCGTTCTTAGAATATAGTGCAAATCTGGACAAACTTAGAAAAGAGGAATTACACGGATTTCTCATAGCATATGAAATGAGATTTGATGAAGAAGAGGGTACTTCAAATCTAGAAACTTTGTTTGTTGCATCTAAGAAATCCAATAAGGGAAAGCAACCTTCAATTGAAATGACATGCACCTGCAAGTGTGAAGAAAAGGGAGATGATGTAGAAGGTCTTTCAGATGAAGAATATGCTTACTTTACGAGAAAACTAAAAACTGCTAAGGGAAAATTCAAAGGTAAACTTCCATTGATATGTTTCGGTTGTGGTGAGGTTGGGCATTTCGTAGCAAAATTTCCGAACAAAAGTGATGGAAACTCAAAAGGAAAGAAAGGCTTTAAGAAATTCAACAAGCAAGGAAAAAATAAAGGATCCAAAAGGAACTTTCTCTCTAAAGAAGATAGCTCAACATTCGATGAAGAAAGTGACAGCAAAGAAGAAGCCAATGAGAAAGTATTTTTTATGGCCAAGCACAATAAACAATAAGTATCAAACAATGAAGAAGAAGGGTTGACCATAGAGGAATTTTATGAGGAGGCAATCAAGCTTATAAAAGAGCTCGATGCTAAGAAGTTCTGTTCCAATACTCTTGAAGAACAAGTTCAAGGTCTCAAAATTGAAGTTGAAGAACAAAAATGTATTGAAGAGTCACTTCAAAAGAAGTTGAAAGAAAGAAACCAAGAAAGGGAAGAATTAGAAGCCGAAGTAGTCTTGCTACATAAGGAAGTGAAGAAGGGAAAAACTATCCAAAACTATGCCAACAACTCAAGGGTATTGGAAGAACTCATCCACAATCAACGATATTACAATGACAGAACTGGCCTTGGTTACAAAGAAGAAGAAGCAGTACCTTCTACAACAAAATACAATGAACCTATGAGATCTGACATACATGTAGGCTTCATTGGACAGGATTCGCAAACACATCCTTGGAAGATGAGTCCTCGACAAATATTTCCATCCAGGTAGCAACATATTTTTCATGGCTATTGTTATTCATGTGGAAAATTTGGTCATAAAGCTGGAGAATGTCACACGTACCCTAGGAACCAATACAATTCCAGGAGATACTTCAAATATGAACCTCCCAGGGCTCAATGAAACATCAATAGATTTGAACATTTAAGAAATAATATGGAATTTTACAAATGTTAGAACTTTGGACACATAGCCAGAGACTGTAGACTTGAAAATCCTCGAGAAGAATCTTTGAAGCCATAGAATGAACAAACATGGAAGAAGAAGAATAATGATAATTGTGCTCTCGCTCTCAAGGCTCAAAACAACAAATATGTGTGGTATGTTGACAGCAGTTGCTCAACGCATATGACTAGATATAGAAGGAAATTTGTATCTCTAAAAGAGAAGAAGGATGGAACCATATCCTTTGGAAATTATGGATCTTCAAATGTTATAGGACCAGGTACCATCACTCTTGAAAGAAAATATGTTATAGCCAGGAATGTTCTATTGGTTGAAAAAATGAATCACAATCTACTGAGTGTTGGAAAAATGTGTGATCAAGGACACACAATGCTATTCAAATCCACAAAATGTGAAATCAGGAAAGGCAGGCATGGTAAAATTGTGGCTATAGTAAGTCGAGCTCCAAACGACATATATGTTCTGGATGAAGCAACTAAAGAATGTCTACTAGCTAAAGAACATGAAAGCTAGTTATGGCACAAACGAATGGGTCACATAAACTTTGATAATCTTATCAGGATAAGAAAAAAGGAAACAGTACGAGAAATGCCAAAAATCTCAAAACCTTCCAACACACTATGTGAGGTCTATCGGCATGGAAAGCAGACAAAAGTCCAATTTAAAACAAAATAACACTTTGCATCACATCCATTGGAATTGATACATACTGATCTATGTGGTCCTATGAGAAAAAAAGTCTTAGATGGAGAATTATATTTCATGTTAATGATAGATGACTATACTAGGATGACAACCATCATTTTCCTAAAGAAAAAATCTGAAGCATTTGAGTGCTTTAATATCTACAAGGAGTTGGTTGAAAATGAAACTGATTTGAAAATAAAGTTTCTGAGCTCAGATAATGGTGTAGAATTCACTTCCAAATTAGTTCAACAATACTGTGACGAAAATGCAATAAAACGACAATTTTCAATAGCACAAACACCTCAGCAAAATGGAGTTGTTGAAAGAAAGAACAGAACCGTACAGGAAATGGGTAGAACAATGTTGAAGGACTCAAAATTGGATGAAAAATTATAGGTTCAAGCAATTGATACGGAAGTCTTCATTATCAACTGAAGTCTTCTCAGAAATAATTGCAACAAGACTCCAAATGAATTATGGAAAGGAAAACCAGCTAACGTAAAATATTTTAGAATCTTCGGAAGCAAATGTTATATCAAAAGAGAAGACAAAAATTTGGGTAAGTTTGAATCATGTGTTGATGAAGGTATATTTTTTGGTTACTCACGCAAAAGAAAGGCCTATAAATGTTATAATCTAAGACAAAAACAGATGGTGGAGAGCATAAATTTTACATTTGATGAAGATGGTGTTCTAGCGAATAGTGATGAGGATCTAGAATCTTTGAAACTTGAGACAGAGGCTGAAAAATACAGATAAAATTGTAGAACAAGAAGCAACTATCAACGAGGAAGAAGTAAATAATGATCATCAAAATATACATGAACAACAACAAGAAGCTCCTCCAAGGAGAAAAAAATAATGGATTCAAAAGAACCATCCATCGAATCAAATCATTGGTGACATAAATGAAGGTCAACAACTTCGTTCATCACAACAAGCTCACATTGCTTTTCTAGCAACCTTTGAGCCTAGTAGTTTTGAGGAATCCAGCCAGAATGAACATTGGGTAGCATCTATGAATGAAGAATTGGATCAAATCAAGAATAATAACACCTGGGAATTAGTTCCACAACCAAAAGATAAAAATGTCATTGGGACTAAATGGGTGTTCAGGAACAAATTGAATGAAGATGGGCAAGTTACCAGAAAAAAAGCAAGATTGATTTGCAAAGGCTATGCACAAGTGGAAGGAATCGATTTCAATGAAAAATTTGCACCAGTTTCTAGAATGGAAGCCATCCAAATGTTTCTCATCTATGAATGTTCAAGAAAAATCAAATTCTACCAAATGGATGTTAAGTCAGCATTTCTGAATGGAGAATTAGAAGGAGAATTTTACATCGAACAACCTAAAGGTTTTCTACTCTCAAAAAAGGAAGACTATGTTTGCAGTTTAAAGAAGGATATATATGCTCTCAATCAGTCTCCTAGAGCATGGTATGCTTGTCTTGATGGATATCTATGTCAACAAGGGTTCAAGAAAGGTACTGTTGATAGCAATATTTATGTACAAATAGCTAAAGATAATTTAACAATCGTTGAGGTATATGTGGATGATATAATATTTGGTAGCAACGATGATCGACTAAGTAATAAATTTTCTACAAAGATGTAAAGTGATTTCGAGATGTCTTTAATTGGTGAGCTGACATACTTCTTAGGGCTTCAAAAATCTTAGCAAGAGAAATGAATATTTATATTTCAAGCCAAGTACATCAAGGAAATGCTCAATAACCTCAAAATGGAATATTGCAAACCCGTCCTTACTCCAATGGTAACAGGTTGCAAATTGAGCATAAAAAACTCTTCTAAGGATGTGGATTAGAGGTTGTACAAATCTAAGATTGGCAGTCTTCTATATGTAACAGCCTCTCGGCCAGATGTTATACAAGTAGTTGGACAAGTAGCAAAATTCCAAGCAGTACCAAAAGAATCACATATTATTACCGTCAAAAGAATTCTTCAATATCTAAAGGGCACAGAAGAATATGGCTTGTGGTATCCCAAGGGCAACAATCTCATTATTCAAGCCTTTATAGATGCATATTGGGCAAGAAGCGTTGATGATCATAAGAGTACTAGTGGAGTAGCATTCTATCTAGGTGGTTGTCTTGTATCATGGTTGAGCAAAAAGCAAACCTCAATCTCGTTATCTACGGCGGAAGTAGAATAAATTGTAGCAGCATCATGTTGTACTCAAGTCCTTTGGATGAAACAAACTTTGCAAGATCTTCAAGTATAATTCAGTGAGCCTATTCCCATATTCTGTGACAACACTAGTGCCATCGACATCTCCAAGTATCCTGTCATGCATTAAAAAAAAAAACACAATCCCATCAAATATCATTTTGTTAGAGAACAAGTCACCGAAAAGAACATGAAACTTGAGTATGTCTGTACAAAAGAACAAATTTCTGATATCTTCACTAAACCTTTACCTCGTGAAGCATTTGAATATATTCATTAGAAGCATGGGATTCTCCCAAGTTCTCGTTATATTATAGGTCTGCAGGATGGTTGTGTGTCAAGGGGAGTGGAAGTGTGTACAAGTCCACAGGATCGTTGTGTTTCAGGGGGAGTTACCCTTTTCCATTGATGTCAAATGGGGAGAGAATGTTGTAGGAAGAGGTGTCAAGATCGTAGTGGGAGTACTTGTGTTCCAATGCCAAAAGGGGAGATTGTTGATCAACGGTTGTCATTGATGTCAACCCAAGCAACACTAGGGGCTAACCCAATATTTCATGTGAATTTTGACCTACCAAATTACTATATTCTTGTTCAATAATGATTTTTATGGCTTTTACTTGTCAATATGTTTCTGTTGATATATGGCACGCCACGTAATTCTTCACGGTTTGAGAGATATCCGTGTTTGAAGTTTATACCGCCAGTTAGTGGGCTAAAACCCCATAGGGTTGTGGCATGGGTCATGGAAAAGTCATAAATAATATTTTCTAAGCTCCTAAACTCCCTCCCACGTTCACTTGTTGAAGCCCCTCTGAACCTAAGCATTTATATAAATTGTGATCCTCATTTCCTCCTTATGCAGGGGATTTCGACATCTGAAATAGGTCATCGTGGTATTTTCACTCTAAATTTGTTTCTATGAAGGTTCAAAAGATGAAATGTTTATGAGGTGAAGCTGAAATCTTGAGAATGTTTTTGTCAAAATTTCAGATCAAGGTGTCAAATATTTTCGGAGATATGATCTATGGAAGTTAGTGTTTTTGTAGGTTCATGAAATTCATCGTAAAGAAGTGACCTTGGTAAAATCGTAATAACTCTCTCTCTGAGTATCAGATTGGAATTCAGTAAGAAGAGGAATATAGTGCATGTAATTTAGTTTTCTCTCTAGAAATTTCAGAGCCAAATGAAGAAACAGTGACACGTGGCACACCGTACAAGTTCGCTTTGCTGAAACAATCCATAATTAGGGCACTGTGAGATATTGGGTATAAATATCCCTTGAAGAATCCAAATTAGGTCAGAATTGTGGCATTGGAAAGAAGGCTCAGATGACTACTACAAGACTGAAAATCAAATATTGGAGGTCTGAAATAACAGAGATACACTATATTCAATATCGAGCTCCTAGAAGGCAAAGAAAAAGCTAGATCATGTGTTGTCAAAGGCTACAAAGGACCACACTTTCTAGGGAAGCAAAGAAAAGCAAGGTGCAGCAAAGGGTAGCATTTCAAGAGTAGAAATCAAGGTGTGGAACAAAAGCAAGAAGTTCATCACATGAATTATTCAAGTGGGCAGCACTGCATACAATCATTGTAAAGGTATCAATGTACTTAGTTATTGTAAATATATTATTGTAAAAATTGTACTAGTGTCTATCTATCAAGAGTTGAAGAGGCAGTATCAGGTGGTCTAGGATCATTATTAGGTGGTTTTTTCAAATTTGGGGTTATGGTCTAGTGTATCTTCTTCTTCTACATCATTCTATATCATTGTAAAGTGGACCATTTTCCCTGTTATGAGAGTCCATTCTTATTTTATTCTTCTATAGGGTGGTAGGGTGGTGCTAGGGTGAGTTGTAGCTCATTGGGTGTTGGGGCATCCATTCAGTTGATTACTGAAGAATATTAGTCGTTGGAGCGTCCATCCAATGGGAGCTGGAGAAGAAATCTTTTCTAGATTCTAGGAAGTTGGAGCTTTATTTTAATTGGAGTTGAATATTAAAGAATTATTAGAAAAGCATTAGGTGGTTTTTGTCCCGGAGAGGGTTTCCATCTTAAAAACTATGTGAATTTCTGTTCCCTTTTTTTACTGCTATCATTGTACAAACACTGATAATAATTGAATATTAACTAATGCTCTAACTGAAGGGAATATTGATTCACCCCCCCTCTTAGTAATTCCAACATTATATTTTGTGTATTTCCGGAAACCCTTCCTGGGTTGTCTTGGAAAGGTGTATGGGAGCATATATCTCCATTTTTGGCCTTGTATGAGCATGATATTATCAGATCTATTTATATATATGTCCCATCTACAGTATTAGTCACTAAAACTACATTATGCTTGATTTAGTTCTTTGTGTAGTAGTGTAATACATGTTTTAGATGCATTTTGGCATTAGAGGCTTCTTTTGCCTATCTTGAGGGGCTTGATCCCCAAGGTATTGTACTTATATTTTGTTGTTATACATAATACCATGGATCTATCATTTGGATCACATTTAATGTTTTAATACTTTCATATATTTCCATTATTATGAGCTATATTCCTGCTCTCCCCTTTTGTGAATATCACAGGCACACAAATTACCCAAACCTAACACGGGGAGGTAGTGACAATAAATAAAACTACTAGGCTCATTGAGTATGGTAATTAGAATGAGTACAATCTAAATCCCTTAATGCAGATCCATTGTAGGGAAAGTCTGGTGACAGCAGCTGCGGTAATTCAAACTCCAATAGTGTATATTTAAGTTTTTGCAGTTAAAAAACTCATAGTTGGATCTTAGGTCGTAAAGGTCGTGGTGCCTACTTGGTGTGCACCTGCCCTTCCATCCCTTCTTTAGGAGGCATGTTCCTGGCCTTAACTGGTTGGGTCACAGCTCCGACACTATTACTTTGAAAAAAATTGAGTTCTCAAAGTAAGCTGATGCTCTAAATACATTAGCATGGAATAATGCGATAGGAGTCTGGTCCTATTGTGTTGGGCTTTGGGACCGAAGTAATGATTAATAGGGACTGCCAGGGGCATTCATATTTCATTGTCAGAGGTGAAATTATTGGATTTATGAAAGAATTACTATTGCAAAATTATTTTCCAAGGATTTTTTTATTAATCAAGAACCAAATTTTGGGGCTCTAAGACAATCAAATATTGTCCTAGTCTCAACCATAAACGATGTCGAGCAAGGATTGGAGGATGTTTCTCTAAGGACTCTTCCAACACCTTCTAAGAAATCAGAGTGAGAGAGAGCCTAAGGAAATGAATTTGGGTTGGGTCAGGTTGGGTCATGTGAGGGTACCTAAGGAAACACGTTCGGTCGAGTGTGGTGTGTCACGCCGTGTGAGGGCGCCTGATGAAACATGTTTGGTTCGGATCATTTCATTTGAAGGTGACCATATCAAGTATTCTAAGTTGTTACCACCCAGGTGCCTTGTGCACGTTCTTGCAACTTGGTTGTTGTTTTCTCTCTTGTGCCTTCGTTCGGTCAGGTGGGAAATGTCGCGCCATGTGAGGGCACCCGATGAAATGCATTCAGGTTGGGTTGTTTCATTTGAGGGTAGCCATATCAAATTTTCTCGGTTGTGACAACCCAGGTGCCTTGTGGACATTCGTGTAGCTTGTTTCTCATTTTCTCCCTTGTACCTTCATTCAGTCGGCCACGTTGTGTTTCCCCATGTGAGTGCACTCGATGGAACACGTTTGGGTCAAGTTGTTTCGTTTGAGGGAAGCCATATCAAATTTTCTAATTTGTGACCACCCGAGTGCCTTGTACATGTTCGTGCGGCCTGTTTTCCATTTTCCCCCTTATGGCTTTGTTCGGTTAAGTGAGTCGTGTCACACTATGCGAGGGCGCCTGATGAAACGCGTTCAAGTCGAGTCATTTCATTTGAGGGCGGCCATATCAAATTTTATAAGTTGTGGCCTCATAGGTGGCTTGTGCACGTTCATGCAACCCATTTTCTATTTTCTCCCTTGTGCGTTTGTTCGGACAAGCATGTCGTCTCACACCATGGGAGGGTACCCGATGAGACGCATTTAGGTCAAGTCATTTTGTTTGAGGGAAGCCATATCAAATTTTCTAATTTGTGACCACCTCGGTACCTTGTGCACATTTGTGTGACCCATTTTCCTTTTTCTCCCTTATGCTTTTGTTCGGTCGGGCACATCACGTTGCACTATGTGAGGACACCCGATGAAATATGTTTGGGTCAAGTCCTTTCGTTTAAGGTTGGATGTATCAAATTTTCTAAGCTGTGACCACCCCCATCCCCTATGGATGTTCGTGCGACCCATTTTCCGTTTGCTCCTTTGTGCCTTCATTTGGTCGGGTGTGCTATGTCGTGATATGTGAGGGTGCCCAATGAAACATGTTTGGGTTGGTGTTGAGCCTCAAAATTGTGCTTTCTTTCATTCCATTTTACCTCATTTTCCTTTTTCCATTGCTATCCTAGACCTAATTGATCAATGAATATAGTTAAAATTACTTCTAGAATGATTTACATGACTGACTTGCTAAGTTTTGTGATTTTTGCCATTGTAAAGAATTTTGACCGGAACTAGCTGCAGAATGCAGACATTTCGTAGCTAACCAGAAATTCTGTAGCTGTCTTCACGTTTGAGTATGTTCCAAGTGGCCTCTCAAGAAAAACCACATATGCGCATAATCCACGTCATTTCTACATTGTTCGATGCTCATCATGGAGGAAGAAACGAATTCTGGGTATGGTTTTGGAACGTGGGAACACATTTAGGAAGGAAGACTTCTATTAGGACTGTCTCAGTCCAGATGTCTTTTCCTTTTCACGCAACCACTTCAAGAGTCCTAATGTGATTCCGATAAGGAAAGACAGTGTTCCTGAATTGTTGCAAATCTTGTTATTTACATTTTTTATATAAACACTTGGGAAACCGAGAGCTATGTTAGATTTGATGTTAGATTTTATGCTAGATTTTTCTTAGATTCTGTGCTACATTTCTGAAGACGCAGAGTGCTATGTTCAAGTTATTTCATCTTTAATGAAGCAGACAATGTTGTTTTGAAAGCGTTGATTTAATTTGAAGTTGAATTCCGTTAGGTGGTAGAGGGCCCCTGCCTCTTGCACAGATTTATTTGCATAAATTAGATAAGTATTCTAGCTGCCTTTACGTTTTTGAATTTGAATTAGTAGTTGTTTTTAATTAGCTACTGTAGTTGTACTCATTCTAACTCTTCCACAAGAAGAAGCTCTTCCAAAAGATTATAATGATGAATGGAAAATGGCTATAGTATTGTAGGATTAGAAGTTGAATTCATAGTTGTTTTTAATTAGCTACTGTAGTTATACTCATTCTAACTCTTCCACAAGAAGGAGCTCTTCCAAAATATTATAATGATGAATGGGAAATGGCTATAGTATTGTAGGATTTAGTTGTAATTTTTGTTGTTCACTATCACAGTTACACTTGTTCTAATCACTTTTCTACAAGAAGAAACTCTTCCAATAAATTCTTAAGGAGTCCAAGACATGACCGTGATAATGAATGATTTAGTTGTGTGTTTGCACTAAGTACCATCTCTGTTCTTACTCTTAAACGCTTGTCCAAAATATCATAATGATGAGTGGGATATGGATATGATATCTTAGTTTTTCATTGCTTTCAGTCCTTTATGTTTGCATTTGCACTCAATTACACAGTCAGAATTGCTCTAACTCTTCCAAAAGAAGGAACTCTTCCAAAATATCAATAATGATGGAAAAACAGACTGTATAATTTCATAGAATAATGCATGATAGTATAGTTAGGATACTCCAGAGTTTCATTGCACTTAATTCATGTTCAGTTATTTTATTTTGGGTTTGATAATGACTTGTAGTTTAACACTGTTTTAGGCTAGTGACATCTTAGGTTTGGTTGTAGTTCAACTCATTGCATTTGCACTCCACATTCAATTGTGATTCACTGCACATTAGATTACTTCAGTTGTTAAGATTAACAAAACAACCTTCATTATTCACAAACCTCTTCTTGTTCTAAAATCCATAATTGATCTATAACCATATGAACAGAATACAACATCATTTTAAGGCCTGAAGTACCTCTGCAATTTCCTCATCATTTCATAAACAGAGCTCTCCCTCAAAAGACTACTTTGAAAAGAAATCAATAACTCTTGAGTAAAGGTTTTGTGACATTCAATTAAATTGCAGAATAGAGTTAGGAATTAGCTTTAGAATAGAAAATCTTATGATGACATCAATGTTTTACTCCAAACATACTTCAACAAATCTCTAATCAAGGACAAGATGTTGCATCATTATAAGTTAGTTGTTTAAACTGTTTAGTTAGGAAGATTTGCATGCTTAGTTGACCATGTTTCGAGCTCTCTCTCAAATGCCTTTGATGAAAGAATTTGACAATTTTAGTTTGTGTTTTGAATCATTTTCTTAAAAGTCATTATCAAGCTTTGTTTCTGATTGGTCATAGTTTAGATTTGATTCTGTTTTTAGTATTCCAATTGCATTTGTCATTTGTCATCCATCAATTAGGATCCACTTTTTTTTTAATCATCAGCTCATTTCCATTAGCTTTCTAGGCATTTTCCTTGTGAACATAAAACCACCAAAAGACCAAAAACATCATAAATTATCACAAAAGACCAAAAAAATTACAAAACACTACACACAACGCATTAGGAAACAAGCACCTAGGTACATACAGTACACTTCACTTCAGCGGTTTACAAATCCTGGTTGACAATTAAATGAGCTCAGCTTAGGAGACTAGATTGAGACTAAACATTTTGGCGCCGTTGCTGGGGAAGTGAAAACTAGGTAACCTTTGTTTCTTAGCATCCAAAAAAAAATTTATGCGTAGGGAGAGAGATTCAAGGGGAAGATTTATAAGTAGCAGAGGCAGAAGTTTGACTTCCAGAACACCACTTGTTTCATCTAGATCCAGAGCTAGTACACCTTCAACTCAAACCCATATTCCATCCTCTCCTGTTCCTGGACTTCTAGAAGATCTAAGGTCAACTATCCCATTAGAGAAACCTTCCACTTCATCCACTAAACCTGCCATAGAAGAAAATCTAAAGACTCCTAGTAGGGATACAAACCTTTCCACTTCTACAAGAGAGTCAACCATGGCAGAAGAAGGAGGAGGAGGAGTTTTTAATGGAGAAAACACACTATTTGGAGGTAGAGGTAGAGGTAGAGGAGAAGGAGGTAGAGGTGAAAATGGAGGAAGAGGTAGAATAGGAAGCTCTTTTGGGTTCCATATACTTGATGAAGAAACCAATACAACCATGAAAAAAATTTCACCCTCTATCCTTCCAAACTTCTATGGACTTAAAACTAAAGATCCTGAAACTTTCTTATTCGAATTTGAAGTGTTGTGTAGAACTTATGAATACCTACAAGATGCTCAAAAACTGAAATTATTTCCTTCAACTTTGAAGGGAGCAGCATTGAAGTGGTTTATGAGTCTAATCAGTAGTTCTATTAGAACATGGGAAGATATGAAACAAGCATTTCTAGAGAGAAACTTGGATTATTGTATGCCGGTTAATCATAAGGAAGAAGTGTTCAAGATGTTACAAAAAGAAGATGAAAACTTAGAAGATTTGTTGGAAAGATTTAATTACAACATCAAAAGGGAAAAAATGGAAAATCTAGATCAAAACACCTTAAAAGATCTTTTGTTGAAAAAAATTAGGGATGAATGGTTGGATATTCTTAACATGATGGGGAAAGGGGATATATCACAACTCACATTACCTGAAATATCTGAGTTATGTATCAACCTTTCAAGAGGGAAATCCAAAACTGTCAAAGGTCCAAGAGATCCTGCTCTTGCGAGGGCAAGTAAATCTGCTTCTGGGACAGTAAGTAGATCATAAATAGGACAATGCTTGATGATTTTAAGTCTGACATCTTAGGGAGTCTTAGTGAACAAATAGACACCCTCAAGATACAAAACAAGCAAAAGGCTGAATCTGATGCCTTGGCAATCTTTTGTCCCAAATGTAGAAAGAAACATGCCTTGAGAGAGTGTCCTTTAGATGTAAAAGTTGTAGAAACCTGTGTCATTTGTTCTGAGAAGCATGAGACCAAGAATTGTCCTTCTCTTCCTGGTCTCAAGGCTGTTTTTCAAGAAGAAACTCCTACAGATTCCACAGAGTCTCTTAAATTTGTATCTAGAAGACCTTGGCAGGGACCTCAGACACAAGGATTCCATGATCAAATGTATAATCAACCTCCACCTTGGAATTCTTGGCAGCAACCTTGGCCCCAATTTCAAAATCATTCTCAATCTTGGGCACAAGGAACACAAAGTCCCTATGGAAGATACTCTCCATACTATCAGTATCCACCATCCTATCCACCATATCCACATTTTTATCCTCAAAATCCTCAACAAAATTTTCCTCAAAATATTCAACAAAATTTTCAACAAAATCCTCAACAACATCATCAGAACCAACCACATAAAAATCAACCACTTCCATTACCATTCCCTCAAAAATCAAATCAATTGCCGGCTCAACCCATACCAAACCCCAATAATAAGAACCCTCAGAATACATACATGATAGAAGGTCAACAGTTTCCAACTTATTTAATTACTCCTCTAGACCTTAGTGATGTTCAACTTAGGTCTGGAAGGATACTTGAAAAGAGGAAACCTTCTGTGATCATACAAGAACAAGATAATTCTGAGGAAGACTCTCTACGGGTGAATAAAAGTCTTGAGGAGGACACATCCTTTCAAGACCCGCACATTGAAAAATTAAAACAAAAATATCCAATAAATCCAACTCCTGTATTAGAGCAACCATCCACATCTACTTCTATACCTCCTTTTCCGGAAAGATTACAAATTGATAGAGGTGTAGAAAAACAAATCATGGTGCCTAATTATGATTTCTTAGATGAATTGAGAAATGTTTGCATTAAAATTCCATTATTGAAAGCCATCAACGAAATCCCAATTTTAGCCAAAACAATAAAGGAGTTGAGTATGAAAACAACAAGAAAAAGAATAAGAGAAACCAAGAAAATTCAACTGGTTGGACAAATAGTAGACATTATGATGGGCAAGATTGCTATTCCAAAGTATCTTGACCCAGGAAATCCAGTTGTCAAAATTCACATCAATGGAATTGAAATTCAAAACACACTCATTGACTTAGGAGCAGCAATAAATATCATGAGTAGACAAATCATGGACAAACTAAAACTTCCTAATCTTCTCTTTACACCCACACTATTACAACTAGCAGATAGATCTGTGATCAGACCAGATGGGGTAATAGAAGACATTCCAGTGTCCCTAGACTCTTGGGAGTACCCTGTGGATTTCATGATCTTAACTCCTAAGAATAATCTAGGAGGCCATCTTGTTATACTAGGAAGACCTTGGTTGGCTACAGCTGATGCTTTTATTAGTTGTAGGTACGATGATATGTATATTTCTGATGGTAGTTCAACTAAGAGATTCACTTTATATCCTCTAGCTAGGACAATTACAGATCTAGATGAAACTCAATGGATAGAGGATGAAGAAGATTTACAACCACTCTTCACAATTTCAGAAATTAGTGAAGATAATCAAATTCTGAATACTCTAGAAAACTTTGAATTCTCTCCAGAACACAAACATGAATCATTTCAAGAGGGATCCAATATTGAGTTTTTTTCATCTAGGCAGATGTCTCTTCATTCTATGGACAAATTTGGCAGCTCTACAAGTGAAATTTTTCCAGGCAAAACCTTGAACATAAACAAAAACCTAGAAAAATCTCAACAAGAAGAGTTAGTCAAAGTATTACAGAGACATTCTTCTGCATATGCATGGGAATACACTGACATGAAAGGGATAATTCCCAAGACTTGTACTCATCACATCTATATAGAGGCAAATTGCAAACCAATCAGACAGCCTCAAAGACGGATGAATCCAAATCTTAGGGAAATTTTTAAAGAGGAATTGCAAAAATTGTTAAATGTTAATTTCATCTATCCTATTTCAGATAGTCAGTGGGTTTCTCCTTTGGTAATTGTGCCAAATAAAAATGGAAAATGGAGGGTATGTGTTGACTACCGAGAACTGAATAAAGCTACTCTTAAAGACCATTTTCCCTTACCTTTCATAGATCAAGTATTAGATACATTAGCTAGCAAAAAGTACTTTTCATTCCTAGATGGGTTTAGTGGTTACAATCAAATCCAAGTAGCACTTGAAGACCAAGACAAAACCACATTCACCTGTCCTTGGGGTACCTATGCCTACCGAGTATTTCCATTTGGATTATGCAATGCACCTGTAACATTCCAAAGGGCAGTATTAGGAATTTTTTCGGATCTAATACATGACTGTGTAGAAGTGTACATGGATGATTTCACAGTTTATGGGGACACATTTGAAGAGGCTTTAGAAAACTTGGAAAAAGTCTTAAAAAGATGTCAAGAAGCAAACCTTTCACTTATTCATGAAAAATGTTTTATGATGTTTACTGAAGGTATTGTTCTAGGGCACCACATTTCAGGGGATGGGATTAGAGTTGATGAGGAAAAATTTGAAGTCATTTCTAACCTATCCATTCCTAGTTGTCAAAGAGATGTTAGAATTTTTCTAGGATTCACAGGGTATTATCGGAGATTTATAGAAAACTTCACCAAAATAACATCTCCAATCTTCAAATTACTCACCAAAGATTGTGAATTTAAGTGGACTTCTGATTGCCAGTTAGCTTTTGAAACCTTGAAAACCAAAATTTCTGAAGCACCTATATTAAGGGGACCTAACTGGAAGTTACCTTTTCATATCTCGACAGATGCTTCCGATACAGCTCTAGGAGCAGTATTGGGACAAAAAGATTTAATTCCCTATGCTATCTATTATATCAGTAAAAATTTGACTCCTGCAGATTTAAACTATACTGTAACTGAAAAAGAGTTTTTAGCTGTTGTTCATGCCATAAACAAATTTAGACACTATATAATAGGCTATGAAACTTTTATTCACACTGATCATTCTGCAATTAGATACTTAATGAAAAAATCAATCACTAATGGCAGAGTTATAAGATGGTTGTTGCTCTTACAAGAATTCAACATTACTATTCTAGATAGGCCTGGAAAACAAAACACAGTAGCTGATTTCCTATTTAGACTCCAAAATATCAAAGATGACACTCCGGTTGAAGATCAATTTCCTGATGAATATCTTTTTGCAATCTCTACTCAAACTCCATGGTTTGCCGATATTGCTAATTATTTAGTTTCAAGAAAATTTCCTTCAATTATGAATGCAAGGGATAAAAGAAAAATCATTAATGATAGTGAAAATTATTCATGGGTCGCTAATGAGTTGTACAAGACAGGTCCAGATTTGATCATTAGAAGGTGTGTTCGTGAAGATGAGATGCCTGAGATTCTCAAGGCATATCATGACGAACCTTGTGGCAGACACTTTGCACATAAGAGGACAGCCTATAAGATCCTTAATCTAGGATATTATTGGCCATCCTTGTTTAAAGATGCTAAGGAGTATGTCAAAAGGTGTGACAGTTGCCAAAGGGTAGGGAAACTTTCTCCTTCAGGTGAGATGCCATTACAACCTCAGGGAAATTGTTACAGATCAAGGAGCTCAGTTTACAACAAGGCTAGTGGAGCAAATGATGGAGAAGTACAAAATCAGACATAGAAAAACTACTCCTTATCATCCACAAGCAAATGGTCAAGTGGAATCTACTAATAAGATCATTGAACGAATCCTAACAAAGATTGTTCATTTACATAGAAGAGATTGGGTAGATAGGCTTCCTGAAGCCTTGTGGGCCTATAGAACTAAATGGAGAAACACAACAGGCAATACTCCTTATGAGCTTGTTTATGGAAAGAAAGTTTTGTTTCCCATAGAGTTCCAAATTCAAACCTTCAAGATGGCAGTTCAGCTAGGACTTGATTTAACAGAGGCACAGAAGCATAGACTGGAGAAAATTAATGAATTGGATGAGATCAGACAAGATGCAGTTCAGAAAACAAGTCTAGTCCAACAGCAAAGGGCTAGATGGCATGACAAGTACATCAAAGAGAAGAAATTCAAAGAGGGTGACTGGGCTCTCTAGTTTGATTCAAAATTCAAGGATTTTCAAGGGAAATTTCAGACACATTGGCTTGGGCCATATGAAATTGTTCGAATTTTTGACAATGGGGCATTCAAAATCAGAACTATAGATGAAGAAGAGGTCACTTTTCTTGTGAATGGTCATAGATTGAAGCTATATCACAAACCACTCTCAAGAGAAGAATTTGTAAAGAAGTTTCAAGAAAGCAATGATGTGAAGTTAATGAAGAAGAGTTTCTCTTCTTCATCAACTTGATTAAATTTTCTGAAGCATTTCTCTTTGAAAAAAAAAATAATAATAAAAAAAATAAAGGTATAAACATGAAAACCAATCATTGATTGGCATGTTTATACAGAAAAGATAGGGTGAAAATTAGAGTCTCTCTGACACTCTAACTTTTCCCATTTTTGTTTTTACAAGCAGCTGTTACAAAAATCATAAGTTCAGATCCATAGTGCTTATGATCCATCTCATTTCAGTTCACTCCATTCACTTATCCATCCATACTCCATCTCATTCATTCATTCATTCCATTACACATATCATTCATCTCATTCCATCCTCCATCCATCTCATTTTCATGTCAAAATACAAAATTTGATGTCTTGCTGAAAGTGAATAAAACATGTCATGAATTGCAGTACATTTCTTATGTTCTTTCACTCCATTTCATAAACTGAATCCATTCCATTTCATCATCCACTTCATACATATCATAATCCATCATCCATATTCATTCATACCATGTAACATTTCACCCATACTCCAAAAACACTCCATTCCATGATTAAAATGCTCTACAAGAACATTCTGCAGCTCAACAGACATTCTGCAGCTGATCAGCCTTTCTGCAGCCAGACAGTCTTTCCGCAGCTACAAACCTTGAAGGCATCAATCAGCAGACATTAGAGTTGCAACAAAATGACCCATTGTATCCATGAATCAAAAGCATCAAGAAAATTATGAAGACTCTTCCAAAGGTGAACAAAGAAGACAAAGACTACAAAAATCAAATGAAAGGCAGAGGTAACAAGTTTAAAATTATAATGGCATTTCATTAAAGTTTAGCATAGTTTTAGTTATGGATTGTTCGAAAAGGTTGTTTTAATTATTTTTATTGATCAAGACCAATAAACCCTCCACAGACTTTGGATTCAAATCTCTAATTTCAAATTCCATATCCGACATCATTTAAGCGGTTAAAATGGTCGAGGTATTTGAATTCTTCACGTCTCCTAACCAAATCATTCAATGATGATTCTCTTTGTCGTTGTAAAAATCTCCGTCGTCTCTTCAATCATTAATTCATTCCCTCCACCTCACTCCACTACTTCATTCCGTGACCAATGGCATCACTCTATTCTGTAGCCGGCATTTCATTCCGTAGACAGAGATATTCTTATCACCGAGAGCAGAGCCAAAGGATATCAGTTTGAATAGCATTGAGCATTGTAAACGCAGAGCAGAGCAAAAGGGTAAATTCAGAGGTATAGCAGCATGAGAATTTGAAGCCATTTGATTCCGTGGGCAGACAAAGTATCACTGTGGGCAGAGATTGAGCATTATCACTATAAACACATAAGTATAACAGAGAAGAATTTGAAGTCATTTGTCACTAAGAGACAGAGATACATTAGTGTAGAATTTGGAGCCATTTTCCACTGTCTACCAGAGACATATCAGCTCGAAGTTTGAAATTGTTTTCATTGTCAACCAGAGGCATATTAGTCCGAAATTTGAAGCTTTTGTCATTGTCAATCAGAGGGATATCAATCCAAAGTTTGAGGACATTTGTCATTGTCAACCAGAGGTATGTCATTCCAAAATTTGAAGCCATTGTTATCTAGAACTTGAAGCTATTTTCAATTCGAAGGTGAAAGTTATTATTTCTGTGGGTAGAAGAGTGTTAATTTGAACATTGAAGAAACAATTATGGGTTTCATTGTAAGAACAGAACCAATGGGTTCAAAATACTTAGAAGGCTACCCCGAATGTAAAGAAATGTTGCAACAAATAGGATGGCTTCAATTTTTGGAGAAATTTAATGGCTTCCACAAGGAAGTCACTAAAACATTTGCAAGATCATTTCAAGGAACTGAAGTTGAAGTGGGAGATGTCAAATTTACTGTCACTGAAGTTTTCATTGCAGAGGCTACAGGGTTGCTCAGAACTAGAGAGAGATGGTTCAAAAATAGAGAATTCCACAATGAATCCTGGAAGCAAATTTTAAAATCACCAGGTATGGATGTCACCGTATTTAAGAAAGGAATTCCCAGTTCTGCATTGAAAAATAAATGGAGAAACATACTACTTCTTCTGCAAAAATTTATTACATGTGAGGGTAGATATGGGACATTTTATGTCTACCACATTAGACTGATAATGTATTTTCTGGGAGAAGACTTAAACCTACCATATTTCTTACTTCAAAGTTTGAAGAAGATGGCTTCCTGTCTTCAAAGAAGGGTTCAATTTTTAGAGACAACTTTATATCATCATGGTTTGGTCAAAATTTTGATTGAACACCATCTAGCTAAAAAAAATGATACATGGGACAATTTCTTGATAAGAAATCATTTTGAAGAGCCAAAAGAACCATCACCTGAACCACAGCCTACAAGAAGAAGTAGAAAATGGAGAACCTCAAAAGTTGAAATTGACAAAACAGTCCAAGAGAGCAATGAGGAAATCATTTTAGAGAAGTTGACTCAAATCAAGAGGCAACTTAAGAAAGAGAAGGTAATCAAGAAATCTGCCACAGAGAAAGGAGAGGGATCCTCTCAGCCTAGAAGAAGCCACAGACTAAAGGGGAAACTGAAGAAAACACTAATCAAATAGACAGGGGTAATTAATATAGAAGATGAAGAAACATCCATTGAAGAATATGTTGAAGAGGATTTTAATGAAGGAACCCCTGAAATTGACCCTGCTCAACAAGAAATTTATGACTATGTGGAAACTTTGGAGAGGAGAGCTTCAGAAAGCAGAGAGAGAACCCCCAGTCCTCCACTGTTTGAAATAGATATATTAAGAAGGGATAGGTATGAGTTGGAATTACTGAATAGACACATCAAAAATGAGAATGAAATTCTCAAGGATCAAGTCAAGCTCAAAGCTGATATGAACTCAACATTATCCCTGCATATAGAAAAAGTGGAGAAAACCAATGAGAAGTTGAAGAAAAGGAACAAGAAGCTAATCAGGGCACTCACCAACCTAAGGTTCAAACTTGTTATCAGAAAACCCAGAAGATCTCTAGCTTCCAGACAAAGGAGAAGGAGAGGATTAGATTTCCTTGCAGAAGCCTCTAAGTTCATAAGATAATTTGCATGAGGACATGCAAAGAGACAGTAGTGGGGGTATGTTGAGCCTCAAAATTGTGCTTTCTTTCATTCGATTTTACCTCATTTTCCTTTTTCCATTGCTATCCTAGACCCAATTGATCAATGAATATAGTTAAAATTACTTCTAGAATGATTTACATGACTGACTTGCTAAGTTTTGTGATTTTTGCCATTGTAAAGCATTTTGACCGGAACTAGCTGCAGAATGCAGACATTCCGTAGCTAACCGGCGATTCTGCAGCTGTCTTCACGTTTGAGTATGTTCCAGGTGGCCTCTTAAGAAAAATTGCATATGGGCATAATCCACGTCATGTCTACATGGTTCGTTGCTCATCATGGAGGAAGAAACAAATTCTGGGTATGGTTTTGGAACGTGGGAACACATTTAGGAAGGAAGACTTCTATTAGGACTGTCTCAGTCCAGATGTCTTTTCCTTTTGACGCAGCCACTTCAAGAGTCCTAATGTGATTCCGATAAGGAAAGACAGTGTTCCTGAATTGTTGCAAATCTTGTTATTTACATTTGTTATATAAACACTTGGGAAACCGAGAGCTATGTTAGATTTGATGTTAGATTTTATGCTAGATTTTGCTTAGATTCTGTGCTACATTTCTGAAGACACAGAGTGCTATGTTCAAGTTATTTCATCTTTAATGAAGCAGACAATGTTGTTTTGAAAGCGTTGATTTAATTTGGAGTTGAATTCCGTCAGGTGGTAGAGGGCCCCTGCCTCTTGCACGGATTTATTTGCGTAAATTAGATAAGTATTCTAGCTGTCTTTACGTTTTTGAATTTGAATTAGTAGTTGTTTTTAATTATCTACTGTAGTTGTACTCATTCTAACTCTTCCACAAAAAGAATCTCTTCCAAAAGATTATAATGATGAATGGGAAATGGCTATAGTATTGTAGGATTAGAAGTTGAATTCATAGTTGTTTTTAATTAGCTACTGTAGTTATACTCATTCTAACTCTTCCACAAGAAGGAGCTCTTCCAAAAGATTATAATGATAAATGGGAAATTGATATAGTATTGTAGGATTTAGTTGTAATTTTTGTTGTTCACTATCACACTTACACTTGTTCTAATCACTCTTCTACAAGAAGAAACTCTTCCAATAAATTCTTAAGGAGTCCAAGACATGACCGTGATAATGAATGATTTAGTTGTGTGTTTGCACTAAGTACCATCTATGTTCTTACTCTTAAACGCTTGTCCAAAATATCATAATGATGAGTGGGATATGGATATGATATCTTAGTTTTTCATTGCTTTCAGTCCTTTATGTTTGCATTTGCACTCAATTACACAGTCAGAATTGCTCTAACTCTTCCAAAAGAAGGAACTCTTCCAAAATATCAATAATGATGGACAAACAGATTGTATAATTTCATAGAATAATGCATGATAGTATAGTTAGGATACTCCGGAGTTTCATTGCACTTAATTCATGTTCAGTTATTTTATTTTGGGTTTGATAATGACTTGTAGTTTAACACTGTTTTAGGCTAGTGACATCTTAGGTTTGGTTGTAGTTCAACTCATTGCATTTGCACTCCACATTCAATTGTGATTGACTGCACATTAGATTACTTCAGTTGTTAAGATTAACAAAACATCCTTCATTATTCACAAACCTCTTCTTGTTCTAAAATCCATAATTGATCTATAACCATATGAACAGAAGACAACATCATTTTAAGCCCTGAAGTACCTCTGCAATTTCCTCATCATTTCATAAACAGAGCTCTCCCTCAAAAGACTACTTTGAAAAGAAATCAATAACTCTTGAGTAAAGGTTTTGTGACATTCAATTAAATTGCAGAATAGAGTTAGGAATTAGCTTTAGAATATAAAATCTTACGATGATATCAATTTTTTACTCCAAACATACTTCAACAAATCTCTAATCAAGGACAAGATGTTGCATCATTATAAGTTAGTTGTTTAAACTGTTTAGTTAGGAAGATTTGCATGCTTAGTTGACCATGTTTCAAGCTCTCTCTCAAATGCCTTTGATGAAAGAATTTGACAAGTTTAGTTTGTGTTTTTAATCATTTGTTTAAAAGTCATTATCAAGCTTTGTTTCTGATTGGTCATAGTTTAGATTTGATTCTGTTTTTAGTATTCCAATTGCATTTGTCATTTGTCATCCATCAATTAGGATCCACTTTGTTTTTAATCATCAGCTCATTTCCATTAGCTTTCTAGGAATTTTCCTTGTGCACATAAAACCACCAAAAGACCAAAAACATCATAAATTATCACAAAAGACCAAAAACATTACAAAACACTACACACAACGCATTAGGAAACAAGCACCTAGGTACATACAGTACACTTCACTTCAACAGTTTACAAATCCTGGTTTACAATTAAATGAGCTCAGTTTAGGAGACTAGATTAAGACCAAACAGTTGGGTCATTTCATTTGAGGGTGGCCATATCAAATTTTCTAAGTTGTGACCGCCCGAATGCCTTGTACATGTTCATGCGCCGAATTTTCCATTTTCTCCCTTGTGCCTTCATCTGGTCAGGTGTGCCATGTCATGCTGTGTGAGGGTTCCCTATGAAACATGTTCAAGTCGGGCCATTTTGTTTGAGGGTGGCAGTAACAAATTTGCGACGTTCTAATCACCCAGATTCCTTGTGCACATTCGTGCGGCCCGTTTGTCGTTTTCTCCCTTGTGCCTTCATTCGATCGAGCGCATTGTGTCATGTCATGTGAGTGCGCTCAATGAAACACGTTTGGCTCAATGTTTGGTTTGAGGGCGGTTGTATCAAATTTGCTAAGTTGTTACCACCCGGATGCCTTATGCACATTAATGAGGCCTGTTTTCTATTTTCTCCCTTGTGCCTTGGTTTGATCGGGAGCACTGTGTCGCATCGTGGGAGGGTGCCCGATGAAACGCGTTCTGGTCAGGTCATTTTGTTTGAGAGTGGTTGTATCAAATTTGCTAGGTTGTGACCGCTCGGGTGCCTTTTTCACATTCGTGTGGCCTGTTTTTCATTTTCTTGCTTGCACCTTTGTTCAGTCGGCCACGCCCTGTCGCACTATGTGAGGGCGCCCAATGAAAAGAATTCAGGTTAGGTCATTCATTTTTAGGGTGATCATATCAAATTTACTAATTTGTGACCGCCTAGGTGCCTTGTGGATATTCAAGCAGCTCGTTTGTCATTTTATCCCTTGTTCCTTCATTCGGTCAAGCGCGTCATGTGAGGGTGCCTGACGAAATGCGTTCAGGTTAGGTCATTTCATTTGAGGGCGGTCCTATAAAATTTTCTAAGTTGTGACCCCACAGGTGCCTTGTGCACATTTGTGTAGCACGATTTTCATTTTCTCCCTTATGCCTTCATTTGGCCAAGCACGCCCTCTTGCATCATGCGTGGGTGCTCGATAAAATTCCTTCAGGTTGAGTCATTTCATTTGAAGTCGACCATATCAAATTTTTTAAGTTGTGACTATCAAGGTACCTTGTACACATTCGTGTGGCCCATTTTCCATTTTCTCCCTTGTGCCTTCATTTGGTTGGGCTTGTCATGTCGCATCGTGTGAGGGTGCCCAATGAAATGCATTCGGGTCAACTCATTTCATTTGAGGCACCATATGAAATGCATTCGGGTTGGGTTGTTTCGTTTGAGGGTGGGCGTACCAAATTTGATAAGTTGTGACTGCCCGAGTGATCTGTGCATGTTCTTGTGCCTTCATTTGGTCATTTAGTAGTCCCCTTTCTGGTCGGGGGTAGGGGTTGGATTTTCGTGTGAAAGGTGGGTTGCTAATTGAGTTGTTTTGTTTGGGTGTGCTTGAAGAATGTCCTTGGGTCATTTTTAGGGTCTCTGACTTTCTTCTCTCCATCTCCACTCGGTACCATATGAGAGGTAATTTGTTTTCCATGCTCATCCTTGGAGGCATATGTGAGCAAACTTCCCCTTCCACTCTGTGTTTTAGAAGCTCAATGGGGTTGTTGTGTGTGGCTCCTTGAGATGACTGGCCCCTTGGTCGCTCATTTGATCATTTGCAATTAGATCTTCGCTATGTCCCTCTCGTGGCCTTTGGTCACTCATTTTCCCCATTGAAATCATCTCTTCACTATGTCACTCTCGTGCCCCTTGGTCGCTCTTTGGCTTCATTGAAATCAACTCTTTGTGTTGCTTGGCCACTCGTTGGCTCCGTTGAAATCGACTCTTCGCTATATTGTTCACCTCCTCCCTTTTTGGTGTGGGGGTAGGGGTTGGATTTTTATGTGAATGGTGCGATAGTAATTGAGTTTTTTGTTTGGGTGCACCCAAAGAATGGCCTTGGGTCATTTGAAGGATTTCCAATTTTCATCGTCTCACCATCCCCACTCGGTAGCACATGAGCGGTAATTTTGGCCATGCCCGTTTTGGGAGGCATATGTGAAGAAACTTCCCCTTTCGCTTTGTGTTGTAGAAGTCAAATGGGGTTGCTCTATGTGGCTCCTTCAGATGATTGGCCACCTACCTATGTCACTCTCGTGCCCCTTGGTCGCTCATTGGCTTCATTGAAATTGGCTCTTCGCTATAGTGTTTTCCTCCTCCCTTTTTGGTTGGGTGGAGGGGGTTGGATTTTTGTGCTAAAGGTGGGTTGGTAATTGAGTTTTTTTGTTAGGTGTGCCTGAATAATTTCCTTAGGTCATTTTTAGGGTCACCTACTTTAATCTTCTCTCCACCTCCACTCGGTAGCACATGAGCAGTAATGTTGGAGATGCATGTCCTGGGAGACCTATGTGAAAAGAGTTACCCTTTTGCTCTGTGTTCTTAGAGTTGGATGAGGTTGTTTTGTGTGGCTCCATGAGATGACTGGCTGCCCATTTATGCTGCTCTCGTGCCCCTTGGTCGCTCGTTGGCTTCGTTGAAATTTGATATTTTCTATATTTTTCATGTCCTCCATTTTTGGTGGGTGGGAGAGGTTGTCTTTTCTCTCGTTAGCTCCCTTAAGTAAAACCTTTGTTATATTTCTCACCTCCTCCCCTTTTGTTGGGGGGAGAGGTTGGATTTTCATGTGAAAGGTGGGTTGGTAATTGAGTTCCTTGTTAGGGTGTGCCTGAAGAATGGCCTTGGGTCATGTGTAGGGTGGCCTACTTTCATATTCTCTCCATCTCCACTCGGTAGCACATGAGTGGTAATGTTGGCCATGCTCGTCATTGGAGGAATATGCGAACAATTCCCCTTTTTCTCTGTGTTCTTAGAATTGGATGGGTTTTTGTGTGTGGTTCCTTGAGATGATTTTCCTCTTCATTTTTTAGCTCTTTATGGTGTTAATTTCTTGTGCTTGTACTCTTTCTATGTTATAATTTTGGGTTGAGATACATACATTTAAGAGGAATGTGGAAGGGTTTTGGTTGTAAGCTACCCCTCTTTCTTTCTATTTCGATTGGGCGATGTGAGGAGTGGTTCTCCTTGTTTCAAAATTAAGGTTTTTAATTCCTTTAAGAGTGCACATCATCTGTCACTATGTTGGCTTTAAGGTTTTGATAGATATGGTGGCCCATATGTTTGATCGAGTGGTTGGATTTTTCCTTGCATCTTACGTGCACAGTATAATTTTGCAGCTTGGAATGTTGAGACACAAGGTGATGGGTATTTCTTGTTTTGATCACGTATGCGATTGTGGTTGAATTTGGAGGAGGCTTGCTACGTTGATGGTGGTGGCTATATATGGGAGGAGGACTTCAAGGTGGAATGCTTTGACCTCCCTCAACTATGTGGAGGTGGCTAGAGGTTAAAAGTATTCATTTTCCAGTAGGTAAGTCAGTGAGGCAATTTCCTAGGTTTCTTGTGCATAATGTGTGTGGGGTGTGGGGCTACCCGATCCCTCCTCCTGTTCAGATATGTTCATGCCTTTTGTAGCGAGCATCCTAATTTTCATTTATTTTCTTCCTTTTCCTTCGCATCAAGGTTTTCGTAGGATATCAAGTGATCAAGGTCCACCATTTTTACTATCTGAGTGGACTCCTAGGTGGCCTCGGTGCAGGGTGGGCAGGGTTGGGGGAGGGGGGGGGGGCATTTTAAGAGAGGTTACAGGCTCAGTCGTTCTTGTTTATTTCCTTCCTTTTCCTTTTATATTGAAGGTGTCGCAGGTGATCAAACGATCTAGGTCCACTATTGTTGCTGAATGGGTCAACTCCTAGGTGGCCTTCGTGTAGGGCAAGGAGGGTTAGGGTGGAATTTCTAATAAAGGTTGTCTACTTTGTCATTCTTCTTTTACTTCCTTCTTTTTCCTTTGCAGGGAGATTTCTATAAGTGATCAAGTGCTTGAGGTCCATTGTTTCTACTATCTGGGTGGTCTCCTATGTGGCCTCACTGCTGGGTGAGAAGGGTTGAAGGGAATTTCTAAGAGACGCCCTAGGGTCTATTGTTCTCCCTTTATTTCCTTAATTTTCATTTGCATCGAGGTTGCTGCAGGAAATCAGGTGATCGAGGTACATCGTTGCTGCTCTCCGAGTGGACTCCTAGGTAGCCTCAGTGTGGAGCGGGGATGGTTGGGAGGCATTTTATAGAGAGAATTTGTGGGGATGGTTGTTCTCTATTTGTTTCCTTTATTTTCCTTTTCATTTATTTTGTTGCAAGTACTCGAGGTCCACTATTGTCGCTATGTGGGTGGACTCCTAGGTGGCCTTGATGCAGGGTGGGGAGGATTTTGGGGGCACTTCTAAGAGAGACTTGTTTCTGTTTTCTCCCCTTTGTCTGTTCATTGTGGCTATCATGGGTGACAAGTATTTTTCCATTCTTGCAGGTTGGGGGGTGGTTTCCAGCTCCTAGGCGGCCTCGGTGCAATGTGACTCGGCGAGGTTACCCATTTTTTTTCTTTGTGGATCTTGCATCCATCTTCCATCGCGTTTGGTGTTGGAATTTCTTTTTCATGTCCTTGGCATGTAGTTTGTGTGGGATCTAATCCCTTCTTGGTAAGAGAGAGCTTCAAATACCCTTTGAAGAGGGAGGGTTCTACCTGGTTGATCCTGCCATTAGTCATATTCTTGTCTCAAAGACTAAGCCATGCATGTCTAAATATGAACTAATTCAGACTGTGAAGCTGCGAATGGCTCATTAAATCAGTTATATTTTTTTATTGTAGCATACTACTCGGATAACTGTAGTAATTCTAGAGCTAATACATGCACCAACTCCCGAATCTTTGGAAGGGATGAAAGTTTTAGACAAAAGGCCAGTGCGGGCTTGCCTGCTTCTCTGGTGAATCATGATAACTCCATAGATTGCACAGCCCTTTTGCTAGAGATGCTTCATTAAATTTTTTTCCCTATCAACTTTCGATGGTAGGATAGAGGCCTACCATGGTAGTAACAAGTGATGGAGAATTAAGGTTCTATTTCGGAGAGGGAGCCTGAGAAGCAACTAACACATCCAAGGAAGGCAGTAGGCATACAAATTACCCAATCCTGACATGGCGAGGTAGTGACAATAAATAACAATATTGGGCTCATTGAGTTTGGTAATTGGAATGAGTACAATCTAAATCCCTTTACGAGGATCCATTGGAGGGAAATTCTGGTGCGAGCAGTCGCAGTAATTCCAGCTCCAATAGCATATATTTAAGTTGTTGTAGTTAAAAAGCTTGTAGTTGGATCTTGGGTCATAAAGGTTGATCCACCTACTTGGTGTGCACCTGCCCCTCCATCCCTTTTTTTGTCGGCGTGCTCCTGGCCTTAACTGGCTGGGTCGCTGCTCTGATGTTGTTACTTTAAAAAAATTGTAGTGCTCAAAGCAAGCTTATGCTCTGAATACATTAGCATGGAATAACGTGATAGGAGTAAGGTTCTATTGTGTTAGCCTTTGAGACTAGAGTAATGATTAATAGGGACTTTAGGGGGAATTATTATTTCATTGTCAGAGGTGAAATTCTTGGATTTATGAAAGATAGACAACTGCAAAAGAATTTTCCAAGGATGTTTTCATTAGTCAAGAATGAAATTTGGAGGCTCAAAGATGATTAGATACCATCCTAGTCTCAACGATAAAAGATGTCGGCCAGGGATTGGAAGATGTTTTTCTAAGGACTCTGCCAGCACCTTATGAGAAATCAGAGTGTTTTGGTTCTGGGGGGACTATGGTCGCAAGGTTGAAACTTAAAGGAATTGATGAAAGGCCACCACCAAGAGTGGAGCCTGCAACTTAATTTGACTCAACACAGGGAAACTTACCAGGTCTATACATAGTAAGGATTGACATATTGAGAGCTCTTTCTTGATTCTATGGGTGATGGTACATTGTTGTTCTTAGCTGGTGGAGCGATTTGTCTGGTTAATTCTAATAACAAACGAGACCTCAACCTGCTAACAAGTTGGGTGGAGGTTCCCCTTCGCAACCAGCTTCTGAGAGGGACTATGGCCATTTAGGCCATGGAAGTTTGAGGCAATAACATGTCTGTTATTCCCTTAGAGGTTATGGGCTGCACGCGCACTACACTGATGCAACCAATGAGTTTTTCTTCCTGGTTTGATAGGATCGATAAATCTTCTCAAATTTCATCGTGATGAGGATAGACCATTCCAATTATTGGTCTTCAACGAGGAATTCCTAGTAAGCGTGTGTCATCAACTCGTGCTGACTACATCCCTACCCTTTTTACACACCGCCCATCACTCCTAGTGATTGAATGATCCAATGAAGTGTTCGGATTGCATCGACGATGGTAGTTCGTCTTTGTTGATGTCATGAGAATTTCATTGAACGTTATCATTTAGAGGAAGGATAAGTCATAAAAAGGTTATATTAGGTTAAATTGTGGTAGGATAATTGATGAAAGGTTTTTTTTTTCATTTGGATTGTGTGTGTTTCAATTGTAATCTAGGCCCATTTGGTGTGTATCTAGGAGACCGATTTTTATGCTTGTCGGGGTGGTGCCTCTTGTGAAAGAAACTTGCAACATTTTTAGTTGCCTATCATGAGTTCATGCTTGTTGTTTCTTGTACTTTCAAGTGATGTTTGTGCTTTTCCCATCCTTTTTTGTTATTCCCCCTAATGTGCTTTTTGTATGGGGCTTAGAAGCTCATTGGTTAGGAGCCCCCTCTCCAACGGTAAGTTCGGTGGGGCATGGTTGTTGTAGTTGAGGTGCTTGGGAAATAAGATGGAAAATTTGAGAATCATTCGTAACGGCACTGCTTGGTGTTTTTTTCATTGGAAGATGTGGTCCTCCATATTTGGTTCTCTCCAAAAGGTGGCGACAGTGGTTTATGTGTTGCTTGGGCGAGATTGTTTTTTTGATGTTGGTTCAAGATAGTGGTTGCACATGCGTATGCTACCTCAACCCTTTGATGACGGGAAAATGTCTGGGTGGGGTCAATATTGGATGGAAGAAGAGCAGTGCAATCCATTGGGCTAGCCACCCTTGTACTCTTGATTATTCCTTTATATGCCCTCATGGAAGGGTTGGGTCTAGTTAATGAAAAAGCCCTCCCTCAATCTGAGCTCCATAAAAATTTCAAGTTTCCCTGTCAATGGGAATGAAGTAGCATTATTTTCTCGTGCCTTTGGTGTCTAGGGAATTCCTCATCCTTTCTTGAGCTGCTCCCCTTTCCAAGGAAATTAGGAGCAATTTATGTCCTTGTTTCTCTATTTGGATTGTGGGTTTTTTGCGTGACTTGCTCATTTATTGGATATGTCGATTGTTTCAATAGTGTTGTGGTGTGCGCTTTGGGGGCTTCCCTCTTTTTAGGGTCTGACATTGCACCACTGGTTTATTTGTGGTCCTTGGCTTTATCCAACATTGATTTTTAGCCTGGGATAACTCCTCTTTTTAGTTCGGTTATTCCCCCCCTTGAATTTTTGGTTGGGAAAGGTTGTTGGATGTCTTGTACATGGAGGGGTGCAATAGTTGGGTGGGTTTTCTATTAGTGAATTTTTTTTTTGAAGCCTAGTGTGGGTTGGGGGGTCGTTTAGCTTTCAGTAGTACTGTTCTCCAGAAACTCATCTCTCCGTGGCCCTTGGCTTTTTTGGTGGTCAAGTTTAGGTTGTGACTTGTATGCTTGGTTGTTTGATTTCCACTTGTTATGTTGTGTATATAGAAAGGATGTTGTGAAGTGATGTATGTGGAAGGGTGAGAAAATTTGGGATGGTTTTGATTAGGTTCCTTGTTTTCTTTCTTTTTGGTTAAGCCAACATCTCCTCGCATGGTGGTGGCCCTCTATTTTTCTATCGTTGCTTGAAATTTGATTGCCTTTCTCCAAAATTGGATTTTTTTCGCGAGTGTTATGTGGGTGATGTTTGATTTCTATTTATTTCATGTCATTTTCTTCCATTTTAGTCCCTATATTTATGGATAGAAGTGCGAATTATTGTGGGTCGGTGTCTGAGAAGGATGAAAAGCAGTGCAAACTCTTGGGTTGGCCACCCTAGTCCTTGTTAGTTGTCGTTCCTTACAGTTCCCCATTTTTTCACTAAGGAAAAGAGCTTGGAAATATTGTACTATATTTGAGCCTCCCCTTGTGATTCGTTTTGGTCCTTAGATTTACAGAGAAAAGGGGGAATTGTTGTGTATTGGCATTTTTTGAAGGGTGAAAAAGCAGTGTCAGTTCTTGGGGTGGAAACCCTAGTCCTTCTAGATCATTGTTCTATGTAGTTTTCACCATTTTTGCAAGGTAATGGGGCCTGTAAATCCTATTTTGTGTTTGAGTCTCATAGTTTCTGCTAGCAGCCAAGTTTTTCTTCTCTTTTTATTTTATTTTCTTTTTTCGTGTTGCTTTTTTCAGTTCCTCCTTCCAGCCACTAGCTCTACGAAGAAAAGGGTGAATCGTTGAGGATTGGAATTTGCAAAGGATGTAAAGTAGTGTGAGGTCCTGGGGTGGCCACCCTACTCCTTCCCTATCATCGTTCCTTGTGACTCACCCCCTTCTCTGGCGCGAGGCTCAGGAATTTTGATCTATAGTATTCCCAAATTTTCACATGATATTTGGAATATTAGAGTTCTTAATTTTCTTAATGAATTAAGTAAATAAAAGGGTGGAGGGACCCACAATCCTCAAGATGAATAAGGATCCACTTTTTATGTGTGAATGTGGATTAATTAAGCATAGATCTATATAATGGAGTATTGGAGTAGCTACTAATGTAAATGGAGAGGAGATAATCTATCATTTATGAGATAGATCATGGAGGTTGAAGCAGTCAATTGAGATTATGGAGGGAATCTAATGTAATATCATAGAGAATTCATGATGAAGTGATAGAGGAAGTAGTGCAATTAATGCACACACGATGGAGAGGGTGCACATTACATGTAGACATGATGGAGGGCTTGGAGAGACAACACAGTCAAACATGGAGGATTATGTCCACATGCACATCGTAATTTAGAGGTGAGCCAAGGCATGGGAAGGCTCATAAAATATATAAAGGAGATGAAGGAAAAAATGGAGGGATGCTTTTGATTATTCATGTAAATTTATATCTAGATCTGGAATTGTCATTCGACATTCCATGCCTTCTTTGGCTTTTTAGCTAAGATTGCAAGTGTTGTTTAGCACTAGTTGTTCCCGAGCAGGAATCCCACCTCTTCCCTTGAGTGATATATAAGGAAGTGGGTTGTAATTCAATCATCATTAGGCATTGGTGCCACAATATTTTCATTCTCTACAAAACACCTACCTTCTGGAAGTACTCAATTTCTGAAGATCAGTTTGGGAGGTGGAGGTTGTCTTTAGTATTTCAGCTGGAGAAATGGTGTAGGATTATTCCTATCACCTTGGGCTTGAAGATCAGCATTCCCAAGGCATATTTTCAGATCTGGCATCATGCCAAACATTATTTACCTCCTAGCATTTGTAGTCCCATCAAGGATTGCGTAGTCCACCATTGCAGATCCAAAGGAGGAAGGAAGTTAATAGTATTTCAGCTAGTAATCCTATGAGGGATCATCCCCTCACCTTTCCATCACCAATTCCATCAACCTAAAGATTATTGAAGAAAATTTTAGCAGGCATAGAGCCTCTCCCTCTTGTACAACGTAGTTTCTGTAGTAGCTGCATATTCAGTTGCTGCAACTTGAAGGAGGAAGAAGAGGAGACAAGATCTCAATCTCCTATATTGTAGTTCTGAAGGAGGGATCATCCCTCAAAGCTTAGATATATTTGTATAACATATTGTAGCTATCTTTGGATCATATCTAGCTTCAGATCTGCATAACCCAGCAGTCAAAGGATCAAACCCTAGGAGGGTGATATTCCAAAGTTGTAGATCTGGAAAATCCTTTCTGGGTTATCTTCGGTTCCCATCACATTGGCCATATCTTGAATCTTGGCATCATCAGAGCTCCTGAGCTCCATAGATTTGCATTTCCTTTTGCACTAGCTTCATGTACATTAGCAGCAAAAGGGAAAATGTAATATTTCTTCCTGTAACCTCACTAGTTACGCAGCGCTAGTTGTAGCATGTTTCCAGGGTGATTCTATGCCATCTCTTTGGCTAGATTCCCTCATATTTTGTACATTCTGTAACTGAATCCTCTCTGCATAATAAAAAGCCTCAGCTTCTCTTTATATTCAGATGTTGTCTTTATATTTACTTTTACTTAGTTTTAGTTCTTATATTATGTTTCAATATTACTGCATTATCCCTTTTGGGATATTATAGTGGTATCAAAGCATGATCTTTAGCCCAGCTTGTGGACACTTCATCTTTTGCATCAAAAGAAGAAGAAAATATATGAGATCTATCATGAAGGAGGATTGTAGTTTTGCCACTTTTCTCTTTAGATCCATGCAATATCTTTCCAAAGAGGTCAAGAAAATGAAGAGAGAAAGGAAAACTGAGGATCCAAGAAGAAGATTTTATGAGGAAGGTCCAAGAACTTCCTCTCAGCAAAAAAGAAAACTGGTGAATCATAGATCTCCTCATAGATCTAATATGCCCACTTTCTTTGAAGAAGGTGAAAGGTAGAGAAATGAAGGAACAAGAGAACATGAGACTCATGAGACACTCAATATATATCTTTAAGAGTACAAAGAAAAGTCTAGAGAATTCAAAGAGAGTTTAACTCTCCAACAGTTCTTCAAAATCAAAGAAGAAAGGGGATGCTATAATAGCAATATAAGAAAGAGTCACAATAGATTCTATTTTCCCACATTTGATGGATCTTCCTCAAGAATTGCTAAGTCTTGGAGGAAAGAGTCAGATACATTTTTCAAGCTACATCATGTGGCCATAAAGGAGGCTATCCAAATTGTAGCACTTCATCTTTTAGGAAAAGCTAATGATTGGTGGTTTGGTCACATGCAGCATGAAAAGGTGACTAAATATTCAGATTTATTTCACAATTTGAGAAGGAATTTTGATGTTAGAAAACCATAGATGTGTCACAAAGAGAAATCTCTTAAGGAAAAAATGGAGGATGTCATTCTTGTCACTCTGGGCAAGTTGTCACTACATTCACCACGAGCTGCAGAAATACTCGCATTCAGAGAAGAGACACTTGAAAATTTGCAAGATAGTCTTCAGCTCTTGGCACATAGAGTCCCATGCATGATTCAGGAGAAGCATGAGGAGGAGGAGGTAGATTCCAGCACTGGTACACTTGGAGAAGAGCAGCCATCACTATTACCAGCAGTTGGAAACACCATTTTTCCAGTTGGAGGAACTCTTGTGTTCTTGCAAAACGTTCCCACAGATTAGTTGATCGAAGGTATGCATACATATTCATCACATATTGTTTCAATAGATATTATTGAAACATATGAGGAAATTCCATTAGGGCCAATGCATAACCAAGGGTTAGAACAAAATTCTTATTTGAAGCAACAACACATCACAGTGTAGAGGACCTTTGATCTAATCAAGGAGGAGATGAAGAGCTATCCCAGTTAAAAAATTTTGATCTAAATTCAACCCTTTGAGTTGAAATGTAGAGTTTCAAAATATGGGATAAGCATGATCCTATGTACAATGGCTGGCTATGAGTTCAGCTTTATGCCTTTCCATGAGACAACATATGTACTACCATGCAGATCTACAGTGTTGTTACTTAGTGATAATTAAGGGGCACCATTATTCTTGTAGCATTCTAAAGGGAGCTTCACTCATGAAGAAATGGAGGTAAAGATAATAAATGGTAGACATCTTGAGAGGAGGAATCTTTTATCCTTTGTAGATGACACTTTCTCAATGAGCATCTCACAGTTCAAAGAGAAACTTCTACCTGCAATAGATCCAAAACCTCACTGGTTTTGGAGGGTCATTGATGAGAATAAGGTATCGTTAAGAGATCTCATTAGAGGTGCACTTCAAAATTTCATGGAGTGAAAATTTCTTCATCAGTTTGGGAAGGATGGTATTCTACAAATGGAGGATACCATGTTTATGCAAAACATAATTCATCATCCACATAGGGATGAGTGGGTGAGGATGACAAGGAAGGAGTTTCATGGACACTTGCAGATATATGACATGGGACAGAAAGAAGCTTGGTTATGTTGGTTTCTATTGGGTGAGTTTGGTTACTACCCAAAGGCTCTGATTTCTTTGATCCATGCCTTGAAAGACACTCATGAAATGAAGAAGGAGACATGGTTGTGTTGGTTGCTCTTGGGTGAGTATGGTTACCACAAAATATCACATATTTTTCTAATTCACGCCTTGTGTATCAATGATGGGATGGAACAAAATAATTCATGTTCATTTTGGTTGCCATTAAGAGAGTCTGGCCATCAGATGACATCTCCTATCTCTATGTGTTTCGTATTGAGTAGAAATTGGCATGATGCTCTCATGATGTGTATTGATGGTTTTTTCTTTTATTTGGATGATGTGACATTCCACATGTCTATCAATATTTTTTTACTCCATGATTCACATGAGGAGAAGAGAAAGCAACAATATCTCTTGTTTCTTTGGCTGCTTTTGGGGGAGTTTGGCTTGTCCATCTTGCATGGGGGAGATGGAGGATGGAAATAAAGGGCCTTACTCTGGTGGTTAATGTTGGCAGAATATGGTTTGACATATTTTTCTACCCATATATATCTATTTATTATTTTTCATAATTTTTTAATGATGCTTGGATCCAAAAATTCCAACTGGGCTAAAGATGAGGGCATGTCAATGCTTAATTTACTTCATGAAACATGGGATGAAGAAATTCTTTGTGAGATGGGACTTTTTATTTGTGGAAAGAACCAATTTATTTTGTGTATCTCAAGTATTGATGATGATTTTGGATATCATATGGTTGTCACTTGGTACTTATTAGAGAAATGAGGACATCTAACTATAAAACTGGAGGTCATTCTACGCTTTCTTAAGAGACAGCTTGCGAAACAACATACATAAAACATTTCAGAAAATGGTGGAGGCCTTCATTATTTGGATTCAATTTGGAGGGGAATAGATGGCCTTGCATATAATTTTATATTTTCTTGAGGATAAGCAACATTTTTCCAAGGAGGACTGTAATATTCCCAAATTTTCACATGATATTTGGAATATTAGAGTTATTAATTTTCTTAATGAATTAAGTAAATAAAAGGGTAGAGGGACCCATAATCCTCAATATGAATAAAGATCCACTTTTTATGTGTGAATGTGGATTAATTAAGCATATATCTACATAATGGAGTAGTGGAGCAGCTACTAATGTGAATGGAGTGGAGATCATATCTCATATATGAGATAGATCATGGAGGTTGAAGTAGTCAACTGAGATCATGGAGGGAATATAATGTAAGATAATAGAGCATTAATAATTAAGTTATGGAGGAAGTAGTGAAATTAATACACACATGATGGATAGGGTGCACATTGCATGTAGACATGATGGAGGGCTTGGAGAGACAACGCAGTTAAAAATGGAGGATTATGTCCACATGCACATCGTAGTTTAGACGTGGGCCAAGGCATGGGAAGGCTCATAAAATATATAAAGGAGATGAAGGAAAAAATGGAGGGATTCTTTTGATTATTCATGTAAATTTCTGTTTAGATCTAGAATTATCATTTGACATTCTTTGGTTGTTTTGCTAATATTGCAAGTGTTGTTTAGCACTAGGTGTTCCCGAGATGGAATACCACCTCTTCCCTTGAGTAACCTCTAAGGAAGAGGTTTGTACTTCATTTATCATCAAGAATTGGTGCCACACTATTTCCATTCTTTGCTGAACATATACCTTCAATAATTACGCAATTTATGAAGATTAGTTTGGGAGGTGGAGGTTGTCTTCAGTATTTCAGCTGGAGAACCGGTGTAGGATTATTCCTATAACCTTGGGCTTAAATATCATCATTCCCAGGTGGCTTGTTCATGAGCTCTAGGTCCCTAATCTAAAATTTGAAACCATTGAAATGAAAGAGTAGGATTAGGCCTCTTACCTGCAACTAACGGATATCGGTTCCAATGATCGTTTTGTCCGTTATGATCACCGCAAGATATAGGGCCTTATCTCCTCTTTACATTCACCATAGATCCACTTGGAAATTAGTGAATTTGGAGGGAAAATTCCTTATTAAAAGAGAAACCCCTAATTTTTATTTCACCTACTGCGGCCAAACCATAGCTCAGTTCGACAAACTGACTATACCGTTGGAAATATCTCACCGAGCCCTTAAATGGGTATATGTTAGTTTTTTGTTATTTGATACTTCAGCAGGACACATTGTGTCCAAGAAGGGTCACTTCACCACTCCTCAAAATCTTTCACTTGCAACACTTGTACTTGGGGCATCACTTTGCCTCCCTATTTGTCCTTTCTCGTGTTGATTTTCATCGTGGGAAACCATCATGTACTTATTTTTTTATGGTCCTAATTGGAAATTTTTCTGTGTGGAAGAATCATCAAGTCGCCCTTATTAGAGCATCCAAGTTGAGTCATCAATGCATCCATGGATTCTATCCCAAATCCCTTTATATCCCGCTATAGTCCTCCATCTTTCATTTCTTGATTCCTCTCTCGTGTCACACACTATGTCCTTCAGTCCTACTGTCCCCTATCCCTTATAATATTGCATCAGTCACTGCTAGGTCATCCATGCCATTTATGCTCAAACAATGGAAGTCATCCATCCGCTACTTAGTACCCCCCATTTCATCATCATCACTGGTGTTAGTCTATCAGTCGCTATACTTTTTTCTCTCATGCCTTAGTTGAGGATCCCTTATTGCCTCACCTATGGGAGACCTCCTTTTGTTGACATCAGGTCATTCATTCCAGAAGACAAGTCTAGAGGGCGGTATACCTTGGTTCCAACTTCCACTCTTGTTCAGTGCCTCAGATCAGGTAAAGGGACTCCTTATTTCCCTTTGACTTGATTGTTTCTCAGCTCCATATCCTTACAACATGATTGAGATCCGTATACTTGATGGTTCAGTGATGCAGCAGATGATACCGATGATTCCTTGCTGTATGTGAGATGTTTTTAGACCTCATGAGGGGGTCACCTTTCATGTAGCCCCCCACATGCCCGGGTGACCTCTTCATCATAGCATTTGATGCAGCGCCATATATTTGATGATGTTTGCCTCAGATGCTTGCAACGCCTTTTAGTTTTCATGTATCAGACAGATTTTCAGAGATATTTCTTATTTACAGGGGCACATTGATTGTATTTGTATATCATGTACTCAGATATTATTGTATAAGTCCTGGTTGTTATCCCAAGCATAGCATGTATGTGGGATTCACTACCATGTTTGTATCTAGCTCATGCTTATGCGAGCAGTGCTATATAGTTCAATCCCTTGTTTACTAGAAACATTATTCTTTGTACTTTGTCTCGATGGGCATAGGTATGCCTCCCCCGCCACCTATAGCATATGTACTCACTCATAAAAGAGAGTTTTCACACCTGTAAGTCTAGCCTCTACAGGGTCTAGTTCTTTAGTGCTTTGGTCTACCTTATATTTCTCTCTCTCGGATTTCACCTTCGCTGTCTATTGATTGAGTTCTTACAACATACTTCAATCATATGATTATCTCCTAATGCTCGCATGTTGGGGGGCTATCTGTTACACCATTTTTTGGTCATCTAACCTGTTACTATTATACGGATCAAAGTACACCATGTAGGACAAATTTTACCCTAATTAAATTTGCTTTCACTATGAAAAATAACTTATTAAACACTTTTATTAAGTTGTTTATGGTCTAAACAGGAAACCCCATGAAGAAATATTAAATAAATTTACATTTTTTTTTTATTTTCCTCAAGGAATAATTAGTTAAACAACATTTTAATATTCCTGGTCCTATTTAACCCAAAACAGGAAAATTAATTAGATAAATCACTATTTATATTATTATTTTTTAGGAATAATTATCTAAACCTTATTTAAATAATATTCCTTGTAAAATGTGACTAAATCACATATAATTAATTAAATAAATCATTATTTATTTGATTATTACTCAATCACATCCTTAAAATAATAAATAAATAATCTATTTATTTATTATTTACAAATAAAGGGATATTGACCCAAGTCAAATTCTTTTTCCCTCCAACAAATATAATAAAATATTCCATAGAAGTTGGATCTTGATTTGGTTAATAATATTTTAATTATGCGCCAATATATAGACTAACTCAATATTTTGTTATAAATATAAGGGTTTTTCCATTCATTCACTACCTTTTGTTTCCTCAAGATCACTCTGGATCTATACTTTTGGTTTGACTTTGATCCACCATCATTGTCATATTTTCTACCATTTTTCTTATGAGCTTCCTTTGAGTTCCATTTTTTTTTGGATTTTCTACACCATCAAGAGAGAGGGATTTTAGATTTGAAGTGTTGAGGACTTATAAGAACCCATCCCATTGACGGGGACTAGTAACATATTTTTATGTTCCCTTCCTAGGTGTCAAAAAATACAAAAATTGTTTAAAACAACCTTGTCTTGTCTATTGGATGCATGGAGCAACTATTGCCTCTATTTACTACTTAATTTCATTTAATGCATAGATCTAGATTTTGTAGCATTTATCTTCTTCAACTAATTGCAGATAGATCTAAATATATTGGCAGGCATCTTTGCTGTTAGGGATATTTTTATGCACGGATAAAGTGAGCCTTTTTCATATGCTTGCGATTAATATTCATACTAAAATCGGGGCTTCATTTCAGATTTGGCATCAGGAAAAGCATTATTGATCTCCTGTCAGCAGCAGTCCCATCAAGGATTGCGTAGTCCATCATTGGAGGAAGGAAGTTACTAGTATTTTAGCTAGTAATCCTATGAGGGATCATCCCCTCACCTTGCCATCACCAATTCCATCAACCTGAAGTTTATTGCAGCACATTTCACTAGGCATAGAGCCTCTCCTCTTGTACATCATAGTTTCTGTAGTAGTTGCATATTCAGTTGCTGCAACTTGAAGGAGGAAGAATAGGAGACAATATCTCAAGCTCCTATCTTGTAGATCTAAAGAAAGGATGAACCCTCAAAGCTTAGATCTATTTGTATAACATAGTGTATCCATATTTGGATGACATCTAGCTTCAAATCTACATAACCTAACAGTTAAAGGATTAAACCCTACGAGGTTGATTTTCCAAAGTTGTAGATCTGGAAAATCCTTTCTTGGTTATCTTGGGTTCCCATCACATTGGCCAGACCTTGAATCTTGGCATCATCAGAGCTCCTGAGCTCCATAGATCTACATTTCCTTTCGCAACAGCTTCATGTACTACATCAACAACAAAAGGGACAGTGAAATATTTCTTCATGTAAGCTCACCAATTACGCAGTGCTATTTGTAGCATGTTTGCAGGGTGATTATAGGCCATCTCTTTGGCTAGATTCCCTCATCTTTTGTACATTGTGTAATTTAATCCTCTCCACATAATAAAAAGGCCTAGATTCTCTATATATTCTGATGTTTTCTTTAGATTTATTTTTTACTTAGTTTGAGTTATTATATTTTGTTTCAGTATTACTTAATTCTCCCTTTTGCGATATTACATGTTCTCTATTTGAGCCTCCTCCTTTGAGTGGGTGGACAATTTTGTTTCTCTTTCTTTCATGTGTTTTTCTTACTTTCCTCGTTTAGACCCCTATCTTTATGGAGGAAAAAGGGGGAGTTTTAGTGGTTTGATGTTCATTAAGGACCAAAAAAAGTGTGAGTTTCAGTGTGGCCACCCTAGTCCTTCTCGGTCATCGTTCTTTACAATTCTACCCTTTTTCAAAAAGCACGGGGTTTGAAAATATCTTCCTATTTGTCTGCTTGAGCTTTCCATTGTGAGGTGGTGGGAGCCACCTTATATTTATTTTATGTTATATTCATATATGTTTTTTTTCCCCTTCCCTTCCTCTTGTCATCCCCTAGCAGCGTTATGGAGAAAGGGGGGAATTGTTGCAGTTGGGTCTTCGAGAAGGATGAAAAGAATCAGGAGCTCCTGGGTTGGCCACCTTAGTCCTTCTCGATCACCATTCCTTGTACTTCCCCATTTTTTGTAAAGGTATGGGGTCTGGGGAGCTTGTTTTAGTCTTCCCTTTAGTGATTGGGTTATGGAGTGCAGTTTTATTGAGGGGGAAGAGGGCTTGTTTCTTGTTGCGATTCATTGTATGTTGGGTTGGATTTTAGCCATTTCTTGTGGGGGTTAGATTTTTTGGTAGGACATGGAAATGACTCTCGAAAACGGATATATAAGCTCTTGTTATGATGAAAAACATAGCAAAATGTGATACTTAGTGTGAATTGCATAATCTCGTGAACCATCGAGTTTTTTAACGCAATTTGTGCCCGAGGCTTCAGTCAAGGGAACGTATGTCTAGGCGTCACATACCAATGAAAGGCACTCCTTGTAATATGTTAGGGAGTAGTGGAGGTGGTCATTCATGTGCAATGTGGTGCGGTTGGCTTAAATGTGGCAGGCGATAGTTCGTGGTGTGCGTCGGCAAGCAGTGATCTTGTCCCCTTCGTTGGGGAGTCGGCATTAAATGTTGTGGGATTTGTGTGGCATCCATGGAAATTTCTTTGCTCTCACTTTTCCTCCCATTGGGTAAGGCAGATTTAGCTCCAACTTTCGATCTCAGCTCAGGCGAGAGCACCCACTGATTTTAATCATATAATTAAGCGGAGGAAAAGAAACTTACAAGGATTCCCCTAGTAGTGTTGAGAAAACTGGGAAGAGCCCAGTATGAAAATTGGGTGGAAGTGTCACCCAAATTGTAGTATGTAGAAGCGTCCTCAGCGGCAAAACTGAGCCAAGTCCTGTGGAAGGGATCACCTAAGAGGGTGACAGCCCTATCGAGTTGGGACCCTGCTGCATCACGAGGCATTGTCGGCGAGTCGAGTTGTTTGGGAATGTAGCCATAATAGGGTGGAAAATTTTGTCCAACGCTAAATACAGGTGAGAGACCTATAACGAAAAAGTACCACAAGGGAAAGATGAAAATGCTTTGAAAAGAGAGTTAAAGAGTGCTTGAAATTGTAGGGAGGGAAGGATGGAGGCTGTCGATGTGTCTTAGTCGGATGTGGAATGGGTCAAGATAATTCACTACTCGACTTGAGGTGAAAAAAAACATGTGTTTCTGGATCGTCACAAGCGCAGGTGGAGTACCACATGCCAGTTTTCTATTGCGAAGGTCGAGGAATGAAGCATGCACCGTTCCAGTGGGTCATGTGAAACTACGTGCTAGTGGTGTTGGTTGGCGGGCTTTCCATTCAACCCATCTTGAAACACAGTCCAAGGAGTCCAACATGTGTGCGAATTGGTGGGTTTGAAAACCTTCAAAGCGCAAGGAAGCTGACGGGCAAGATCCCCTCTCTAGGGGGTATGCATCATTGAACAACCCTAAGCTTATGCAAAGGGTTCGAGTGTGAGCACACCTGTTCTGACCTGAAAGATGGTGAACTATGCCTAAGCACGGTGAAGCTAGAGGAAACTCTGGTGGAGGCTCATAGTGATATTGATGTGAAAATCATTCGTCTGACTTGGGTATAGGGGCGAAAGAGTAATCAAACCATCTAGTTGCTAGTTTCCTCTGAAGTTTCCCTCAGGATAGTTGGAGGTCACATGTGAGTTTTATCAAGTAAAGAAAATGATTAGGGGCATTAGGGTCGTAACGCCTATGACCTATTCTCAAAAATTAAATAGGTAATAGGGTGTGACTGCTCCATTGAGCCCTACCATGGAATCAAGAGCTCCAAGTGGGCCATTTTTGGTAACCAAAACATGTGATGCAGGATGATATGAAATTTGAGTTACGGTGCCAAATTCTACACTAACCTAGATCCCACAAATGGTGTTGGTTGATTAATATAGCAGTACGGTGGTCATGTAAGTCAAAATCTGCTAAGGAGTGTGTAACAACTCACGTGCCAAATCAGATATCCCTTAAAATGGATGGCACTAAAGCGCACAACCTATACTCGACCATCGAAGAAATTTCCTAGCTTCGATGAATAGGAATACATAGGGGGTCATTGAGAAACCTCGAGCATGAGCTTGGGTGGATTGGCCCCCAGTGTAGATCTTGGTGGTAGTAGAAAATATTCAAATGAGAACTTTGAAGACTGAAGTGGGGAAAGGTTCCATGTGAACAACACTTGGACATGGGTTAGTCGATCCTAAGAGTTGGGGAATCCTTGTATCAAGGTTGTACTCTACACGAGAATCAAAAGGGAATCGGGTTAATATTCCCGAACAGGGACATAGTGACATGCAGAAATGTTAGGAAATACGGAGATGTCATCGGGGGCCCCGAGAAGAGTTATATTTTATTTTTAATAGCTTTCCCACCATGGAATTTGTTCACCCAGAGATAGTTTTCAATACCTGGAAGAGCATTTCATGTCTTACGGTGTTCGGTGCACCCTCGGTGGCCCTTGAAAATCTAGAGGACTGAGTACCATTCATGCCCAGTCGTACTCATAATCACATCAGGTCTCCAAGGTGAACAATGTTGGAAATACTGATGGGGGGTGAATTAGTATTAGTATTAATATTTTAGATTAATAAATATTCAATTATTATAAGTTTTTGTACCATGATATAGGTAAACAAAAGGAACACAACTGCACACAATTTTTAAGGTGGAAACCTCTCCAGGACAAAAACCACCTGAATGCTTTTCTAATAATTCTTTAATATTCAATTCCAATTGAAAATAAATCTCCAACTTCCTAGAATCTAGAAAAGCATTCTTCTCCATCTCCCACTGGATGGATGCTCCAATTCTCTAGATCCTTCAGTAGTCAACTAAGAAGATGCCCCAACACCCAATGAGCTACAATTCACCCTAGCACCAGCCTACCATCCTATAGAAGAATAAAATAAGAATGAGTCTCGTACTAGGAAAAATGGTCCACTTTACAATGATATAGAATGATATAGAAGAAGAAGACACACTAGACCATAACCCCAACTATGACACAAACACCTAATGATGATCCTAGACCTCCCGACACTGCCTCTTCAACTCTTGGTAGATAGAAACTTGTACAATTTTACAATGATTCATTTACAATGACTTAGTAAAATGATACATTTATAATTATTATATGCAGTGTTACCCACTTGAAGAATTCATGTGGTGAACTTCTTGCTACTTTTATTCACCTTGATTGTTGCTCTTGTCATGCTACCCTCTACTGCACCTTGCTTTTCTTTGCTGCCCTAGAAATTCTAGTCCTTTGCAGCCCTTGAAAACACATGATCTAGATTTTTCTTCACTTCTAGGACCTTGATATTGAATCTAGTGTATCTATGTTATTTCAGGTCCCCAATATGTGATTTTGGTCATGTAGTAGTCCTCTGAGTCTTCTTTCCAATGCCACAGGTCTGAACCAATTTTCATTCTTCAAGAGAGATTTATGCCCAACCTCTCACATTTCCCCAATTATGGACTAGTTCAATAGAGCGAACTTTTATGGTGTTCCACATATCCATGTTTCTTCATTCGACTATTAAATTGAGACAACACAAACTACAGTCCATGCACTATCCACCAATTTTTACATAATTCTAATCTAATACTCAGAGAGAGAGTTATGACAATTTTCCCAAGGTCACTTCTTTGAGATGAAGTTCAGGAGCTTGCAAAAACATTGACTTGCACAGATCATATCTCCAAAAATATTGCGCACCTTGATCTAAAATTTGTACAACATCTTCCTAAGGTTTCAGCTTCACCCCATAAAACTTTCAGCTTTTGAGCCTTCGTAGAAAAAAAATTATAGCACAAATTCCATTATGACTTGTTTCAGGTAGTGAAATCCTTACATGAGGAGGATATGAGGATCACAATTTATATAAATGCTTAGGTTGAGAGGGTCTTCAATAAGTGAACATGGGAGGGATTTTAGGAGCTTAAAAATTATTAATTATTGAATTTTCAATGACCCATGCTAGAACCCCATGGGGTTTTATCCCACTAACTGGGGTTACAAACTTCAATCATGAATATCGCTCAAACCATGAAGAATTACATGGCGTTACATATATCAACGAAAACATCTCGACAAGTAAAAAAAAAATTCTTGACCTAGAATATAGTAATTTGTTAGGTCAAAATTACCATGAAATATCGAGGTAGCCCCTAGTGCTGCTTAGGTTGACATCAATGATAACCACTTATCAACACTACCCCCCTTTGGCATTGATGTCAAGACAAGTAACTCCCCCTGACACACAACCATCCTGCGGACCTGTGTGCACCTTCACTCCCCCTTTATGTTCAGAATAAAGAAAATCTAATGAGAACTTCAGAGAATCCCAAGATTCTAGCGAAGATATTCAAATGTTTTACGAGTGCTCTTATGATCATCAATGCTTCCTGCCCAATCTTCACATGTAAAGGATTGAATAATGATATTGTTACCCTTGGGATACCACAAGCCATATTCTTCTATTCCCTTTAGATATCTAAGAATTATTTTGATGACAATAACATGTGATTATTTTGGTGTTGGTTGGAATCTTACTACTTGTCCAAATGCTTGCATAACGTCTGGCGGAGAGGCTGTTACATATAGAAGACTAATAATCATAGATATGTACAACCTCTAATCCACATTTTGAGATGATTTGTCTATGCTCAATTTGAAACCTATTACCATCAGATTAAGGATGGATTTGCAATCTTCCATTTTTAATTTCTTGAGAATTTCCTTGATGTAGTTGGCTTGACATATAAATATTCCTTTCTCTTGCTGAGATATTTGAATCCCTGAGAAGTATGTCAGCTCACCAAGTAAATACATATCGAACTCACTTTGCATATTTGTAGAAAATTTCTTACTTAGTCAATGATCATTGCTACCAAATATTATGTCTTCCTCTTTATCTAGTAGACGTGCTTTAGTTGCTTCTTCCAGAACATATATGTCATTTGGAGCTCGACTTGGTGTAGCCACAATTTCACCATACCTGCCTTTCTTGATTTCACATTTTGTGGAGTTGAATAGTATTGTGGGTCCTTGATCACACATTTTTCAAACACTGAGCAAATTGTGATTCATTTTTTCAACCAATAGAACATTTTTGGTTAGAGCATCTTTGCTTCCAAGAGTGATGGTACTTGATCTGATAACATTTGAAGATACATCATTTCCAAAGGAGACGGTTCCATCCTTCTTCTCTTTTAGAGATACAAATTTATTTCTATCTCCAGTCATATGTGTTGAGAAACCACTATCAACATACCACACATCTTTGTTGTTTTGAGCCTTGAGAGCGAGAGCAGAATTATCTGTCTTCTTCTTCTTACATGTTCGTTTGTTCTGTGGCTTCAAAGATTCTTCTGGAAGATTTTCAAGTCTGCAGTCTTTGGCTATGTGTCCAAAGTTTCAAAAATTTTAAAATTCAATATTATTTATTAAATTTAAAAATCTATTGATTTTTCGTTGAGCCCTGGGAGGTTCATATTTGATAGATCTCCTGGAATTGTATTGGTTCCTAGTGTACATGTGACATTCTACAACTTTATGAAAAAAATTTCCACATGAATAACAATAGCCATAAAAAATATGTTGGTACCTGGATGGAAATATTTGTCAAGGAATTGTCTTCCAAGGCTGTTCTTGCGAATCTTGTCCAATGAAGTCCACATGCATGTCAGATCTCATAGGTTCATTTCAATTTATTGCAGAAGGTCCTGCTTCTTCTTCTTCATAACCGAAGCCAGTTTTTTCATTGTAAGATCGTTGATTGTTGATGAGTTCTTCGAATTCCCTTGAGTTGTTGACATAGTTTTGGACAGTATTTACCTTCTTCACTTACTTACGCAGCGAGACTATTTTAGCTTCTAATGCTTCCCTTTCTTGGTTTCTTTCTTCCAACTTATTTTGGAGTGACCCTTCAATACATTTTTGTTCTTCTACTTCAATTTTTAGACCTTGAACTTTTTCTTCAAGAGTATTGGAATGGATCCTCTCACCCTTGAGCTCTTTTTTAAGCTTGATTGCCTCAGAAAATTATTCTATGGTCAACCCTTCTTCTTCATTGTCTAATACCTCTTGTTTAATGTGCTTGGCCATAATAAATACTCTCTCATTGGATTCTTCTTCACTGCCATTCTCTTCATCGGATGATGAGCTATCTTCTTTAGAGATAAAGTTCCTTTTGAATCCTTTATTTTTTCTTTGTTTGTTGAATTTATTAAAGTCTTTCTTTTCTTTTGAGTTTCCATCACTTCTGTTTGGACTTTTTACCCTTGAATTTTCCCTTACCAATTTTTATTTTTCTCGTAAAATAAGCATATTCTCAATTTGAAATACTGTCTTCATCGTCTTCCTTTTCTTCACACTTGTAGGTGCAGGTTTATGCCTTTGAAAGTTGTTTCTCCTTATTGGTTTTCTTAGATGGAGCGAAAAAAGTTTCTAGATGCGAATTACCCTCTTATTCATCAAGTCCCATTTCATATGCTATGATAATGCCATGTAATTCCTCTTTGCTGAGTTTGTCCACATTTGCACTATATTCTAAGAACGATACCTTTGGGTTGAATCTGCCTGGTAACGTTCTAAGAATATTTCTTATAATAGTATTCTCGTCAATAGGCTCTCCCAATCCTTCCAGAGTGTTGGCTATTTCATCAACATGTTGGAAGTATGCAGAAATGTTGTTATATTCTTTCATTCTAAGTTGCTCAAATTTGGCTATGTAGATTTGAATATTTGCTTCTTTGACATTTGAGTCACCCACATATATATTATCAAGCTTGTCCCATACATTTTTCACTGTTTTACAACCCAAAACCTTATGATAAGCAGATTCAATAAGTCTGCTGATAATAATATTCTTTTCTTTTACGTCATTTACCAAATTGTTCTTACCTTGCTCATCCGAAGTTAATGCAAATCCATTTTTAACAGTGTCCCATATTTCGTAATGTTTTCCCAAGAGATAGACCTCCATTATTCATTTCTAGAGTGCATAATTATTTTCATTGAAGAGAGGTACACCATTATTGGTATGCTCCATGACCTCCTTCCAGCTGTTAAACTGCTATTGAAGGAACCAAAATATGATACCAATTGTTGGAAATACTAAGGCGGGGGGGGGGGGTGAATTCGTATTAATTTCAATTAATATTATTATTAATCTTTCATAGAATTACTTAATATATTATCAGTGTTTTTTCAATGATAGCAGTAAACAAAATGAACACAACCGCACACATTTTTTAAGGTGGAAACCCTCTCTGGGAAAAAAACCACCTAAATTCTTTCCTAATAATTCTTTAACATTCAACTCCAATTGAAAATAAATCTCCAACTTCCTAAAATCTATAAAACAATTATTCTCTAGCTCCCACTATATGGATGCTCCAATGCTCGAGATTCTTCAGTAGTCAACTGAACGTATGCCCAAACACCCAATGAGCTACAACTCACCCTAGTGCCACCCTACCACCCTAAATTTTTCATAGGCTTGAACATGTTGGTGACTTCATGCACCAGCTTGGCACCACCTTACAACCCTATAGAATAATAAAAGAAGAATGCACTCCCATACAAGGGAAAATGTTCCACTTTACAATGATATAGAATGATGTAGAAGAAGAACACACACTATACCATAACCCCAATTATGAAAGAACCACCTAATTATGATCCTGGACCTCCCGACACTGCCTCTTCAACTCTTAGCAGATAGACAGTTGTATAATTTTTACAATGATGCATTTACAATGACTTAGTACAATGATACCTAAATAATGATTGTATGCAGTGCTTCCCACTTGAATACTTCATGTGGTGAACTTCTTGCTTCTATTCTGCACCTTCATTGCTACTATTATCATGCCACCCTTTGGTGCACCTTGCTTTTCTTTTCTTCCCTAGAAATTCTAGTGCCTTGTAGCCCTTGACAACACATGGTTTATCTTTTTCTTGCCTTCTAGGAGCTCGATATTGAATCTAGTGTATCTATGTTATTTCAGATCCCCAATATGTGATTTTTGGTCCTATAGTAGTACTATGAGTCTTATTTCCAATGCCACAAGTCTGACCCAATTTGGATTCTTCAAGAGAGATTATGCCCAATCTCTCACAATGCCCTAATTATGGACTGGTTTAGTAGAGAGAACTTGTATTGTGTGCCATGTACCACTATATCCTCATTCGGCTCTGAAATTGAAACAACAAAAATTAAATTTTGTGCACTATCTGTCACTTTTTACAAAATTCCAATCTAATGCTCAGAGAGAGTTATGATGAGTTTCCCAAGGTCACTTCTTTGAGATGAAGTTCAAGAGCCTACAAAAATGTTTCCTTCCAAAAATCATATCTTCAAAAATGTTGCACACCTTGATCTGAAATTTATACATGAGCTTCCTCAGGATTATTTCTTTGCTGCATAAACATTTCAACTTCTTAACCTTCGTAGAAAAAAAATTTATAACGCAAATGCAATGATTACCTATTTTAGGTAGCGAAATCCTTGCATGAGGAGGATATGAGGATCACAATTTATATAAATTCTTATTTTGAAAAGGTCTTGAACAAGTGAACATGTGAGGGATTTTAGGAGCCTAAAAATTACTAATTATTGACTTTTCAATGACCCATGCCACAACCCCATGGGTTTCTAGCCCACTAATTGGGGTTACAAACTTCAAACATGAATATCTTTCAAACTGTGAAGAATTCCATGGCGCGCCATATATCAACGAAAACATCTCGACAAGTTGAAACCATCAAAAATATTCTTGACCCAGAATATAGTAATTTGGTAGGCCAAAATTACCATGGAAAATTAGGGTAACCCCTGGTGCTGCTTGGGTTGACATCAATGACAACCACTTATGAACAAAGAGCCTCTAGTGAATAGAACAATGTATGGAAGGGAAGTTGAAAAAACTGATCTGTAACCTCGAGAAAAGGATTGGCTCTGAGGGAGGGGCCTAGGGGTATGTGCCCTCAACTCATGGGCTAATGGAAGTCTGTCAGAGCTGCTCTCATGGTGAGGGTGGGTAGTTGCATTCTGATTGGGCTATGGGCATAGAATGCCCCCTGATGGGGGCTTTTCCCTAGGTGGCGAACAGTCAACTTAGAATTGGTATAGACAAGGGGAGTCTGTCTATTTAATTAAAACAAGGCATTACAATGGTCCCTATGGATGCTGATGGAGTGTTATTTTCTACCCAGTGACGCTCTTAAGGTAGCAAAATGCCTCATCATCTAATTAGTGACGTGCATGGATGGATTAATGAGATTCCCACTGTCCCTATATACTATCTAGTGAAACCACAACCAGGGGAATCAGCTTAGTAGAATCAACAAGGAAATAAGACCCTTTTGAGCTTGACTCTAGTCCGAATTTTTTAAATGACTTGAGAGGTGTAAAATAAGCGGGAGTTGTTTTCGGTGCAAGTGAAATATCACTACTTTTAACATTAGTTTACTTATTCCATGGGGCAGAGATGGGACACAACCCCTGTTTTTTTCCTTAATGCACGTGTTAGCGGGTCGATTCAGGCAGAAGACATTGTTAGGTGGGGATTTTGGCTTGGGCAGCACATCTGTTAAAAGATAATGGAGGTTTCCTAAGATGAGCTCAAGGAGAACATAAATCTCATGTGGAACAAAGGGGTAAAAGCTCATTTGATTTTGATTTTTAGTACGAATACAGATCATGAAAGTGTGGCCTATCAATCCTTTAGACTTTCGTAATTTGAAGCTAGAGGTGTTAGAAAAGTTACCATAGGGATAAATAGCTTGTGGCAGCCAAGCATTCATAGCGACGTTGATTTTTGATCCTTCGATGTCAGCTCTTCCTATCATTGTGAAGCAGAATTCATCAAGTGTTGGATTGTTCAACAACCAATAGGGAACATGATCTGGGTTTACACCATCATGATATAGGTTATTTTTACCCTACTGATGAACCCCACGGAAATATTAATTCAAATTAGTATGAGAGGAATCGCTGATTAACAAAATTTGTCATCACGCTTCACTGAAAAGCCAGTGACGCGAAGCTACCATGTGTCTGATTATGACTGAATGCCCCTAAGTCAGAGTCCATGCTATAAGCTATGCACGCTACTCTTTTACTGTATCTCGACCCAAAGTAGGTTTTTCACCCCCAAGGGCCTGTGTCATTGGAAAAACACGAACATGAAGCATCTCAGTCAGGGAAGCTTTGAAGTTCAATTTCAAATGGTCATTGAGAAGAATCCTTTGTAGACGACTTAAATACGTGATGGGGTATTATAAGTAGCAGAGTGGCCTTGCTACCATGATCCACTAAGATTCAGCCCTTGGCCACCTCGATTTAGAGCTTCGCTCTTGTCACTTTATTCAAAATTTTGACAAATATCACCATTGCACATTTTCCCCCCCGTCCTTCATTCAAACATCATTTCTTTTGTTCACAACTCAAAAATGCATTTCTTGCTTGGGGGCATAAAATTTGGGGTTTCCATGCCATGGTTGCAAGAGATATTGCCAATCTATGGAACTTATGGTTGGTGGCTGCATTTCATGGCATGGCCAAAAGCTCCACTACTCATGTCTGGGGAACATGGTGGGTGTTCTTCCATTTCATGACATGAAATAAAACTAGCCTAAGCCTATGGAACATGGGTTTTTTTTGTCCAACCGTGCCCCTGAGGGAAACACGCTAGGGAAATTGGGGTTTTCTTATCGCATCATGGGAAATATTGGTGCCCAGTCGGCGGATCATGGGGATTGGGGATTCGATTTCACTACACACAGTGGAGGGTCGCGCCCAAGCCTGGGAAGCTTGGGGTTTCCATGTCCTGCCCCTGATGAAAACCATGGGTTTCCATATTTTACGGCACACTGGAAACTGGGGGTTTTCACCAAATCCCAGGCATGAGGAAATTGGGGCTTCCATGACGATGGAAAAAACCACCAGAGTCTAGGGAACCGGTGGTGTTTCGAAACCACGGCCCAAGCCTCTGAGGAAATCGGGGTTTTTTCCATGTTGCGGCACGTAAAAACCCACCACCCAAGTCAATGAAACTTTGGGGTTTCCATTTTGCCACATGACAGACACTTGACCTAATTTGGAAAAATTTGGGGTTTCCATTTCATGGCACGACTGAAATTTTCCAAGTTTTGGAAACCTATGGTTCCCGTGTCCCACCGCGATGGAAACCGTGACCCCAAAACGGGAAAATTGTAGGTTCCATGATGCAACATGATGGAAACCACCACCCAAGTATGTGGAACTTGGGGTTTCCATGCCACGCCCCAGTTAAAATTTCCGCCCAAGTATGGGGAACTTCAAGTTTTCCTGTCTTGACATGAAAAAAACCGTCGCCTCAGTCTGCGGAGCTCAGGGGTTCCCATTTTTTGCGAGACAACAAAAATCGCCCAATTATAGGAAAATTGGGGATTTCCATGTCCCACCATGATATAAATCATGGCCTCGGCACTGGGAACTCAGGTTTCCATGTTGCGGCATGACGGAGAACTGCCCAAGTCTACAGAACTTCAGGGCTTCTATTTCATGGCATGTGGGATACTCCCTAATTCTGGGAACCTTGCTATTTCCATATCCTTCCCTGATGAAAACAGTGACCTTGGTACGGGGAAATTTGGTTTCCATGTCATGGAACGATCAGAATTTCCCAACTTTATGGAACTCGTGGTTTCCATTATGTGGCACGACGAAGAACAACCCAAGCCTGGTGAACTTAGGGCTTCCATTTCGTGGCGCGATGGAAACCGCTTCCTTAGTCTGTCTCTGGAACTTGGGGTTTTCATGCCTCGTCACGACAAAAGCCATCAAAGTGTGGGGAAGGCTGATTTTCCTCGCCCCGTAGTGATGATAGATGGCCAACTCTATGAAATATAAGGTTTCCATGTCCCTGCTCAATGGAAACCTCCCAAGAATATGTCTGCCGCGATAAAAAATACTCCTGTAAGACCCACGAGTCAAGCATGATGACTAAGGATGTTATAAGCATTCGATGAACATGCGACGAATGACGGTCGACGAAGCCATAAAAACCACGACAAACGGCTAGATGGGCACATCGATGGATGAAAACATCATTTGGCTATTATGCGACGCTATCATGGTGACCGTGCGACGTGCATAAATGCATCCAAAAATCGCTAACTCTTGGCTTGGAAGTTTATAGGCTAGCCATGGTGGCAAGCAGATATTAATGAGAAAACGTCACATCGTAACCAAGGCTTTATGGGCATTTAGTGGGTCGGCCTTATATGGGTCAAGGCCCACCCGTGGAATTAATGTGTGTGAAAATTCACATATTAAAGGAGGATGTGCGATGGATGATGAAGGAAAGAAATAAGGAAATCAAAATATTTTTTATTCCACCACTGGAAAGCTAAGGCATGAGCTAGAGTGAAGGTCAAGGGTGGAGGGTGAATCCGCAAGAAGGAAACAGAGTCTAGGTTGAGTTGGGTAAAAATGCATTCAGTGTTCACCTGTAGGTGGAGTCAGGTTCCTTCCGTAGGGCGCGTGCAAAAAAATGTTTAGGTAAGGGTCAAGTAGGATTCCTTCTGTAGGACATGTGCCTAATAGTGTTTAGGGTGGGTGTGTTTAGGCTCAGTCGGGTTCATGCAGCACGTCCATCTTCAGGACAAGTGGAACAGTGTTTGAAGACATTGAGCTCGTTCATCAAGGTTGGGTTAGGTCGAATGTGAGCCGAACGATTTTGAGGAAACACGTGTAGAACGTGACCCCCATGACCTATGTACAAAAATTCGTTTAGGCTGCAAAGGGTATTTATGACCTGAGTGACCCACTTGAACCAGAATTCGTGCAAACTGTAGAAACATGTTCTAAAAGGGAATTTTTGGGTTCCTTTGGATTGTTTGCACTATTGGGGAGATTTTGAGGCTAGACCAAGGTACAAGCATATTTGGCAAGAAGCATAAATGGTTTATGCTGGCTTAGTTGTATAATTATTGCAGATTGTACATATTTATTGAAATATAATATCGGGCAGACTTATTAACAGGCGTTTCCCCTCCCTTGAATATATGGTTGTCATGTGGTTTGATATCAATGTTTATTTTTATTTTATTTCTGCACAAGAACACTTTGGAAGATTAATTAAACAAGTGTTCAGTTAGGTGTAGTCTACTTATTAAGTATTTGAAAAGAGAAAAATAAGGTAGTGTCGCACTCGTCATAGAGTGGTTGGGAGACTACCACATGTATTGGGGCATGATAGTTGGTATCAGAGCTACATTTTTAGGGTTTTTTTGTTATTGAGTAGGGATATAGTTGTAGTGTTGTAGGTGGTATTGAAGCTTGATGGATGAGTTTGTTTCATTGGAAATGGACTTTAAATAAATTAAAGAGAATTCGAAGGAAGTGGAAAGGGGTTTGATGAGATGAGTCAGACCATTGATACATTGTTCAAGAGGAGGACATCTAACATGAAAAAATATGAGATCTTTCAATTTATGAAGAAAGTGAAAATTATTCGAGCATAAATGAACAAGGTGGAAGAAGAGCGAAGGAAGTTACTTGATAAGCTTCTCATACTTAGAGACCTTGGAAATATGAAGCATGGTTGCATGAAGCCCACTATGGCCGAACCAAAGGATGTTGTAGATGTGATTGAAGTCAAGGAAGAACTTGATTAACAAGTTGGGCCAGGACCAAGCAACATTAAAAGCATTGATGGTGGATTATTCTCACGACGATGTTGCAAATGTGGTAGAAGTCAAGGATAAGCTTGATGAACAAGCTGGGACAAGACCAAGAACATTACAAGCATTAATGGTGGATCATTCTCACAAGGATGTTGTAGATGTGGTAGAAGTCAAGGATTAACTTGATGAACAGGTTGGACCGGGGCCAAGCACATTGCAAGCATCAGAGATGGATGATTCACGGGAGGATGTTAAGGATGCAGATATGATCAAGGAAGAGATTTTGGAACAATTTGAACTTGGAAAAAGCACATTTCAGGAATTAATGGATGAACCACATGAAAATGTTGCAAAAGTGACAATGATCGAGGACGAACTTGATGAGCAGACGGTACTAGGATCAGAAGCATTGCAAACATTGATGAGGATGGAGGACAGTCGCTTAGAGAGTCTTCATGAAGATATGACTTGTGTTTGAATTGAGTATTTGGGAGATGGACTGTATGTAGTGATGAGTGCTATAGGGTAATATGCTTGGGTGAATATCCCTCTTAGGGCTTTCCGGTGCTCGAGGTAGATAGTCAGATTAGCTGTAAAGCTCACAAAGATATTTCTTTCATGTCCATGCTAATATATATAATCAACAAAGAAATATGGATAGATTACCTCTTTGTAGATAATAGATCCTATGGAGAACTTCAAGTAGTGAAGTAGAGATCCTTCTTCACCGACTCCAAATCTAGATCCTGCAATCAATCAAAGCACCTGCATAATCTCTACAATAGCATAGCTTCTTACCAATTAAACTAGCATATAAGAAACATAAAATAATACAGATCTAAGCCATTCATATCATGCTACATAGACTACTGAACAACAATTGTGACACTGATGCATCGAATGGACAAAAAAGATACAATTCTATTACTTTATGAAAAGGAGGATTACAACCGTCAGTTGCACCAAGCCCTCCTCAATATTCCAATTAATATCTCTCTTTCTCTATCTCCGAGTGTGATGATGCTCAAGTTAGAAAGCTCTCAATGAAATTCACCAATATTCAAGCCTCACACTACAACAATGAAATTCTGCTCCTGAAATAATCAAACCTTAGACCTTAGACCAAGAGCCCATAGCTCCGATTTATAAGATATGGAGAGGACAAACCTTGTCAAATATTTCAACCTGTTCAAATCGAGAAAGATCTATATGTGTCCCCGATTTCCCTTGCTTTTTCCTTCCATAGGTTTGCAGTTATGTTTGGCAATGCCTAATAAAAGGTTTGTGCATTTAATTTTCTATTTTGAATTGATTCCTTTTGAGGGAAAGATGGAAATTCCAGTCAGTTTTCCACAAGATATTTCCCTTTTCACACTCAAACATGGTTAAAATTTCCCTTTGGGAAAGATAGAGCATTACCCTAGGCATTAATGCTCTCTTTGCATGGCTCAAGTGCATTATAACTCTGCCTAGCTATTTCTGGGGTGAGTTACCCTGGCAAAAATGGGTCTTGTCTAGATCATTTTCTTCCTTCCACGTTACCTTCTCCTCTGAGCTAATGAGGAGGTCATTTGTCCTATAACAGATGACCCCTAAAGCATGAGGTCATAGAAAAAGAAGATGGAAAAAAGACTTTATAACAAGTTTAGTAGAATGAGAGGAATTGGAAGACAAAGGAAAACCTAAAACAACAACATATTTCAGAAAATATAGTATCTTTCTTAAGTCGGGCATTCCCATGCTCAGTAGATAATTAACATGATTTCTCTAAAACAAAGATATGAACAGTATGTCCACTGATAATCATAACGTGAAAATGTTTGTTATAACAGGATCAAACTAAGAAGCAGTCTCCAAAAAAAAATATCACAACCTGGGACAGGAAGCACAATTGTAATGGTGTACCCTCAACCCAAGGTCTCGATCGTCTCTTCACTAAACCACATATTTCCATACATGTGGATGAATTATTTATAGTCGAACATGTGGGAAATCATCTGATTACCAGTAAATAACAAAAAATGTTAACATACGTGAGGGTGGCCACCAATAATGATGATGGTCCCCAAGATGCACAGTACAATCTAGTGAGTGTGAATAAAAGGAGCTGGTGTCGAACACTTGTAGAGTCATTTGATCGAGAGCTAATAATGAGAACCCTTAAAAAAAAACAAGATAACCTACCACTTATGTCTACAATTATCTGGGTACTGACATGTTTTTGGATCAACTTCCTAGATAAGATGTTGAAGTCGATAGGAAGAGATCTGTCAAGAGGTAGGCACTGAGGCATCCTACATCAGTTGACACGAAACGGGAAAAGATGATTTTGTTTGGTGGAAATAATCAAGAGCAAAAAGAAATATCTGATGAAAAATAAGTTCTAGTATATGATGACTTTGGTTGATATAAGTAGCAGTAGACACCAGGATCCTCTTGAAGAATAGAAGGCACTCTAACAGGGTACTAGGAAGCTTAGGCTTAATGAACACCAAAGAGTATTAGGATTCACCAATGCAGAAAAAATGGTAGACAAAGGCTAAACTCATAGATGGTAGGGTTAGGCTAAATGCAAAATAGTTTTCTGGGAAGTGCCATGTTCAAGATTTTGAGCTGCCAAATCGACCTTTAAAATGTAACAAAAGAAGTATCCATGTTGTCCAAATTTTTTCCCCGTCTGATTAAGTTTAATGAGTCCATAGGGGTAAACTTGGTGATTTTTTTCATATCTAGAGAGTCTAAAAAACATTGTAAAAGGCAACTCTAGGGGGTGCCTTTGTCATGTTTGATAACTGGGCATGACGAAGGGAGAATAGTAAGCCCGAAATAGTTCATTTTTTCGTGAGTTAGTCCATCGAATCTGGAAAAAGTGATAAATCTATGTTTGATGGACATATACCTCATTTTTTTATGAGTACGAGGAGATGAAGTAAACTCAATGTTCTTTGTGAAATTTTAACGAGTCCAATAAAGAAAAACTTGTTACTCTCTATGAATTTTTAACGAGTCCCACGGAGAAAAACTCGGTTACTTTTTCTGTTTAATGAGCTTTGCAAAAGATGAAAAAGATGGCTCATATTTCCTTATCGTGGTAGTTTAATGAGCCCAAAGAAGGAAACTCGAGGTTTATTTAGTTTTATGAGCTAGAAAAATTCCCTAAAAAGAAAGCTCGAAACTGGGCCGAACACGGTCAGATCTACACATAAAAATTGAGAACCCATCAAAGCATCAGTGGCATATGAAAACCAATAGTTGCGAAAAAATATAGCATGAATTTATCAATTTTAACATACTAGCTGAGTTATTCTTACCTCTATAATGGCTATAAGAAGGCAACAATTCTCACTCTGTTGAGTGCTGCGATAGATCTCTGGAGTGAAAAAAGTGGTGAAACTTTAGTTGTTGATTGTGGACGAACCGGGCAACGATTTATAATTCTGCGAGATGCAGGTAAGAGCATGAACCTTCCTCTAGCATTTCATTATCTTTTTAGTTCCTTTTTCTTGTTGGAAATGTCAATTTTAGTAGGCCGTAAAATAATTGAGCAGCTAACGTGGGTGCTCAGGTTTTTTACTGCATTTGTAATATTCCCAAACGGGGAATGTAGCAATATATGAAATATATACAGGAAAAGTAACGCAAATTATATATATTATAGTAGGAGGCCAATATGGAGACCCTTCATTCACATTTACAATATCAAAACATATGTACAATGAGGTCCATAAGATGTATAACAGGAAATAGAAGTTTCCAATGGAAGAAAATCCTCAAAAGGAGGTGTTGCAACCATGTATTAAGACTAAAAAGAGCTTGACAATGTTATTTTACTGGCTGCAATCAGCTGTTAATTACACTTTAGATCTAGAGCAAATATGTGCAAGAAAATTTATATCTATAATAGATCCATACACTAGATAGGCTCTTCTTCAAAATCCCCTTGGGGTTTTCAGCAATACATGAAGTACAAGGAGTAGATTTGAGATCTAAAGCTACAGATGTGCAAAAATATTTAGATATTTAGGAATTTCTATATTTGATCTGATATGTACAATGAAATTATCCTCTTTAATTGATCTCAAAGTTGAAGGGAAGATCTCCAACATATGAAAATCACTCCTCCAAAAGATGTGCCAAAGTGACCCTGCAACATCACCTACAAAAAAATGCAGATCTGGAAGTAAAACTGCACTGTAGGGTTTAGATAATGTTTGGATACATTCCAAGATGTGAAATTGATGCTCCAATTATCCAATACTCTCTTTCCAATGGGATATAAGCCTTCCCCACTAAAAGGGAGCACTAGAATGGTCTATATCTGAGTAGATCTAGCCTCCACTTGTTGGAGCTTTCAAAGACAACCAAACCATCAACATGATATGTGTTTTATTTGGAAGAATAATCTTGGCCTCAAGCCAGATATTGGACTATGCAGTAAAAACTCTCCCAAGAGCTACTCAATGGGAAGAGGTGGGATTCCCGATTAGGAACACCTAATGCTAAACATCATTTACAATCTAGGCTAAATAGCCAAAGAAAGTTGTATGTCTAAACAGAAAATACTTTAGAAATCAAATATCATTCAACAACCTTTTCATGATACCATCCCCTTCCTTATATATATTAAGAGCTTGTAAGCCCTAAACCACCTTCAATGAAATAGCTTCTTTCACACAAGCCATCTGCATCTAAAACTGCGAATGCCTCATTGATGGCCACTCCTCCAAGACAGGGTTGTATATTTCGTCATGGTTGACCTAGTCAAAACATCTAGCCCCTTTCACACCTAAGGGTGCTTGCTTACATAGCCAATATTTAGCCTTTTTCACATTTGGCATTGATTTATTTGTTGTTTAGGAGTTTTTATGATCCTCCTTTACATTTTATTCATGAAATAGAAAAGTAAAACTGTAATGTTCCCATTTTAGCATATTGCTAAATGGAACATTAAATTTTTTTTTTTATGATATTTCAGCTAAATAAATGGGTAAGGAGGCCCATGGTTGTGAAAAACATCAATAAATTCCTTCACATTATGAAATAGGAGCATCTTTGGAGCTTGTTTGCACACCCCATTTGTGAAAAGGGTGAATTGCAAAGAGGGCTAGGTCATGTTGACCAAGTCAAATTACACAATAGATGGAGGTGTGGCTTTCTTGGGAAGCCTACGAAATTGCATGAGGAGGAGGAAACCTCAATGTGTGGGGTCCATGGCTAAGGAGCCTTCATTTGTGTAAAAGGAGGGAAAATCAACCATTTTGGGCTAGCTTGGATATTTCCAATTGCTTGCTTTCTACAGTTGCACAATTTTGATAGCTATGCTATTCAGCACAAGGGATTTCTTTCTCAAGGATTCCCTCCCTTCTTGAAAATCTCTTGAAGGTTTGTTCTTCATCTTATCCACATCTTGGCTCAAGGCCAAAGCTATTCCTTTCAGTGCAGTGATTCCTGCAGCAAGAGCCATTGTGTTGCTGGGGTTGCAGTGGAGGTTCTCACACCATCATTCTAGAGCTTACATTTTAGAAGAGGAAGATTTTATGCATCTGGGAGACCAATAGGGAAGATATCAGCTCCATTTCTCATATATTGGTAGGACGCAAATCTCTTCCCATCATATACAGTGCAATTCCTCTCCTTGACTGCACAGTTCTTGAGTGCAATTGCAGTGAGGGGTTGCACCGGCATTTTGGAGGGTGAAATATTGGGTGAAAGGATCAGCCTTTCACTCTAGATTTCCATTGGAGGAGGTATACACATTTGATGCAACATTATTCAGCCATCTCCTTCATGTTCTCATTTTAGAATTGTAGCTGCTCCAGTGACTCTAACATTTTTGCAGATTTGCCATTTTGTATGTATTATAGCCAATCCATTTAGGGATTGTTTATTATAGTTTTCAGGGGTTGATATTCATCTCCCCCTTCTTATTTGAGTTTATTTTTGCCATATATTCATTGTATCATAATTCTGCAGCAGTCTTCCTTCATTGACTACGCGGTCATAGTTCGGCATATTATATGTAGAAGTGTATTTCATCTTCCTTGTACTTGTGTCTTTAGAGAAGGATTTGCTTCAGCTTGAGTGATCATTTCCTCAAGATCTTGTACACATTTCTGCTACGATATTATCAATGAGAAAGACTATGAGGGTTTATTGCATTTCCTGAAGTTTATGCACTCACTGCTATTTTATATTTCATGCTTGTGTATTGTTATAGCTCATCCCTTGAAGAAAGATCTTCCCAAGGAAGAAATATTTCCATAGCTATAGGCATATTCTATGAAGGGCTAGATAGCCTCTGGATCTCACCCTCTCCTTAGAGGTGACATATCCAGAAAATTCCCCCACAGTCTATCTCTGGAATAGACTTGTGATATTTCTGAAAAAGGAATATTATAGTTGTATCGGAGCATCGAACTTGGCACATCCTGTGAAGTTTGAATTTCAGAAGCAGAGAGCCCAAGGATGAAGAAGATGATTTTACTCTCATCTATTTTCAGATCCAAAAGAGACCTCTCCAAAGAGGTCAAGAAAAATGAAGGAGGAGAAGTGGAAGGACCATGCACTTCCTATTCTCACAGAGAAGCAGAGCAAAAGCATGGAAGACACTTACAATTCGAAATTATAAGTGAGTACCTAGCTGAATACCAAGAAAACCCTAGATCCTCCCAAGAGACTTTATCTTTTCCATAGTTTATTCAGCATAAGGAAGAAGAAAGACCCCACATCCACGGGATGATGAGAGGCAATAGATTTCTATTGTCCACATTTGATGGATCACTCACATGTGCAGCAAAGGTTTGGGAAAAGAAGCTAGAGGCATTTTTCCTACTACATCCTATAGTAGACAAGGAGGTAGTAGAGGTTGTAGTGCTGCACTTTGAAGGTGAAGCAAGGAGTTGGTGGACCATCCATCTGAGCCATACAAGGGTTTCTACTCTTGTTGAGTTTTCTCAAATATTGATTAGCAGATTTGGAAAAAAGAGGGAGGAGCCCTCACCACCATTTTATGAGGCATGTACTAGCATTGTTGAGACCATGGAGGATCAGCCTTCATCTTTAGAAGTTTGGGAGGCCAATACTCATGGTGAAGCAACACTTGCATCCTTGCAAGGAGCTTCCAAGTTTCACCAAGGTATGATTGGAGATCCAATTCTTGTCATTTCAGGAAATACTTTGGATGGGTCAACATCATTGCATGTAGGTTACTTAGAGTAGTAGAAGAATACTGCATTGTACAAGAGAAATGATGCAAAGGAGATCTCACAAAGATATTTCAATGGAGGTGCACTCCCACACTTTTTGGAGTGCAAGGTTCCTCAACAGTTGGAGCAGGGTTTTTCCTTCTCACAGGAACAAATAGAATATCGAGGACATCTTCGGATGGATAGCTTCTCTCATGACTATGGAGGACATTCCTTGTGCCACAAATATCATGATGGGACGTTTTTCCTACCAACTATTTGGATCCTCATAGGGTCAAATTGATCCTTAGGAAATCTGTATTTCGAAATCCTATGAAATACAGAAGTTTGATTTGGGATGGGGATAGTCCTCAAAGGAGGAGTACTATGATGAAGGAAGGAAGGAGACATCCACACATGGCTGAGTGGATGTGGTGGAGGAAGAACAAGGGGCGAGTGAGCCACTTGCAGATTTATGATACTGGGCAACATGAGGCTTGGCTGTGTTGGTTACTCTTAAAGGAGTTTGGCCATCACTTGGCATGCTCTCTTTCTAAGAGAAGGAGGAGGCCGCAAAGTATTTTGTTGCTTGGGTGCTGTTGGAGAAAGAAAAGGCATATGTGCTCTCACATGATGTACAATGTTGTAGGAGTCAGAGATGGAACTATCATGGTGCAAAGGGGATACTCCTTGGTTTTTGATGATCAGGAACTGCTTCCACATTGGGAAATATTCCATATTTGCAGCATCATTATTGAAGGGTTTCCCCTTTATGTTGAGGAAGCTGAGGGAAACAGTGTAGTGCTATCCAGAGACTATCTAGTGCCTCATGTAGAGGAAGGAGGAGCTCTTTCTCCAGGGATAAGGACGCTTGCATCCTTGCAAGGATGTCCCAAGGATCTCATGCATGGAGATCAAGGCACACATGTGCCATTGTTGAGGAGGTGTGTCACCATCGAGACACAAGGAGGAAATAGGGATAATACCTAGCATATTGAGTTGAGGAGTACACATCCCTACTCATTGTTGGAGTATGTTGCACCTAAGAGGGTGATTGGATTGCACAGTACAAGCATGGACAAACTTTTTCATCCATCTATGCAGTCACCCCTTGAGGATGATGTCTCACTGCATGGATACATTATGCCAGGGGGACCACTAGATCACCAGCTGATGGGAGATGCTTCAGATGTTGGGGCACCACTCATTCTTTTCAAAGGAGTGGAGACCTTGGGAGACAAATTCACAGTGCTGAGAGTCTTGGGTAGGCTCCAGGAGGAGGGGGCCATTCCCTCAATATCATTTCCATCCACTCTCATTTCAGATTCTGTGTTTTGGCAGAAGTAGCAAGGGAAGGTTAGCAACCTTCCAATTTTCATCTTTGGCATGAGAAATTTCAAAGGAGGAGATGACCATATGGTAGATGCTTTTTTTGAGAGATCATTAGCGTTGTCACTATGGAGGATGGATCCATGTGGGAGCTCCAGATTGTTGGTGGAGTATTCCTAGGATCATTTTTCTTGCATGATATTAACAAATCAACATATGAGGAGATGCGTAGATCATGTGTATATTGAGGAGATACATAGCTCTTCAGAGGAATCATCATAGCCACCTCTTTTCTCTCTAAGAATGAGGGGAGATTAATTTTTGAGCCACTCCATTTTCGTAAGCATAACTTATGGTAAGGGTGTTGTTTATTTTCATGATGACTTATATATTCATCCCTTAGCCATATATGTATAGGATGTTGTTCCAAGGAGGGGCATTCTTCTTTCTAGACCCCATGATCTATTTGAGGCCATGAGCACTATTGGTTGCCACTCCTTAGGAGGAATTGGGGAGGAAATGCATTTTGGAGGACCTACTCACCTTGCATCATATATCATTCACTTCATCCATACATTTGAGGAGATTCGAGTAGAAAGAAAGTGGTTGAGAGGCCACACCTTTTGTCATACTCTTATGCATTTGACGGTCAAACTGCATTGGTTATAGTTGAGGGAACATTTTCTTTCTCCCTTGCTACATATGATGGAAAGCATGGTTTTCATTATGGTTCATTATATTGCTTATGTCTTTGTGTTTGTTGAGAGCATGTTTGGGGGAATGGAACATTTGTTGGATGTGTACCTTGGGGGAGAAATATCCCACATTATTTGCATTGCATGCTATAATGGGAGCATGAGAGGACATGTGGCCACTACAGAAACACATTTTTTTCCATTTGAGGTGATCAATATGATTGATTGGATTCCATATGGTGATGACTATCAACTCATCACATATGAGATGATTTTGGACAACATGTTTCATAACACTGGAGAGGAGATCTTTGGAGGTGTAGTCTTCATCTTGCCACTAGAAGGAAACTTTATTGCAGCCCAGGATCAACATATAATCTACAATTATCCTAAGTGGAGAGGAGGATAGCGTGGGGTGGGATACTGTGCCTACCAAGATCATATTTTCAGTCCACCTATATTGCAGGAGCCAAAGGTGGAAGATGATTGTCAACAGTTTCCATGTTGGGAGGTAACTCACTTTTTATGGATCATTGCTTGGGGGATAGATGATATACATGAGGAAGATATTCCTCAACATATTTTAGAATCCATGCCTTGGGTGGAGATTATTCAGTTCTATCCTTGTAGTTACTTGAGGAAGCAACATTTGGGAGGGGAGGACTGCAATGTTCCCATTTTAGCATATGGCTAAATGGAACATTAAAATTTTGGTTTTATCATATTTTAGCTAAATAAATGAGTAAGGAGGCGCATGGTTATGAAAAAAATCAATAAATTCCCTCAGATTATGAAAGAGGAGCATCTTTGGAGCTTGTTTTTACACCTCATGTGTGAAAAGAGTTAATTGCAAAGAGGGCTAGGTCATGTTGACCAATTCAAAGTGCGCAATAGATGGAGGTGTGGCTTGCTTGGGAAGCCTACAAAATTTCATGAGGAGGATTAAACCCTAATGTGTGGGTTCCATGGCTAAGGAGACCTCATTTGCATAAAAGGATGGAAAAGCAACCATTTGGGGCTAGCCTGGATATTTCAAATTGCTTGCTTTCTACAGTTGCACAACTATGATAGCTCTGCTCTTCAGCACAAGGGATTTCTTGCTCAAGGATTCACTCCCTTCTTGAGAAGCTCTTGAAGTTTTGATATTTATATTCTCCACATCTTGGCTCAAGGTCAAATCTATTCCTTTCAGTGCAATGATTCTTTGTGTAAGAGCCATTGTGTTGCTGGGGTTGTAGTGGAGGTTCTCACACCATCATTCCAGAGCTCAAATTTCAGAATAGGAAGATTTTATGCATTCGGGAGATCAATAGAGAAGATATCAACTCCATTTCTCATATCTTGGCAGGAGGCCAATCTCTTCCCATCATCTACAACGCAGTTCCTCTCCTTGACTGCGCAGTTATTGAGTGCAATTGCAGTGAGGGGTTGCATCAACATTTTTTAGGGTGAAATATTTGGTGAGAGGATCAGCTTTTCACTCTAGATTTCCATTGGAGGAGGTTTACACATTTTATGCAGCATTATTCAACCATCTCCTTTATGTTCTCATTTTAGAATTGCATTTGCTCCAACAACTCTGGCATTTGTGCAGATTTTCCATTTTTTATGTATTGTAGCCAATCCCTTTAGGGATTGTTTATTATAGTTTGCAGGGGTTTAGATTCATCTCCCCATTATTATTTGAGTTTATTATTGCCATATCTTTATTGTATCATCATTTTGCAGAAGTATTCCTTCATTGACTGCAGAGTCATAGTTGGGCATAATATATGTAGCAGTGTATTTCATGTTCCTTGTACTTGTGTCTTTAGAGAAGGATTTTCTTCAGCTTGAGTGATCATTTCCTCAAGATATTGTACACATTTCTGCTACCATATTATTAATGAGAAAGACTATGAGGGTTTATTCCATTTCCTGAAGTTTATGCACTCACTGCTATTTTCTAGCTCATGCTTGTGTATTTTCGTAGCTCATCCCTTTGAGCAAGATCTTTTTGAGGAAGAAATATTTGCATAGCTATAGGCAGAGTTTGTGAAGGGCTAGGTAGCCTCTATATCTCACCCTCTCCTTAGAGGTGACATATCCGGAAAATTCCCCCACAGTCTATCTCTAGAATAGATTTGTGATATTTGTGAAAATGGAATATTACAAAAACAAAAATGTATAATCCCATTATCTTAGGACTAATTCAGAATATTATAGTTCTCCCCTCAAAAATGTTACTTGTCCTCAAGCAACTGATAAGGTGAGTGTTGTAGCTCTTCTACTCCTCCATTGGTGACACCAACATGAGATAAGCTTCCTTCATAAGGTAAGTTTCCACCAATCCGTCCCTCCATGAATTGCTCCTCCAAAATTCTCATGAGATGCAAATATTCCATCCCATAAGGAGACAATAGTTTACATGAAACAAACATGGTTTCCCCAATGTTATCCCTAAAATATGTAGCGTAAAGTACATGGAGAATATCTATCCCATAGGGCACATACATACCTTCCCTCCTTCCTCCATACATCCCCATAAAAATTATAAACACATCGTCAATGTAGGGGATCAAAACAATATATGTGAAAATAGAGATTTGTGCATATGGAGGTGGGTCATAGTCCCACATGTGGAACCAGCACAGTGTATCTCCTAACTGCATTAGATCAAGATGTGGTAAGTGGTTTCCCCACCACTTACTTGTTGCCCATATCATCTCACCATGGCTGAAAGTGTGAGATATATTTGGTGCCTTAGGAAAGCACCCATCATGAAACAAAATCTCCCTTTGTCCACTAAGGGAGTAGCCATATTCCGAAATAGTTTTGGCCCAAATTTGGTCATGAATTTTATAAGGTACAAAAATCCTCTTAGGAGTCATGGCCTGCATATGCATAGTAAAAGAATGCATACAATCAGAAAATAAAACATGATTTATATGAGTATGCTCTTCACCAACAAATCTCCTCATACAAATGGAGTGGTGCATAGATCTATCCCCTTCCTCAAAAAGAGAAAGAGAGGGCTGAATTAACTCTTCCATAGAGTTATGTTGCTGCTCCATCTCCACATGGTACATATATATTTGAAAATTTTGATATAGTTCTCCTTCAAAGCCGTCCCAATAGTAGTTCCTCAATATGATGTTGTTGAGCTTCATGGAATATGTGTGGCTGAAACATAACTCTTCATATGCCCTTTGTAGAAGCTTCTCCTTAAGCTTGGAGGCTCTAGACAAGAATATCCTACCATGATCATAGATGAATCCATCTTGGACTAAATAGCCCTCATCATGTAGCTGGTCATCAAGAATCATGCATGTGTGAAGATTCTTGGAATAATCCACCAACAGTTGGGATTTCCAATATGGATCTAAACTCCTCAACACTGACAGTGCTGGTGATCTATCAACTAATTTTTTTTTCATGTGGTTGCTCCTTTCTTTGACATCTCCCATGCCAAAGGTATGTGTTGGAAGGTCATCCTTTCCCTTCTTCTCCTCCTTGACATATCCCATACCAAGAGTACATGATGGAAGGTTTATATCCCCTCCTTGTTGCCCTTCTTTCATATGCACATGATTTAATGAAGATGGAAGTTTTTGGAAGTTAGTCTATGATGTAAGGCCATCATCTATCAAAAAAATCCTTGATCTTGCCAAAGTATTCATGTGTGACCACTATCTTCTGTCATGAGTGGAAGATTTATCTCCAAGTGAGATCATGTTCCAAGTCTTCATAGCCAAGGGCTATCCTCCTTGCCCCATGATGGTGTCTTCCTTCATTCTTACAACATCTTTTCTCAGTGCAGTATGAGATGAATGAGTGGAAAATGGTGATAAGGGGAAAATATTTACCTCCTCCTTGAGCTTCCCCAACACTCTCAGTGTTGTAGTCTGGTCTTATATTGCTCCCTTCCTTCTTAGATCTATGAATAGAGCATCAAGGTGTAAGAAATATTTCACCAAATCTGAATCATATGGTCTCTCATATGGTTTAATACAAGATAATGATGTATCATGGACCATCCCCATGTGCATAATAGATGGGATCATCATATCCCTGCTTCCACTACGCAATTTCATCTCTTTTTTGAGTGTGGAAGTTTCATGATAATGGGGTATCACTCTTAAGTATGGAAGAGTGCTTCTGATTGGAGAAATTGCACCATCCTCTCCTCCATGTAATAGTGGATCATCTCCTGCCATGTCAATGTTGTGATCCTTCCTTTTTTCTCATTCTAACTTCTGCAAGATCGCACAGTCTAAGGTGCTTTCTTCAGATGTAATTAACCCATGTACACCCAACATCTCCTTGGTGTCAAGAGTATTTATCACAAAGGAATGATCTATCATAGTGTGTGTTCCAAAGAATGTATCCAATGTTGGAACACACTTCCTCCATTGTTTTGTCTCCTTTCCTATTAACATAGACACATGTTGCTCATGATCTTCATCTGTAATATCCCTAGGAGTTTCTTGCAAAGATAGAAGAGCCCTTCTAGTTGAAGAAATTGCTTCACCTCCATATCCAAATAGAAGTAGATCTCCTCCTGCTTTCATAGTGATGGAGGATATTTCCAGCTCTTCCTCTTCCTTCTCCTCATCAATGGAGAATACCCCATCATTAAGAGACCCTTTTTCTTGATCTCATCTTGACAAAGGAATCCTCTTGTCTTCTTCTTGAGAATAAAGTTCTCGTTGAAGTGGGGCCTTTTCCCTTGGCAAAGCATGTAGCAGATATTTAACCCCCACAACAATGTTCTAAAATGGAGTTAGCTTCATGGATCCTTCCAACTCATGCAAAGGTTCTAAATTCTTGGGCTTCGTTTTCTCACCCAAGGATGTTTCAAATTGCTTTAGATCAATTCTTTTCACTAACCTCCTAGTGAACTTTGAATAAGTATATATATTAGCATTTTTCAATGAAGAAAATTCAAATAACCACCAAGCATAAGCCTTACCTTGGAGATGCAGCACTGATACTCTTATGGCTTCTTCTTCTGAAACTTGATGCAGTTCGAAATATGTTTCTAGCTTCCTTACCCAAGACTGGGCTAAGCTCTTGGGAGATCCATCAAAAGTAGGCAGAAAGAATCTACCCAAGGTGTGTTTCATGCACCCTCTTCTTCTATTGTAGCTACTAGATCTTCTCTCTTATTTAAGATGAAAAAACTCTTGGAAGCTTAAATTATCCTTGAATCTACTAGACTCAGATTCATATTCTTGGAGATAGTTACCAAGAGTCTCCTCCTTTAGGGTTTCTCCTTCTATTTCTTCTCTTGCTAGGAATGTAGGCATGCTACAGCGTTGTAGATCTGATTGTGTGGCTGAATTCTCACACACATAATATAAAGAACTGGGGATTTCTTCATGTGCAATTATTCTTGAGAGATTTGCATGTCTTTCCCTCTTCATTCCCATGATTTCTCTTTTCAGCTCATGCATAGCTTGGAAAATATTTTTTGAGAACTCCTCTCCTTTCATTCTTCCAGATAAAGGGGTTTTACCCTTGCTTTATTTGTCTTCTATGTAATCAACCTTCTTCTTCTTTATTTTAATTTCTTCAAAAGACATATTGGCTTCTTAGAAAGACCAGGGTGTGCCAAGATGATGCTCCGATACCACTATAATATTCCCAAATGGGGAATGTAGCAATATATGAAAGATATGCAGGAAAAATAATGCAGATCATCTAGATTATAGAAGGAGACAAATTTGGAGACCCTTCATTCACATTTACAACAAAAAAAAATATGTACAATGAGGCCCATAATATGTATAACAAGAAATAGAAGTCTCCAATGGAAGAAAATACTCAAAAGGAGGTGTTGCAACCATGTATTAAGACTGAAAAGAGCTTGACATCGTTATGTTATTGGCTGCAATTAGCTATTAATTACACTTCAGATCTAGAGAATATATGTGCATGAAAATTTATATATATAATAGATCCATATACTAAATAGGCTCTTCCTCAAAATCCCCTTGGGGTTTTCAGCAATACATGAAGTACAAGGAGGAGATTTGAGATATAAAGTTGCAGATCTGCAGAAATATTGAGATATTCATCAATGTTTAGATCTGATCTGATATGTACAATGAAATTATCCTCTTCAATGGATCTCAAAGGTGAAGGGAAGATCCCCAACACATGAAAATCACTCCTCCAAAAGATGTGCCAAAGTGACCTGGCAACAACACCTACAGAAAAACAAAAATCTAGAAGTAAAAATACATTGTCGGGTTTAGATAATGTTTAGTCACATGTCGAGATCTGAAATTTATTCTCCAATGATCCAATACTCTCTTGCCAATGCGATAGAAGCCTTCCCAAATGAAAAAGGGCACTGAAATGATCTAGATATGGGTAGATCTAGCCTCCACTTGTTGTAGCTTGCAAAGACAACCAAACCCTCAAGAGGATCTGCATTGTAGTTGAAAGAAGAAGCTTGGCCTTCAGCTAGATAGTGGAAAATGTAGTGCAAACTCTCCTAATAGTCCTCTTAAGGGAAGAGAATGGAATTCCTAAATAGGAATACCATGTGCTAAACAACACTATTCTTATCTAAATAGCCAAAGAATGATATATTTCTAAACAGTCAATATATTCAGAAATATGATAATAATCAACAACCTTCTCATGCTTCCATCATCTTCCTTATATAAGTTGAGAGATTGCAAACCCTAAACCACCTTTAATGAAATATCTCCTTCCACACAAGCCATCTCCATCTAAAACTGTGTTGTGCCTCATTGATGGCCAATCCTCCAAGACAAAATCCAACCCTTTCACACCTAAGGGTGCTTGCTTACATAGCCAAGATTTATCCATTTTCACATTTTGCATTGATTTATTTACTGTTTACAAGTTTTATAAACCTCCTTTACACTTTTATTCATGAAATAGAAAAATAAAACAAAAATGAATATTCCCATTAGCTTAGGACTAATTGGGAATATTACAACATTAAGCACACTTCCCAAGAGGATATAGAGAATTAGAATGCACTTTTTGGCACTGTGGCCCACATTAGCCAAAAAAATTGAGTTAAGAACATGTTTTTGTCATTCTAAAATGTTCTAGCCAAAAACTAATCCACTGAAAATGTTGCTTGTGCAGGTGTGAAGTTGTTTATCATGAGTATTTGGCACGAAGGAGAACATGAGTGGGAAGAATGCAAAATGGTTACTGATGTAGCTACTTTTCTAGTTCTCTGCAGATGCATATTACTAAATTATGCTCTTTTTGGGTTGATTATAGGGTAGGAAGACCTTTTGAGATGGATCATCCAGCAGTGGGATGACCGGCAACATTTCTTTCACATCGGGGGTAATGAACTCTTGATCGAGAAAGATGACATTTACTTCTTGAATGGCCTATCATGCAAAGGACCTAGGCCCAATCTGACAGGTTCTAGGGTTGATCCTCATACTGCTGCGGATTTGATCCATACTCACTACATAAAAAATACTGTGGTAGTAACTAACTGGGTGCCTATTGCATGGGTGGCAGTGAGACTGTTGAAGTATCTCTTGTGGATTATAGTTTTCTTGGCCGGAGCCAAGAGTCAAAACGTGGCCACCAAGGAACAAGTACTGTTAGATTTGGATTTTATGTAGCCTCAGGTTTTTGACTGGTGTGAAGGTGTTGTCCGCCAAGTTCGAGCGTAGTTCACAGCATGTAAGACCTGAACCCAAAGAGAGTTTGGGTATGGAACACTAATAGTGTCTTTCATACTAGATCAGGTGCCGAAAATGAGGCCAAGAATGATCACGGATGCATTAGGACTGTGGGAGGCAAGACAGGCTCATTGGTCAGCTTTGATATCATGGAATAGAGAGGGTCCAATCTGTCACTATTTTGATGATGGATTCTTCGCTTGGCTGGAAGACCAGATCATGATGATCGATGATTATCCCTATGCAGGGAAGAATTAGACAGGAGATGCAGAGTTTTTATTGCCCTTGGGCACTCAGTGGGGTCCCGATGGTAAGAAAGAACTTGATCAGTGCTTTTGAAATATTTTTGTATGTTTTAAATTATTATGCAACTTTTTTGTTTAATGGGTGAAAATGTTTTTTGACATGAATCTTGTTTCTTGACATAGATGTGGCACCTGTCTGTCCAACTGAAGCCCCTCACTATGCAAGGTGAGGAATGCAGTTACCTAGGGCTAGTGCAGTAGCAGAGGCTACAGTAGCCACCAAAGAGGGTGATGACACACAGATTTTGTAGGAGCTTACTAAGAACCTTGAGGGTTTAAGTATGGGTGTGCCTCCTCTTCCCATGAGGGAGATCCCAATTCATCTACAACAACATATAGTGGGTGTGCCTGAGAGATAATTGGTGCCTCTCAATAGGATAGCCAGAGAATTTGTCTGTTATTTTGAGCAGCAGGCCTAGGGGGAGTAGTGGATAGATGTGTAAATGTCAGAGCGAGGCTTAGCAGAGCCAATTTTTTGTAAAAAACACCCAAATTTTGAGAATTTTTTTGATGTAACTTGACTGGACACTATATATATATATATATATATATATATATATATATATATATATATATATATATATATATACATATTTTGGCGATTTTGTTTCATTGTGTTTTTTAATGTTTATGTATTTTTTATGGTAAAAAATATACACTTATGTATAACTCTTTCTATAAAAAATCTGACAAATGCCAATCTAACACATAATTTGCCAATGAATCAACTAATGTATTAAATTCTCTAGGAAAGTGCTCAAACGCAATGGTTTGAAATGGACGTTCTAGAAGTCGTACCCTTAAGAAATAACATAATAATACTGGATGACATATGTGATAATGATTGTTTAACTGCATAATGATGAGTTGGGAATCTAACCTGACCACCAGATTGGAGATGATGCGAGATGCAGCTTCCATGAGGAGTTGTATCATTGAAATGTACTCAACAATATTGTTGGTGGCATTGCCCACGAAGATTCCCCCAGAACCAAGGAGTTCCAACTCAGGTGTGTAGAGGACCCAAACAGCTGACACAATATGCCGAGTATGACAACTGGCACCATCCACATACCGAACATATGATAAGGATAACGAAGGCATATGTGTAAAAGAAAAAAAAAATTATAAGAAAAAAAAAATTATAAGAAAAACACTCAAAAAACCCAAAATATCCAGACACATCAAAGAAAAACAAAACTGATATACATAAAATTACAAAGCATATACCTAATGGAGAACTAGGTGAAATACTTCTTCAGATAGAACCCGTTGCAAGGCTCTACGAGTGGAATTCCATTACAATCCTGAAGTTCATAAGCTCATTTTGAGAGGGCTTTGGTGACTATGTAAGGAAAAAGCCATAATGGTTGAAGGGTTCCTACCCCCAAGACGTCATTTCTTTGATCATAGAATAGAACAAGATCACCCTCTTGGAAAGAACAAGGCTTGACAGATTTTTCATATTGAGCTTTGACTCGACGTTGGTGAGCTTCGAGTGCCAGTGTGGCATCTCGACGAGTTTCATCCAAGTGATCGAGTGACAGCAAGCACTCTTCTATGGCAGTGGTGTCGGGTAGGAGTTGAACAACGAGCTTGAGTGATGGAATCTCACACTTGATTGAGAGTACTTATTCTAGGCCGAATGAAAGTTGGAATGGCATGATGTCTATAGCAGTTTTGATTGACGTGTAGTATGCCCATAACACGGAATATAACTTTCTATGCCTTGTGGTTTTATGGTTACCGACTAACCAACGAATCATGGTTTTGAGGACACCATTTAGGCTTTGACTTGACCATTCTCTTGTGGATAGTAGGACAAAGACTGATATTGTCAAAAACCTAGCATGGAAGTTAATTTCATCATCATATGGTTTTGAAAATGTGATCCATGATTTGTGATGATTGAGAGGGGTACATCAAAATGACAGATAACCTAATTGAACATGAACAGAGCGGTCATTTCTCCATCATCCCTAAAAGTGGAAATGGCTTCTACCCATTTTGTGAAGTATTCGATCACAACTACAATGTATTTGTGTCCATCCACAGAAGTGGGATTGCATGTAATGAAGTTGATTCCCTATTTAGAAAAAGGGCCAACAGAGACAACTGGATGGAGAGGGGTGGGGTGGGTGCACATTTTCTTCATGAAAATTTGACACATATGGCACTTCTGGAGTGTCGTGATGCAGCATTTAAACAAAGTGGGCCAATAATATCCTGCATGCAAGATTTTATGGGCAGTAGCTATGCCAGAAAGATGACCGCCATATGCCCCCGTGTGGCAGCCATTTAAAATGTATTACACCTTGTTAAGAGTGAGACAGCACTGAAGAATGGTATCAAAACCGTGACGATATAGAGTATATTTTAGAACTAGGTAGTGTTTCACTTGGTGGAGAATATGATGGTGGTTGTCTGGCGTGAGAGTTGGGCAGAAATGTTGAGTTTGGAGGTAGACCAAAATGTCTCCATACCATGGATCAGAAGAATCGACTAGGTAGAAAGATTCATCAGGAAATGGATCATGAGCTACATCTTCTAGGTCAAATCTGGGAAGGTCTGACAGTAATTTGGCGAAGACTAGAGAATTCTTTGCTTTGGCAATAGTGAACAACAAATAAAATTGTTGGAGGATTAAAATCCATTTGGAATATTTTCCTCCAATAAATTGTCGAGACAAAATGTGTCGCATGGAAATCTTCAAAGCAATGACGGTATTCTACCATAGTAATATATAGTGTCAGAGTCAACTGACAGAAAATACCACCACGAGAGAGAGTTTATCCACATGTGAATATCGTAGTTCGGGTCCAATGAGACCATTTGACAAGTAATATATCACATTTTCACTATCCTCATCATGAACTTGAACAAGAACCATTCCAAGTGAGGATGGTGAGGCTGCTAGGTAGAGGAGAAAGTCGCATTAGTAATTGGGGGCACTAAGAAGTGGGGCGGAAACAAGTGGTCATTTCAAGGCATTGAATGAAATTTGAGCCTGGTCATCCCACAAATATAGTGTTCCTTTCTTCAATAAATGCATAAAGCCCTTCATCATATCGGCATAGTTTACTATGAAACGACATAAAATTTTTGTCTTCCCTTGCAAACATTAGAGTTGCAGGATAGATTGCGGTGTGGGTAATTCAATGATTTCCTTAACCTTATCGGGATCAACCCTAATCCCATGCTTGGAGACAATAAAACCTAGACGGCATCCAGACTCGACAAAAAATACACACTTATGTGGATTAATCGAGAAAAGATTTGTTTCAGATGCGCAAGGTGATGGGTTTGATTCTTAGAATGAGCCAGAAGGTCATCCAAGTAAGCCTGTATAATATGCCTAATGTTGTGAAAGGCATATTCCATAGCCCTTTGAAAATTTGCTCGTGCATTCCTTAGAATGAATGGGAGTTTACAATACGCAAATGTGCCCCAAGGATAGATGAAGGCAGTTTTATGTTGGTCATCTATTTTAATCGCAATCTGGTTATAACTCGAGAAACCATCCATAAAGGAAAAATATTCACATCCAACGCAATCATCAAGAATCTGATCTATGAACGACGTAGGATAATTGTCTTTCACACAAGCAACATTCAAATCGTGATAATAAACATAGACCTATATGGCCTTGTTTTTTGTCTACGTGAACCTTATTGGAAACCCATTCTGTCAAAGAAACGAGATAGATGAAACCAGCGTTTAAACTTTTTTCGACTTCAATCGTAATGGCGGCTGCTTTGCGCGGGTGGATAGATCAGAGTCTCTGCCAAACAGGTTTTACATTTTCATGAACTTTGATTTTGTGCTCGACTATAGATGGATCTATGCCGGGAATTTTGTTGTAAGACCAAGAAAACACACTGTGAAATTCCTTAAAACGGGATGTGAAGTGTGGAATTTCCTCAGGATTGCAATAGGCTCCAATCTGATTTTTTTCCATGAATACCCGTTTTGACCGAGATGTCAATGAGCATAGTCTTAGAAATATTTCCCATGTTCCCTTGCGAATTGATAGTTTGAACAGTCGTGTAAATGTAGGGAACGTTCTCAGGTGGGTCAAAATATGGGATTTGAGTAGTTGTCATGTCTGAATTGAACATTGAAGTGCGATGAGGGAACTCCCCCCAAGGTTGTTCTTCTAGAGACATGACCTCTCAAATAGCTTCATCCGCACATAGGACTTCATTAAGGAGATCTTTAGAAAGAATCGTAATGGGTGGGAGGTTTGTACCATTGGTCGAAACCAAAGTTTTGGAGGGCTCAGATGTGATTTTCATGGCTTCATAAGCTATCTCTGCCAGTGATAGTGACATTTGATCTCCATAGGAATCAATTTCTAAGGGCACCGGTAGGATCCATGGATCAATAGAGCCATCCAAAGTGGTGGATATCATTGCAATCATATGTGGAACCTCAGGCAGCGGGAGAGGAAAGAAACCCATTAGGGAAGATGCTTTCAGAAGACCGGTACCAATATTGACGTACGAGTCAGGAACACCTCCTACTAGGGGTACAGTGCTACTTGGTAACATGAAATAATCGGGGGTGCAAAAGGATAACTGATCCACTGTGACTGTTTTCCCATCAAATGGAAAGAGGATGAGACGGAAAACCAAAGAAACAATGGCAATCATTTCATAAGACCAACTGTGACCCAGCAACAAATTATAGTCGAGATGACGATATATGACTTCTATGTCCACTTTTATCATTTTCCCACTAAGCAAAATGGGAAAGCTAGCAAGGTATCCTTTTGGGAGGAAAGTGTGGCGATGAAAAGCTTTAAGGGAATTTGACGACAAAGACAAAGTAGGAGAACCCAAAGCAAGCCAAAAAGTAGATGACATAATGCAAGTCAAATCACCTTCGTCTATGGCAGTACGATGGATTGGTCTCCCTTTCGACACAACCTGCACCTGGAATGCAAGTTGGTGTGAGAGGCTAGGTTTAGATTTCTCCATGTCAAAGATAGCTGGCGTAGAATCCTGGGGGTCTATTCCACCAATAGATGAAAGAAAAGCTTTTCTTTGTGCTGGATAAGTTTGTTATAATTTGAGAGAAGACATAGCTGATGGTGCTTATGCTAAATCTTTGACAATGTTGTAGTTTTGGGCAACACGTGTAGAGGTGTTATGAGTCGTGCGTCGAAGTGTCGCTTTGGGGGGATGAATTGTGGAGTCAGTAGCAGGCCTTTCGATATGTACATTGTTGGGTGGCAGTGGATTCAAACTGGTACCAAGTTCCTGAGTATCACTGATAGGATTTCCATAGAGTTTGGCTTGGGTTTGGAGTTCAACACTTTCTACACAATAAATGGCAGACGATCCTTCACTGGAATGATGTGTACCACTGTTTCCCCTTTATAGGGGTTGTGGTCGGTTTAAAACCATGTGTTGTTGTTGTTGTGGATTAGGGAAGGGATTATGAAGAATGGCAGGTGTCCTCCTAGAGTCCTTGTTTATGATAAAATCTGTGCATTCCTACAGCTGAGGAAATTTGTATGTCAAGTGGTCGTCCGCACAGATTTTGCAAGGAAAGTTCATGGGTTTCTCCTTTCCTTTTTTGGTCTTAGTAGATTTTTTCTGATGATCTGACTGATCTTCCGAAGAAGAGGTATTTTTCTTGTTTTTCTTGTTCTTACCACTAGGTTTTTGTAAAAATTGCACAAAATTTACCTCAGCGGCAGGAAGAGTAGTCGATTGGTTAGTGGCGGTGGCAGCTGAAGATGGCTGGGAGGTTTGCACACCATGTTGTTTTATGGCTATGCCAAAGATTACAACAACGATTCTGTCGGTGTGTGCTCCAGGTTTTTGAGTAGCGGGAGGATTCAAATTACCAGGGGCATAGGGGAGTAAATCATATAGCGTGCTAGATTGCGAATAGATCAAATACAAATGTTGTGCAAGATGATTGGATTGATCTTCCATGAGTGCACTAGATAGAAAGACGTCCTTATCTAGGGTTGTTAAGACTAGCTTAAAAAACCATTTAGATAAGATCTGACCTAGAATTGGCGTTTTTACCAGCCTCCTCCTACATCTCCATTCATGAATGTGATTGGAGATATGGGTGGTGGTGTCTTGGTGCAGCGAGGTTAAGAGTTCTGTGCCAGTTTCGTATCTAGTAGGTAATTGGAAATTATTAAGAAATTTAATATATAAGGCACCATAAGTGTTGATGGTTGCGCGTGGTAACAAAATGTACCATTTGGCAGTGTTTCCTATGATAGTGTGGGAGAAAAGTTGAAGTCGGATGCTATCATCCACCATGGAGTTATAAATAGACCATAGATGAAAGGTGGTGACATGCGTAGTCAGATTTTCCCCTTATTTCCCATCGAATTTAAGGATTTCAAAAGAAATCTTGTGCAGCACTGGAGGCCAGAGTGGGCTGTGGTTGATGGGATCATTGGTCAGTTTGTAGATGTAGGGGATGTCTAGAGCTACCAAAAATGGCAATTTCGTACTTTCCCCCCAATCTATCAGGAAGTATTGGCTAACCAATTGAACTGTAGGGTCCACCCATCAATGTGTTACCAGTAGAATACGTAGGAATTTGTTGATAAAATTTCCCTGTGGGTGGGGGTGTAAGGATGTATGGTTGTTGTCCATAGGGTACATTGTACTGGGGGGCGAATGGTTGGTTTCCTCCAGTATAAAAGTTACCCCCTTGTCCAAATGGATTTTGGGGTTGGTTTGCCCATATGGACGCGATAGAGATAGCCAAAGGCATACTGCTATTCGCATAGTTAAGAAATGGCATAGACCCTACACCGGTATTTTGACCACTGAAAGGAACAATGTTAACAATAGGCTGTCCTGTTTGTTAATGAATGTAGGGGTACCGAAGTGCTGCCCGCAATATCTCTTTTGGTGACAGTACCCCTTGGCATGGTGGCCAAGGGGTTTGAACTCAGCAAAGGGTTCCAACAAAAAGGGTTGCTAAAAGGAACTGAAGTATCCCCGCTCGTGGGAGCGGGAACCGTGGGTCTCGGTGCAGTCACTATAGGAGCAGATCCCGAAGGATTCAAAGGTCCACTAATAGTTTTGGTGACCACAATGTTGGGACTGAGTGTAGGCTGGCTATTGGGGTTGTTGATTATTAGCGTAGAACTTATGACTAGCGAGGAATATGGTGGCGAACCTAAGCTGGTTGCCATTGGTATCGACCCCATGGGTGTGGGTTTTGAAACAAATGTTGGTGTAGCCGAAGACATATCTTGGCTTTGTGTAACCTGAATTAACATTGGCACTAATGGGCCAGTGAGCGAAGGATTGCAAGGAGGTATGACTCCTTCCATAAAGGGATCCTCTATAAACTCTGTGTGATATGGGGCTATGTGAAAATTAGGGGTTGTCACTAGAGACTACTCTTCCGAATAAGGCACGGGCTCACCGAGACTCGACTCCTCCTCTGATGTTAATGGAGGGAGACCTCACTGTCATTGAGATATACGGCAAGGGTCGAATGACGCCACGGTGACCTATTTATTTTTTGCAAATTTTAATTATTTTTTATGTATTATAAAATATCCATGATATTAACCACACACCTAAAAAAGAACAAAGAAAAAAGGTCTTTCTAAAATTAAACAACAAGAAGCCAGAACAGGGTGGCCCTGTCTGAGTACTACCGTTTGCTGGAGATGAAACCTAGTATCACAATAGTATACAGAGAGGGTGATTCATAAACACAGTTATAGTTACTCTAGGGCTTTTCTTGAACCTCATACAATAGGTGTAAGCACTCTCGTGAAGACAAGCACCCTCCCGAAGACAAAAGATAGAGTAGGTCCGTCTATTTTAGGTACCAAGATAGCCCGTCCCAGTCACCTTGTGTAAGTCCCTAAATGTTTGGAAACTAAATATACCTCAAATCACAGACATCATCACAAGGGTCACGGTCATAGAAAACATGCTATATGGGTAGAACACCTAGATCCCCGATCTAGTTTTAACATCCCCGAAGGGAACCCCAATATATAGCATGCCCACTGAATGCACTCAAAGGTGGGCTACCTTCTCATGCACCCTGGTGTTGTATCACGCTTAAATCTGGTGGTAGTGGAGTGGTCCTGATAATATGAGTGCAGTAGGATTTCACTTATTAATGACTCTAGTTTGAAGTTTTGAGATCTTGGGTGATTTTCTCACTTCTCCTACCCAAAGATCCTAGGCTTAACTACTATTGGTGTGAGCTCAAAAAAAGTTATATGATTAATTTTATTATCACTTTATTCTTAGTGTACTTGATTATTAGTATTGAAAAGGGGGAATGGACATATGAAATGTGATGAGACTCTGACTCAAAATGTAATATTCCTAAATTATCCCAAGCTAATAGGAATATTCATTTTTTCTTTGTTTTTCTTTTCTTTTCATGATGATGAATAAAAATGCAAAGGAGGACATGTAAAACTCCTAAAGCTATGAATAAATAAATGCCACATGTGAAAAAATACATATCTGGGATATTTACAATAAAACACCCTTATGTGTGAAGGGGATTGAACTATTTGATCGGGTCAACATGACCAAATCACAGTGCTGTCTAGATTCATTGAACCTCCTAGATAAACAGTGCAGATCAAGTTGGATATTGTCCATGTGAACAAGGCTAATTCATTTGAGATGGTTTGGGGTTTGCAAGGACTCTATCTTATAAAAGGAAGAGAAGGACAACAAGAGAGGGTTGTTGATGACCATATGATTTCAGAAGATATTGTCTGTTTGGACATTTCTTATTCTCTTCGCTGTTTAGCAGAGAATAGTGATGTTTAGCACTTGGGTGTTCCTGATCGGGAATCCCACCTCTTGCGTTGAGTAGCTGAAGGAGGAGCCTTGCATTTCTTGTCCACTATCAAGATTTGGGCCAAGCTTCATCTTCCAACCACAATTGGGATCCTATTGAGGGTTTGATTTTTTTTGCAAGTTGCAGTAGTGGAGGATAGATCTATTTAGATCTAGGCAAATCTAGCACCTTTTCTCAATGAGTGTGACTTTTAACCTCCTGTAAGAGTGTATTAGCTAATTGGAGCCTCATATCTACATCTTTGCATCAAGCCAAATAGTGCATCAATCCTACAGTGTAGTTTTTATACCTATACTGCGTTATTTTCAAGTGAGAAGTTGCAGGGTGTTTTGGAAACTATTTGGAGGAGAGATCTCTGGTGTTAAGGAGCCTTTGTTACACTGTGGTGATCCATGGATCGGCCATCCAGTCCATGTATGTTTCAGATATGATTTTTTTATTTATATCTCTGCTTCAGAATTTCTGAATCATTCTATAGATCTACTACAATAGATCTCAGATCTGCTCTTGTACATTCATGTTTTGTTGAGAACCCCAAGGGGATCTAAAAGAGGAGCTTTTCTAGTGTACATATCTGATATGGATCTAAATTTTTGTACAAATATATGCTCTAGATATAATATGTAATCAATAGCTTCTATATTCTTTATAAAATAACACTGTCAAGGTTTTATAGTGAAATACAATTGTTGTAGCACCTCTTTTAGAGGGTTTTTCTCATAATAGTCTTCATTCTTCCTCTTATATTGTTTGAGCAACACTAGGAATATGATTTACTAATGTTTCTACCATATTTCATCTATCACCTTTATAAAATCACGTTGCATAAGCTTCAGTAATTTCTGCATACCGCAAGTCATGGGGATTGGGTGTTTTTAAGTCGTATCGGGAGTGGGACATCTGTTTAACATAGCTAGAGTCATTTTTTTGGCTCAAATTTGCTATGTAAATCCATCATGACCTAAGATACGATATCCCACCATCACTTACCCTTATTTTTATGCACATCTCTGAAATTAAGATTTTTAGGGCATAAATCACTGCTTTTCCCCATCTTTTGGATCATAGATCAGAATATAAGTTTCTCCTGTAGCGCTAAATGATTTATATTTGTATATTGCACCTATTTTAAGCTTATTCCTCATTTCAATACTATTATACAACTAATTTCTTGTTGAATCCCTACTTTGGGATATTACAGTGGTATCAAAGCATGATCTCTGGCTCAACCTGTGAGATCCAACTATCAGAAAAATAAAGAGAAGCAGCAGAGATCAAAATTATGGAGAGGATTATATAGCTCTCATCAGTTTTCAGATCGAGAAAGGACCTCTCCAAGGAGGTCAAGAAGATTGAAGAAATAGAAGAGGAAGGGCCATGCACTTCCTATTCTCCTCAAGAAGAAGACAAAGACCATGGAAGATACTTGGATAATATGATTCTAAGTGACTATATTACAGAATAAAAATCTCAACCTAGAGCTATCAAGAGTAATCTAACTCTTCAAGAGTATATTGAGCTCAAAGAAGAAGTGAGACTCGACAACAATAGAAGAATGAGGGGCAGTAAATTTCTATTGTCTACCTTTGATGGGTAATCCTTATGCACAACAAAGGCTTGGGGAATAAATTTATATGCATTCTTTCTGCTACATACAGTAGTAGAGAGAGAGGTTGTTGAGATTGTTGCGCTGCACCTTCAAGGTGAGGCACAAAATTGGTGGTTCAGCCATTTGAGTCATGCTTAAGTGACTGCATATGTAGACTTTACTCAAAGGTTGATCAAGAGGTTTGACAAGAAGAAATCAGAAGGGAAAAATCCTTCACCACCATCTACTGCAAAAGCACTTGTTTTAGGAGGAATACCACTTGCACCTTTGCAAGGTGATCTTGATCTCTTTATCTTTAGAGTCCCATGCACTATTCTGGAGATGCAAGAAGAAGAAGAGACTTGTATTCTGGAGTCACAGAAGCACATCTATCCTCATCAGAAGTTGTGAAATCCATCTCACTGGAAGGAGGAATCCTTGTAGCAATACAAGATATTCCAAAGTTGAACCAAGGTATGGACATGTCTTCATTTCCTATTGTTTCAATGCAACATGAAGAGGATTATCGGAATGTACCATTGCATGACAAAGGGTAAAAAAATATTGCTGATTTGGAGCAGAAAACTTTCACTGCACTGAGAAACCTTGATTCATTCAAGGAGGAGGAAGAAAATAATCTTGATGTGTCATTGATGAGCTGCATACAACCCTTAAGGTTGGATTGTAGTTTCTTGGAGGATTGGGTGAGTATTTTCTTGAGCAATACATTGAAAAAATCTGTGTTTAGCTTTAGATCTAATTTTGAGGCAAAATTTGCACCATCATGGAGATCAACAAAGTTGTCAATCTATAGCAGTGATGAGTTGGGGGCCCAACCATTTTTGGAACATTCCAATGACCTTCCCATATGCATGACAAAGGAGGATAGGATAGATGATGGAGGACATCTTAGGATGGATAACATCTCTCATGTTTGTGTTGGATACTTCTTGATAAGCCCTACACATCATGATGGGAGGTTTTTTCCTACCACCTATTTGGATCCTTATGGGGTCAAATTGGTCATGGATGAGTGGTCTTCATTTGGATATCTTCAAAAGATTTCATTTCAACATCCCATGAAGTGCAAAGACAGAGATTTGATTTGGGAGGATGGTATTCTCCATTGGAGGAGTGCCACTTTTGGGCATGATGATAGACACTCACCATGGGTTGGATGGGTGAAGCTGATGAGCAAGAGGTTGGGAATCTAGTTGTAGATCTATGATACTAGACAACAGGATGCAAGACTGCGTTGGTTACTCTTGAAAGAGTTTCATCATCATCCTCTTTCTAAGGGTATGTGGTAGGACACTTACATCATATGGAAACAAGGAGTTTGGGTATATTGGAGTGATGTGATCTCTTTCATATATTTTACTATGTTATTTCTCCATGATCTATATTATGATGGTGTGAGGAGGCAACTAGATTTGTTGTTGCTTTGGTTGTTATTGAGAGAGTATGGGCTGATCTCATTCCATACTTTGCATGATGTTGCAAGAGTAGGAGATGGAACTATCATGGTGCCAAGGGGCTACTCTTTGGCTTTGGAGGACAAGAAGGTACTTCCACTTTGGGGGGGATCTCTCATATACAAAAACATTATGTTCGATGATAACTTTGACATATGGGATGTCAAAAGGAGAAGCTATAAGATGATAGAAGCTTCAATGCAAGAGCCAATAACGCTATCACTTGGGAGCTTGGACTATTTTATGGAGTGTTCCCAGGATCACTTCACATATGATGCACTATGGAGGCAAGTAGGAGAGGAGTATGATGGAGTATTGGATGGAGACATATATTAAATTATTATGATCTTATTTGCAATGGTTTTCCTAACTTGGATTTTCAAGCATAAGGAGAGAGATCCACATGCAGCATTGGTGAGCTTTATTCCCATGCATTCTAATACATACCATTCTTTATTGGATGAGTTCACTAGGGAGGGCATCCAACTGGATGTATATAAGCATATGGAGAGATGGATAGCCTAGAAGATGATGAAGAGGTTGGCACAACCACTTCCCTACTCATTTTAAGTGAGGGATAACTTGCAATTGAGCCATTTCAGCTGAATAACCAAAGTACATGATGGAGGATGTATATTTTTGCTTTATGATTTTTACTCCTTTATATTTTTTAGCAGCATATTGTACCAAGGAGGGTCTTTCCTTATTTTTTAATGTATTATGATGTACTTGAGGCCATTTGCAGCATTGATGTTGGCCATTTTATTTTTGGTTTGTGGGGGAATGCCACATGATTTATGGTGTGCACCATTGGAACCAAATTGTACTTTCATGATCTCATCTTGTAAGATGAACGTGGCATAAAAAAATTCGCTGAAAAGATGCTTGTTTCACTAGGATATGAGAAAAGAAAGGGATGCATTGTGCTGGTTCCACATATGGAACAATATTCCACCCCCTGGTTGTCACATGGAAACTTGTTTTCATTTATTCATGCTTCCATATACTGATGATGTTCTTATGATTATGCGAAGCTCTATTGGGGGAGTGGCACAAGAGATGAAGGTGCCCATTGGGAGTATGATTCTCCATACTTCAAATGTTTCATGTTTCAGGAGAAAGAATTGGAAGACCATGATTTCCGTGCTACACCTCTTGTCTTCTTATGGGAGGAACCATCTGGAGATCTTGAGTTATTTGAGGAGGCACCTCATGGGTGATTTATTTGATGGAGTGACTTGGGTCATCTTTGAGGACTCTTATATTTCAACCCAAGGTCAACATCAGCTCCACACATATCATAAGTGGAGAGAGAAGCAGAGTGGGATGGAGAGTTTGATCCCACAAATTCAGCCATGTAGCCCACCTTCTTTGCAGAAGCTTAAGGTGGAAGAGATGTTTCATGAATTAATATGTTGGAGGGTAACTCACATTTTGTGGATGATAGCTTGGGGATGGAGCTTTCACATGGGGATGATGATTCCCAATATATTTATGATTCCATGCCTCAAGAAGGCCTCTAGATCACATATTGTTGTTTCCATGTATGTTCTACTTTTTCATGATGAGACCCATTTGGGAATTTTACCAAAGGCATGCTTATACACATGGGAGGAACAACTTGAGGGCATATTTTTGAGAAGGCATATTTTTATTTGGAGGAACATATCATTTGAATATGGTACAAGAAGAAGAGGAGAGGATCTTCAGTTCTATCCTTATAGTTGCTTGAGGACGAGCAACATTTGGCAGGGGAGGACTGTAACATTCCTAAATTAGCACAAGATCATAGGAATATTCAATTTTACTTTGCTTTGCTTTTGTTTTCATGTTGATGAATAAAAATGCAAAGGAGGACATGTAAAACTCCTAAAGCTATGAATAAATCAATGCCACATGTGAAAAAATACATATCTGGGCTATTTACATTAAAAACCCCTTATGTGTGAAGGGGATTGAACTATTTGATTGGGTCAACATGACCAAATCACAATGTTGTCTAGATTCATTGAACTTCCTAGATAAATAGTAGATCAAGTTGGAGACTGTTCATGTGAACAAGGCTAATTCATTTGAGATGGTTTAGGGTTTGCAAGGACTCTATCTTATAAAAGGAAGAGAAGGACAACAAGAGAGGGTTGTTGATGACCATATGATTTCAAAAGATATTGTCTGTTTAGAAATTTCTTATTCTCTTGGCTGTTTAACAGAGAATAGTGTTTTTTAGCACTTCGGTGTTCCTGATTAGGAATCCCACCTCTTCCATTGAGTAGTTGTTGGAGGAGCCTTGGATTTATTGTCCACTATTAGGCTTTGGGCCAAGCTTCATCTTCCAAGCACAATTCAGTTCATGTTTAGGGTTTGATTTTTTTTTCAAGCTGCAGCAATGGAAGCTATATCTATTCAGATCTAGGAAAATCTAGTGCCTCTTCTCAATGAGTGTGTCTTTTAACCTCTTGGAAGAGTGTATCAGCTGATTAGAGCTTCAAATATACATCTTGGCATCAGGTCAAATAGTGCATCAAGCCTACAACGTAGTTTCTATCCCTAGACTAGGTTATTTTCAAGTGAGAAGTTGCAGTGTGTTTTGGCAACTATTTTGAGGAGAGATCTCTGGGGTTAAGGTGCCTTCCTTACACTGTGGTGATCCATGGATTGGCCATCCAATCCATGTATGTTTCATATCTGATTTTTTTATTGAAATATCTACTTCAGAATTTCTGAATCATTTTTTAGATCTACTGCAGTAGATATCAGATCTACGCTGAGAACCGCAAGGGGATCTAAAAGAGCAGCCTTTCTAGTGTACAAATATGATATGGATCTAAATTTTTGTACACATATTTTCTCTAGATATAATATTTAATCACCAGCTGCTATATGCTTTAGAAAATAACACTGTCAAGTCTTTACAGTGAAATATAATTGTTGTAGCACCTCTTTTAGAGGGCTTTTCTCATAAAAGTCTTCATTCTTCCTCTTATACTGTATGAGAAACAATAGGAATATTATTTATTGATTTTTCTACCATATTGCATCTATTACCTTCAGAAAATCATGTTGCATAAGATTCAGTAATTTCTGCATACCACAAGTCATGGGGATTTGGTGTTTTTTAGCCGTATAGGGAGTGGGAGATATGTTTAACATAGATAGAGTCATTTTTTTTGGCTAAAATTTGTTATGTAAGTCCATCATGACCTAAGATACGATATCCTACCATCACTTTCCCTTAGTTTTATGCACATCTCTGAAATTAATCTTTTTAGGGCATAAATCACTGCTTTTCCCCATCTTTTGGATCATAGATCAGAATATAAGTTGTTTTTGTAGCTCTAAATGATGTATATGTGTTTATTGCACCTATTTTAAGCTTATTCCTCATTTCAAGGCTGTTATACAACTCATGTCTTGCTGACTCCCTGCTTTGGGATATTACACAAAAACCATGCAGAAATATGATCTAAATATTCAATTCAATGAAGAGTTTATTCTACAAGGAGAGATTATTTAAACATCTGTGCATGAAAAATTAAAATAACACAGTTCAAATTTAAGTATTCATACATCTATCTATCTTCTCTTAACATCTTTTTAACTAATTTTTTTTTAGAATTAATTCAACTAAGTTCATAAAACTAAAAAAAAAAATCTTCTTCAAAAGGTAGATGCACTTAACATTAACTGTTTAAAAAAGAAAAAATATAGAAATACTAAATATTAAACAAGCACATGGATCCAGCAATAGAAGCTAATCTGATGGCCAATAACTCCACAACCAAAGGGAAACACAACAAAGGCGTAAACAATAGATTTTGGTTGGGTAATGTGGGAAAGCAAAGGCTACAGAGTGTTAATATTGGTAATAAGGCATTGTATCTGAGTAGAAGAAGCATTATAATGCACTGAAACACTTACAGGGGAAGTTTTAGTCAGGGTAAAGTTGCACAGATGGCTAAGCAGGGTCTAATATGGACTCTGTGAGCTTTTGAGATGATTACTGAGCATATAAATTGGTTGAAAGGATATGTGAAAAGAAGGAAAAAGGAAACTTCATAAGAATAACCAAAAAAATTGGGGTTTATTCCCCATTGGAGTTGCCAATTCTGCTATAGGGTAATATGCTTAGGTGGCGGTCATTAAATATCCCTCTCAGGGCTTTCCGGTGCCCGAGGCAAACAATTAGATTAGTTGTAAAGTTCATAAAGATAATGCTTCAAAATCGAAAAAGCAAGATTGAGAGACTACCTCTTTGTAGATAGAAGATCTTATGGAGAACGTCAAGCATCGAAGTAAAGATCCTTCTTCACCAACTCCAAATCCAGATCCTGCAATCAATCAAAGCACCCGTGTAATCTGTACAACAATATAGCTTCTTACCAATTAAACTAGCATATAAGAAACATAAAATAATATAGATCTAAGCCATTAATATCATGCTACATAGACGATTGAACAACATTTGTGACACTGATGCATCAAATGGACAAAACAGATATAGTTCTATTAATTTATGAAAAGGAGGATTACAACCGTCGGTTGCACCAAGCCCTCCTCAATCTTCCAATTCCTCTCTCTCTTTCTCTATCTCCGAGTGTGATGATGATCAAAGAAGAAAGCTCTCAACGAACTTCACTGATCTTCAATCATCACACTACAACAATGAAATCCTTCTCCAGAAATAATCAAACCTTTGACCTTAGACCAAGAGCCCACAACTCTCACTTATAGGAGATGGAGAGGAAAAACCTTGCCAACTCTTTCAACCTATTAAAATCAGGAAATATCTAGATGTGTCCTAACTTTTCCTTGCTTTTTCCTTCCATAGGAGTCTAGTTATGTTTTGAAATTCCTAATAAAAGGTTTGTTCCTTTTAGTTTCTATTTTGAACTGATTCCTTTTGAGAGAAAGCTAGAAATGCCAGTCAATTTTCCACAAGATATTTTTCTTTTCACACTCAAACATGGTTAACGCTGCCCTTTGGGCAAGACAGAGTGTTAGCCTAGGCATTAACGCTCTCCTTGCATGGATCAAGTGCATTATAACTCTGCCTAGATGTTTCTGGGGTGCGTTACCTTGGAAAAAATGGGTCTTTTCTAGGCCATTTTCTTCCTTCCATGTTACCTTCTCCTCTGAGCTGATGAGCAGGTCATTTGTCCTGTAACAATGAGAAAGAAGATGATTTATTTTCCAATATGACAGAGGACCTTTCCTTCTATGACTATCATGGAACCTTGTACATTGGAGAAGTAAGGAGCATTTCTTGTTTCAGACCTTGATAGGGCAATTTGTGACCTTACTCTAGTAGGTTCAAATTCCCATGACAAGGGTGGAACTTGATGATATTTGTGATAGATATGGGTCATGCTTAGCCACATGGAAATTGGCTTGGTTCTTGACATGACTCATGTACTACCTTGGTAGCAGGGCACATTGTTTGGGTAGACTTCTTCATGGCTTGCAACCAAGAAGGAACTCTTGGTGCACCTTTAGTGGGGGAGAAGCCTGGAAGGAAGTACTCATGATGATGATGGTAGAAGTGACTGAGGGCACTTAACTTATATAGTATACACATGTTGATGACTATAGTTGATATGAGTCTACTCTTGATGGACACATGGGAAGCCAAAGTCATGTACATTAACATGAGGGCATGTGAGGACATTATGTGTAGAAATTATGAAAGTGCACCTACTAGGTTCTACTTATGAGCATCATGGAGGAGTGTCAAGAAGTATTTTGAGGAGGATCGATAGTTGGTGGTACATGGAGATATTTTATAGATGGGTTGATGGATGTTGTTCACTTTGAGCAAGAAGACATTGGTTGGATGAGAAACCTAAGAGGAGCCTATGAGCACATTCATATTACTTATGGGGTGAGAACAACTTGTGGTGGCACTCATAGCCAATACAAGTATGCTTGCCAACTCTTTGTATAGGATAATGCATGTGAGTTCATGATGGATTTGCATTCATTAGAGGCTTCATACCACAATTATCTTGCAATATCTGGTTCACTAAGGAGATGAGATCAAGATTTGTCCTGGTTTTGATGCATTATGGGATGCATATCTTTGAGCACTTTTATGGGGTGTGTTTGTGACGAGTCACTTGATAGAGGTGATCAACAGGACACTTCGTAGATTTATGGAGATGTGGCGATGAAATACCTTGGTGGTATACACTGGGGCATGGGTTGTGCCTTCTTGACTTAACTTTGGTATGCATGTTGGATACATATTGTAGATGGGATGAACATAACACATGGATGATGCTTGATAGTTGTGACTGTCTTTTGAACAACACATGGATATTCACATCATGGGAAACACATTTTAGATAGATATGGATTGTTGGATGGACAACATGTTTCAGATGAGATGAAGGGCACTTCATGGACCTGAACATGGCTTACTTTACACTCATATGGGACAGATTATTGATTGAGTTGATGGATGTGACAGGATGCGAGAGGAATAAGTAATGCAGGGTATGAGGATGTGCATTATCACGATGAGAATATATGGTTGGACTAATCACCCGACTAGTTCAATTTATGAGTGCTATAGCAGTGTGCAATTTTATGTTGGATACAAAGCATGCTTTGTTATGTTGAGTTGGTTGGAATACTCGATGCAAAGATTCATATGATATTGACAATATATGATGGGTTGACATGATATATGTTTCAGAAACATGTGGCCATGATAGAGAGATTGACTTCCAACGATGGTATAACACATGGTCATTGTGACGGATGTGTTGATGATCATGGATTGAAGAGATATTTCCCTAGGATATGTTAGACATGAACCTTGATGATTTATGCGACGATATTGTGCGATAGTACATTGGGACGAAAGTTGTGACAATATATTATGATGATATGATGCAACAATGATGGTATTACTATTAGGGATGAAAGTCTTATTTTAAGTGGGGGAGTATGTAAGACCCACGAGTCAAGGAAGATGATCGATTGTGTTGGAAGTGTTCGGTCGACATGTGACGAATCACGGTCGAAAAAGCAACCAAAACCTCAACCTATACATGGTCTAAAAAATCCTCCCTTGACATTCTTCCCAACTTGCCATGTCTTGTTATGCAGCTTCGACCCGGACCAATGTCTTGCCCTTGCCAATGTTTCACTGAGAATAACCAATATAATTTCCATGCTTCAATACCAACTGCATCCCTATTATTGTATTCCTGCTTCAATATTCAATCTTCAACAAAGCTCAACTCACCTTGAATCAAGCTCTGATACCATCTGTCACGAAGTGGTAGTGGTGCTAGTGCCTCACCCGTGTGAAGGTGCCGAAGAAAACTCCTATGGGTGGGTCGGGTTGGGTGGCGTCGTGTCATGTGCCTTGTGCACATTCAGGCGGGTTAGGTTGTGCGGTTCGGGTAGTGTCGTTAGGGCGGGTCGGTTCATGCTGTCGAGGTCATGTGTTCAGGCGGGTAGGGTCGTACTGTTCAAGTCATGAGCTTAGCTGGGTCGGATCATGCATTCGGGTAGGTTGGGTCATGTTGTTCATTTCATGCATTCAAGCAAGTTGGTTCATGCGTTTGTGTGGGTCAAGTGAGGTCGTGTAAGGGCAGCCATGTTAAAAATGCTAAGTTATGACTACTCATGTGCCATGTGCACGTTCATGCGACCCTTTTTTCTATTTTCTCCCTTGTGTCTTTGTTCGGGTGGGTCAGGTCATGTTGTGGGAGGGCACCCAAGGAAATGCATTTGGGTCGAGTCGTTTTGGGTCATGTGAGTGAGGCCATATAAAAAAGTATAAGTTGTGACTACCCTGTGTCTTGTCCATGTTCTTGCGACCCGTTTGTCTTTTTCTCCCTTCTGCCTTCATTTGGGCGGGTCAGGTTGAGTCGTGTGAGGGTGCTCAAGGAAACGAGTTAGGATCGGGTCGTGCTGTGTGAGGGTGCCCAAGGAAACAAATTTGGGTAGGTATGGTTATGTGAGGGCACCCAAGGAAATGCGTTCGGGTTGGGTCATGTGAAGGGGCCCAAGGAAACACATTCAGGCAGGTCGGGTCATGCCATGTCAGGGCACCAAAGGAAACACATTCAGGTGGGGCAATTCGGCTCATGTCATGTGAGGGAACCCAAGGAAATGAATTTGGGTGGGTCTGGTTGGGTCGGGTCATGTCTTGTGAGGGCGCCCAAGGAAACATGTTTGGGTGGGTCAAGTAGGGTAGGGTCAGGTTGGGTTGTGTGAGGGTGCCCAAGGAAATGCGTTCGAGTCGGGTCGGGTTGGGTCATGTGAGGGCGACCATATCAGAAATGAAAAGTTGTGACTGAGCGACTGCCTTGTGCATGATCATGTGACCCATTTTCCATTTTCTCCTTTGTACCTTCATTCGGGTAGGTTGGGCGTGTTATGTGAGGGCGCCCAAGAAAACATGTTTGGACCTGGTCTAGTTGGGTCATGTCAGAGAGACTGTATAAAAAATTTGAAGTTGTGACTGCTCATGTGCCTTGTGCACGTTTTTGTGACCTGTTTGTTGTTTGCCCCATTATCTCTTCATTTTGGCATGGTTTGGGCATGTTAGGTTGGGTTGGGTTGTGTCATGTGAGGGTGCCCAAGGAAACGCATTCCGGCAGGTTGGGTCAGGTCGGGTTGGGTCGTGTCATGTTAGGGTGCCCAAGGAAACGAGTTCGAGTGGATCAAATCGAGTCAAGTCATGTCATGTGAGGGCACCCAAGGAAACATGTTCAGGTGGGTCCGGTCGGTTGTTTCATGTGAGGGCACCAAAGGAAACACGTTCGGGCAGGTCGGGTTGTGTCGGGTGATGGCGTGTGAGGGTGCCCAGGGAAACGCGTTCGAGCGAGTCAAGTAGGGTCGGGTCAAGTCGGGTCGTATGAGGGTGCCCAAGGAAACACGTTCAAGTCGAGTTAGTTCAGGTCGTGTGAGGGCTTTCATATAAAAAACGTTAATTTGTGACCACTAGTGTGCCTTGTGCAGGTTTGTGTGACTTGTTTCCCATTTTCTCCCTTGTTCCTTCATTTGGGCGGGTTGGGTCATGCTGTGTGAGGGAGCCCAAGGAAACATGTTTGGGCTAGTTTGGCTCAGGTTGTGTGAGGGAGGTCATATCAAAAATGCTAAGTTGTGATTTCCCGTGTGCCTTGTGCACTTTCGTGCGACCTGTTTGTCATTTTCTCCATTGTGCCTTTATTGAAGTGGGTCGAGTCATGTTGTGTGAGGGCGGCCAAGGAAAGGCATTCGGGCTGGGTCAGGTCAGGTCAGGTCATCTGAGGGCATCGAAGGAAACACGTTCGGGTCAGGTCAAATAAGGGAGTTCATATAAAAATTCTAAGTTGTGACCGCCCATGTGCCTTATGCATGTTCATGTAGCTCGTTCACCATTTTCTCCCTTCTGCCTTCATTCAGGCGAGTTTGGTTGTGTCGTGTGAGGGAACCCAAGGAAACGCGTTTGGGTCAGGTCTGGTCAAGTCATGTGAGGGAGGTCATATAAAAAATGCTAAGTTGTGACTTCCATGTGCCTTGTGCACATTCATGCGACACATTTTCTATTTTCTCCCTCGTGCCTTCGTTCGAGTCGGGTTGGGTCGTGTGAGGGCGCCCAGGGAAATGCGTTTGTGTCAGATTAGGTCGGGTCACGTCAGGGCGCCCGAGGAAACACTTTTAGGTTGGTTCATGTGAGGGAGCCCAAGGAGACACGTTCGGGTTGGGTTGGGTTAGGTCATGTCAGGGAACCCAAGGAAACATGTTTAGGTTGGGTCATGTGAGGGCGCCCAAGGAAACGTGTTCGGTTCGGGTCGTGTGAGAGTACCCAAAGAAACGCGTTCAGATCAGGTCGATTGGGTTGTGTGAGGGTACCCAAGGAAAAAATTTCGGTCGAGCACAGCATGTTGTGCCGTGTGAGGGCGCTCAATGAAATGCGTTCAGGTCAAGCTGTTTCATTTGAGGGAAGCCATATAAAATTTGCTAAGTTATAACCTCTTGGAACAGGGTTCTCCAAAGGCTGGGAATTGGGACATTTTTTATTATTTTTGTATATTTTTGGCATATTTTAGTCTAGCATAGGGGTTTTGGGGTGGGTCAAATCATCCAAAGCATTGTAATGGGTCAAAGAGTAGACCTAGAGTTTGCAAACCACGGTTTGCGGACCACAAAAAAAATTAGGCTAGATCATTATAAATAGAAGGAAATTTTGAGTTAACAGGAAGGCATGAATCAAGATTGGTGTGAACTATGAATTAGTAGATATATTTGGTTTATTGGTTGAAAGGACTCCTACTAGCTGTGTGCACAGATATCCTTAGTCCTACTATGTGCGGACCCTGCTGCTGTGTGCGCAGGTTGGGTTTTGGGTATTGTAAAAGGATCTGAAGGATCAATGAAAGCGGAAGGTTGTTGGAATATTTGAATCTTTTAATGTGAATCTATGATATCTGCTATGTTATGCATGGTTCTATGTTAACCTACAAAAATAACTATGATATTTTCTTATGTTGCATTGACATCTAATCTGGATCTAGCTGTTATACTTTAGACAAGAATACATGTGATAGTTGTGTTATTGTTCTGTGAATTTATGATTTGCCGATTACTATGATTATAATTTCTATTTCGCACGTGGATGTGAAGGGATATATAGATCTAGGTTTTGTGATATATGATCTGGTAATTGTGAAGTCGAATGTAGCTCTACTTGATTTACCCACCCTCTCCAAGGGTGCAGAAACTTGGTTCCAGCACCCTCCCATATTGCTTCAGGTGAGACTTTGGCCTGCGCAGGCAAGTCACTGCTGAAAGGACTAGTAGTATACAGGTTGTTTGTCAAACATTAACCACCAAATTTGGGTTAGGACCCCTCGAGCCAAAAAATGGTTTCGTTGTTGAGACCAGGAGAAGTTTGAAAGAGGGATCAGGTAATGCCAAGGCCGTATTGGAAACCTGAAAGAAAAGAAATTGATGAATGGTTTGAACAACAAGTTCAGGAATTCGCAGTAAAATAAAACCGTAGTAAGAGGTTGACCACCTAAGAGTGGAATAATAAGTATATTTTCACAGAGATCTATGAGATCTTATTTGTAACAAATGCAATCGAGCTCCTGGAGCGGCTCGCAAGGTTGGTCGAATTTCAAAAGTGTTGGAAGGACAAGCTGGTCACACAGTGGACCCAAAAATTGATCCAGCATTTACAAAAGATTGATAACACCATCACTCGCATGGTGGACCACTAGGTGGACAATGTGATAGGAGGGTTCGTGACAAAATTTTCCATCGATCAATTCGTCTCCTACTCCGAAGCGAAGTGAAAATTCTTCAAGTATTTCCGGGGTAGGTTTCTGAAGACCTTACCATTGCTGATTAAGATATTACTATGTGAAAAGAGTATTATGTGTAGCCACACCGAATGAATGACCTCTGATCTAGATGGGAATACGACATGAAGTGGAAAATACTATCTGACCAACCAATAAGGAGATAGATCTATCTACAGTCTGGTAAGAGAAGCAGTTGTGCAAAGTCCTCCAGCCACACCACTTTCAAACCAGCATAGGGGTAAGAATCCACCTACACCTTCACCACCACTAGAATAAGACATGGCTTCGAACATGAAGTTTCCCACCTTTAAGGGTGTGGGAGATGAAGACATGGATCAGTTCTAGTTTGTTGTAGGATTATTATGGACTGCACAGAACGTAGCTAGTGATATGGTGAAGAGGGCACAACTGTCTCTTTCCTTTGAAGGAAAAGCTTTGGATTGGTACATGGGATACATCGGCCAACATGTGAATGCAACCATTGAAGGTATTAAGAATGCCTTATAGCAACAATTAAAGAAGCCTAAGTCCTACTCTCAAATAGTGGTTGATCTAAAGGATTTCAAGCAAGGGCCTTCTGAGTCTATGTGGGAGGCCGATCAGCAACTGAAGATGGTGATCAGAGAAGGAGGATTTTAGTATGATGACAGAGAACATATGGAATGGTTCATTGCTATGTTTTTGCCTCACCTGTTCATACCTATGGGTCACCAAACTTTTGAATTGCAGGAAAAAGCTTTGGAGGTCACTATGAAGTTAGAAGTTACGCCCAAAGATAATACCCAACTAGTCATCCAACATATCCAAGGAAAACTGGAGGTGATGCACATGGAAATATATAATATGTGAAATGAGTGAGGAGAAGAGGCTAACCCTGAAAGATGGTGCATACGATGCAAGACGAATGGTCACACCAAGGATAACTACCCTTTGTTAGCAGACTATACGCAGGCCGGGGGACCTAGTCCGTTACACCCTAGGGAAGTTGTACGATCAAGTGGGCCAGTGCTATGGTGAAATTATTGTTGCATTGCGGGGATGCACAAAAAAAACCACTGCCCCCACCTTGTTGCATATGTCCCAGAAGTAAATTAGAAATGGTGCAGGTTCTGCAGGTTGGTACGACATGATGAACAAAACTGCCAAACATATTATTTGATGATTGGTCAAGGGAATCTCTATAGGGTACCATCAGATCCATCCTCACTAAGATCCCTCTCGAGCATAGGTGGCTTCCCAGCCAGGGGCAGGGGAGGTGAAAGAGGTGGAAGCACAGGTCAGGGACGAGGGCAACTAGTCTGTTATAACTGTGGAGAAGTAGGACACTTTGGCAGGGACTATCCAAACCCTACAAGGTAGTCCTGACGGTATTACAGATAGTTGGACCATGTGATTGAAGACTATCCAATATTGATAGCAAATATGTAGGACAAGTAGTTGACACCTATGCAGAATGTGCAGAGGGTTAAGGTTGAACTCTAAGACAAAGATACAAGCGTGAATGTCGTAACACATAGTGGAATGGCCACCAGGGGGCCTCAGGAGAAGACTGTGATAGAACCTCTGATTCGAAAAGCAGTTATCAAATAGGAAGGTTTGGATCTAAAAAAAGGAAAAAGAAACATTTGTCATAGCTCACAAATACTTTGTTGAGGTAGAGGCATCTACTCCGCAGTGGCCGGGAGACCAAAGGCAAATGAGGAGTTCAAATCCTTTTTACAAGCATGTTTGAAGTTGTTGTGCAACCCAAAGGCTATGGAAAATCTTCAGGAATTAATAGATAGTTGCACAGCATGACCTAGCCTCCCTCCAAAAATCAAGGATGTACACAAACTATATAGATATAAGAAACGCACTGGTAGGGAGATGTGGTTGACTGTGTAGATAAGTGATTACGATATGGATTAGGTTATTTTGGACCTAGGGTTAGATACGAATGTATTACCTAAATAGAATTGGCAACAAATGGGGGAACCGAGGATGGAATGGTCCACTATCCAATTGTGTATTTCCAATCAACAGAAGATAATACCCTTGGGGAGACCGTCGAAGATCATGGAAGATATCGCAGGGGTCAAGGTTTGGGCTAATTTTGAAGTAATTTAGATTGTAAATGATGCAGACCCCTATCCTGCACTCCTAGGCTTGGATTGGGCCATCGATATGGGAGGAATCATTAACCTAAAGAAGAAAAGAATGGTATTTTAAAATAACTATACAATGGTGATAGTACCATTAGATCCTGCTGAAGGCGAATGGTGTATAGAGCTAGTACGCGATGAAGAGGATGTGGATCACATATATAAGTTGACTGTTCAGGATGAAGAATGGATCAACCCCACAGCAGATGGAGTACTCTGCTGGGAAAAGGATAGTGAATGCTTCTCTGAATATTATGGGAATATAGAGAACTGGCACAACTGGTAATATGATGTCTCTGCGCTGCGATGTCTTCGGGTCACAAAGAACTTTTGCTGCATTTCCTCAGAGGTAAGAGATCTACCCTATTTTATGGTTCTAGTAACGTTAGGGACTTTTTGAGGGCATTTGAAGCCAAGGTTCCCAAAGAACGAAGGTTATGGGCCCTTAACCTAGCTATACGTGCAACCCCTGCATGATGGTGGGATACACATAAGGGAGTGTTCCAAGAGTACAAGGATTATCGGGACATGATGATCCTACCATTTGAGACTCTGGTGGACGTGGGGGTCAAGATGTTCCTTGGCCCAGTGGATCCGTGTGAACACGTGGTTGCATGGATAGAATAGTGGCATGACAAGACTACCAAAGAGTGGGTCCATATATTTATTCATGCCCTGGGACCAATTCCCACTGCATGGTATTTAAATGCAGAGCTCCATCGGCTCACCCGCCATTGGGAAACATTGAAGGATGAATTTCTAGGGACATTTGGGTTAGTAGGAGGAACGGAGGTGCTTGACGTAGCTCAGCAAGACATTGAAACTGTAGCATGGGGTGAATCACACCTATATGTCACACCTGAAGTACCCACATGGGAAACACAGGTACCAAGTATGGTCAATTACTGCATCCTAGCCCCAAAAGAAGGTAAGAATGCTCCACAAGCTATTTATGACTTAGAATTTGAAGGGATGCGCACTGTTACCATACTTCTCAGGCTACAAACGGGTAGCAGTGAGACACACCCTACGTTGGCTAAAATGGGGATGCATATACATGAGGCAGAGTTATCATATATCTGAAAACTACTACAACAAGGGAACAATTACATTCAATTCTCATCCATGCACGTTATTACAGAAAGTTCGTTCGGGGGTATGCACTAATCACAACACCTCTAAAATACTTTCTTACGACGGAGGTCTTGTTCTGTTGGTATGAAATATGTTAGGAAAAAATATATTCGGTTTTGAAGTACCTAGGGATCAAGCCTGTCTTGGGGGAGGATGCGCAGGAGGTGCAGGTGTTTAACCCAAGAGTAGCAGGTATGCTGACCGCACAAGAGGTGTGAAAACTATCCATTGGCACAATAACATCTGGTAAAAAGAAAAAGTTACCATTGAAAGGAGTAGCCCACTGGCATTTAATGGGGTTAATTTTGGGGATTTTTTACCATTTACCTAAAGGTAAGTTCCAAGTGAGGTTTACCCTACCATTGGACATTCACAGGCACTATAAAAAGGGTAGGATGGCTTAGACAAGTGTTCCGTCTCACTTTCATAGCTTGTACTTATCGTCTTTGCCGTAAACGAACTTGAACTATAATATTTTTTGGGTCTACACTATCCCATTCATGTCTGATCAACCTACTCCTTCTAACAGTAGCCACCCAGAGTTGGGATTCATTTTTCGCACTAGGATGACAACCACTAACCCTATAGAACCCTCGGCACCTACAGAACCAGAAATTGAGGAAGTAATGGAGATTTGGTCTAAGGATGAGGAAGTGATCTCTACGTCGGTCACAAGGAAGGTAAAAGAGAAAGCACAGGGCTCAGGGAACCCCCTGAAAGATGTGAAATGGGCTACAAGGAAGCCTAGGACTTCCCCAAGGCATGCCCAGTCCTCGCAAGCAATGCCTCATGCCTAGGCTACGTAAGAGAAAGCCCAGCCCACCAATCCAATCAATTGGTTACCTCCCTTCATCCTGCCATAGAGGCCCTCGACATGCACACCAAAGAAACTCGATGGCCTGATTACCTATCTGCAGGTGCCACTAACCCTGAGGGAGGTCCCTGTCCTTAATGACCCTTCCGGAAGGCTCCATGAGGTCAAATTCGATTATCACGACTTGGCGAATTATGAAACCTTCCCTAAGCTAACCCCCACATTTTACTTTGACACAATTTATGTGAATTATGGGGTCACAGTCATTCCACAGCACTGGGTATGTGGATTGGCTAAATCTGTGCTCTTGAGCATGTTGTAGATGCCCCACTTTAGCCACTACAATGTCACGGATCAACTACCCTGATAGTTTTTTGCCTTAATTCATGATGGCTACCTATGGATTTGAGACAGAGTCCCCATTAGCGTTGCATTGGTTCACATAACTACAAGCCTTCCCATGAACAGGCCGCACACTTTGGAGCATGTGGGAAAGAAATATGAGGGGGAAACTGTGGAATATGTGCATCAGACCTACCATGTGGAAAGGAATAGGTGGGGCTTCATCATCAAATATATCAGTGACCCTGCTATAGAGATGAGTACCATGTTATTAGCATGCACGCTAATGTGGAAGTGCCAGGTCGCGACCATCCCTGCTTATGTAATTCAGTTAGCAGGTCAGTGTGCGAAGGGGGTCTACCTCAATTGTGCCCAATACTAATGCGATGAGTTCTTGACCAAAATATGTGAATCTCGAGAGCAAGGAAAATAATTTTTCTATGCCTGGTTACTATTCCTTATAGCCCTAGTCGCTTGGGAGGCCCCTACGGAGTCAGTCATCCCCGAGCTGACCCTAGATATGCATGAAGGGGCTCAGTATGCCCATTTGTGGGATTCCAAGGACGCATAGAGGATAGCCAAGTATTCTGGGTCCTCTTCTATAGTAGCATGAAATCAACCATTAATTCTCAACCTTGGTTGTCCCCAACAGTATATGAAAGATACAAAAGTATTGCATCATTCCAGGTTACCATGGACAACATTCAGATCCTCGACCACAAGGATAAAACATGGACGTCACTTCCTTATATGGTAGAAGACAAGGAAATTGACAATGTGATTGCACTATGGCCTCCTGCCTAGAAGATAGGCTTCAAAACCAGTGCAAGGGTCTCCATAGGTACTAGCACGACACAGGTGCTCTTACCTGTTATCATCAAGGATACTAGAGGCGCGAGCAATATTACAGGGAAGGACTCAGGTGCAGCTGCGAAAAAGGACATGCAGCCAAAGGAGACCACCAATAAGGACACCAAGGCCGAAACCCAAGTTGATTTGTAGCCAGATCTGGGCACAGAGGAAGTAAACATCAGAGATACCACCTCCCCATAGGGTAAAAAGTGAACAGGAGAGCCTGTCAAGGGGCCCCGAAAGAAGCAGTGCACCCAGTGGAAGGAATGAGATGAGACGATTACATTGACTGAGGGAGATCTCGAACAAATTGCAAATGTAGTCACACTGGCCATAGAAGATAAATGGGTAGCTTTAGAGGAACAACAGAAGGCTATGATCAACATCATCTAGGGCGAGCTTTGCACCCTAGAGTTAAATACAGACAGTCTATAGACTAGCGTGGTTCAGGGACAGACTCCATTTACGTCTCATATTACTGCTAGTTACAGAGGAAAGCTGTCTCTATTCCTTACCTAGTGCCGCCCTTGTGATCATTCCGCCTGACCAAGGAATACAACTCCAAGCAGGTGCAAGGGTGTAGTTGAATCTAGCCAAGCTGCCCCATGAAGCATTACAGGGTCTCCACACCACTGTGTTTCAGGAGATTCACCGTCGGGACCAACAAGTACACCAAAAACTTGGTGTGGCCGAGCAGACCATCACACAAAATAACGTGAAAGTGCTCCTCATTTTCACGCAGCAAGCAAAGCTCGAAACATTGATCCACCAACTCTGCACGGAGGTTACAGAAGAGATCCGGGCTGCAGCCACCCCCTGGGCTAAAGTTGAAGGATTGGTCATAGCATTGAAGGCTTCAAGGATGAAAATGTAGGTCATTAAGATGTAGATGGAGTAGCAAATCACTGACTTATAGGCCAAATTGCAGCCCAAAACACCTCCGAAGTTATGAGCCCAACACGTTGTTCTGGTGACCACCGCTACAAAACACCATTACAGGGTAGATTTCTCAGGTCGCCCAGTTACTAGATTACCTTGGTTCCTGGACATCGTTTGGCACGATTGAGGACCAACAACACCCTCCAAGATGAGATTTAGGAGCTCTCGCATAATAAGCATGTCATTAGAGAACGCTTGAAGCCTTGTGCTGCCACAACCCTCCTGCTCTCACAGGATGTTGTTGTTGCTCTTAAACGACCAAATCAGACACTGGAGAGTGTCACAGCTATGAAAGAAGGATCGACATCACAGAAGCTCATGGATATTGCATAGAGTGCTGCTGCTCAGAGTCAAGAAGTGCTGCCTCTACTGGTCACAACCATCAATGAACTACGTGCGTAGGTGGAGACCCCACCACCATAGTGACTTGGGACAAGTCACAAGATTGTGTTGGGGGACTATTGGAATAGGGTCCTCCAAAGGCTGCAAATTGGGATAGTTTTGAGTACTTTTATATATTTTTGGCATATTTTAGTCTAGCGCAGGGGTTTTTGGGTGGGTCAAAGGCCCGAACAAATTGTAATGGGTCAAAGGGTAGACCTAGAGTCCGTAAACCATGGTTTGCGGACCATAGAAAAGATTAGGCTAAATCATTATAAATAGAAGGACATTTTGAGTAAATAGGAAGGGATGAATCAATATTGGTGTGAATTACGAATTAGTAGATCTATTTGGGTTATTGGGGGAAAGGACTCTTGTTGGCTATGTGCATGGAGATCCTCAGTCCTGTTATGTGTCGACCCTGCTGCTTTGTGCGCAGGTTGATTTTGGGTATTGTAAAAGGATCTGAAGGATTAATGAAAGAAGAAGGTTCTTGGAATATCTGAATCTGTTAATGCGAATCTATGATATCTGCTATGTTATGTGTTGGGGTCCTATAAATATAGAATTCATAATTCTGAATAGAATCTATTAAAATTTTGAAATATTGTACATACCTTTGCTTTCTGCAAATTTATTCCCAAATTAAAAAATGAAAAGAGGGTATGTCCTAAAAGAACAATCAAAGGACAAAATATAAACAAAGATCAAAAAAGAATATTAAATATGAACCCCATCAAAAATAGATCATGAAAGTGTTTTAAGTTTAAATGCCACTAATTTATTTAATTTTTTTCCAATAAGATTGTGTGGAGCTTGTCCTAAATTCCACAAATCCATGAGGGTCAAACAACTTAAAATTGACCTCTTATGCTTTAAATTTCATGTTTTTAGATAGAGAATAAAGATCTTTCAAATAGTTTAAAATTGAAAAATCAGTATATAAGATAGAGAATAAATGAGGAGCTCAATACTTTAATCTGAGCCCTCAGATGAAATAAGGATAGACTTAGATAGTTTTTATGTTTTGAACGAAAATTTATTTAGGGTATCCAGCCTATATGCACCCATGAAAATGAATTAAAAAATGTTAGAAATAAATATGGGTAGGTAGAAAGTAGTTGTGAAAGCATGTAATAAAGCATCATCGAGCAAAACTCACTAATGTCCCCTCCACTACAATTATTTAGTATTCTAAACTATCAGTTAGAAAGGCTCAGAGAATTTCTCTGACTTCTATTGGGACCGGACCTAAGGCTCGATAACTGATTGGTTAAAAATATTGGATTTCCTACATAAAACCCATTTTCATCAACATTTTTACCCTCATCCATGATCATGATCCCTTTTCCTAAGTAAAATACCTCTTTTTCTTAGTCAAAGTAAAAACCCTAAATAAATAATTTCATCTGCATTCAGAAACAATGAAAACCCATAAAATGCATTCTATCCTAAGTTTATGTGTAAAAAATAAAAAATGGGACAAAACTATGCTATATTGCCTATTTTACACTTTACTTAGTTTAAATACTATGTATTTTAATCCATTTCATTTCATTCCATTCCATATTAACTATTAACCTAAAGTATTAAATCCCCATATTATATCCCTCCTATATATATTATTAAATCCATTATATATAAATAACCCCCAAAACCCATTTATTTAAAGTTTAAACCTATGTTTATATTATCCCACATGGTGAAACAAATCCCTGTCCTTTCCCATAAGGTTTAAAAATATCAATAAAATATATCCCCCACCTCTATGGTCCTTAAACACTTGTCAAAGGTTTATATACCATATAAATATTAATACCCTCACCACCACTATTGGTTAAAACATTCGATTAAATGTTTTAATTTAATATAACATTATCCTTTCACCCGATCATTTAATCCAAGGTTTTAAATGTTATAAAGTTATATTTATAATGTTAGAAAAATATCTCGCCGCATTAATAAACCTGGACCCCACTCCGAAATCCCAATACATCTTCCAAAATAAATCTCGACTGTTCGCATGAGTCCTTCCCAATCCAAAAATCAATAACCCATATCACAAATAAAGTTGTGTGATATCAACACATTCCATTTCTATGCGAAATAGGTGGTTTGATAAATTTTTCCCTCCTCTACGTGGCTTATTTGTATTGGATCACGTCTGATTCATTTGAAACCACTTACCACCTTAGACCCCCATGATAAGCACTCGCTGTTTCTATCCTATGAAGCCCAAAAACTGTAGATTTTCCTGACATGGTTGCCATTTAATTCTGATTTTGTTTAAACCATAAAACCCCATACACACCAGTAAAGCCCTTTTTTTCATTTCAGAGTGTTTACCCTTCCCGAATGAAGAAAAAAAGCTCATGATACACTATTTTACGCTCAGAGGACCTGAAAACAACCATCAGAAAACATCTGCTATCCCAGAGAAATCATCCCTGCAGCCAAGGTTTCATTAACAATTTTTTTGTTTTGCAGGTTATTGGCAAAAGAATAATTTGGATAAACAGCTTAATACTAGTTAAAGACCTGTTTACTCAAAAAATTCACAAGGAAATGATTTCGAATTTTTTTCCTAAAAACAAGAATATTTCATATAGTAGCAGAGCAGAATGAAGAAATTTACACAAGTGGTCAGAATAGAGGATGAAAACATTTCTATTAGTAATTCTCCAGGACACATTTTACTCACTCTTACTGTAAAAGGTAAAAGTGAAAAGGTAGCAGAGTAGTCAAGGTAAAATAGTAAAAGTAAATACAGAGGTAATAATAGTTAAACAGAGATGAAAATACTTTCACCAACAACAATGAATTTTATCCAAAGTGAAAGTAAAAATGGTTAAAAGAATAGTAAGGTTAAAATATGAAAACATACCAAGAAGGGACATTTTTTGCAAATTTTTTTTGTTTAAGTCATTGTTTTTCAGAAAATAATATAACCAATACAAGATGCATTTTGCAAAAATGAAGGAGGTTTATGTTCCTAATATTTCCAACTACAAAAACCTCTCTCACTTTTCTAATAGCCATTATGGGTTTGGAAATATTAAACAATATTTGAAATCACTTTTTACAGAAAATTCATGTTATGTCATCATGTTGCAGATAAGATTGTGGCCAATCAGAAATACATATTACAAAAATGAAGGAGGTTTTTGTTCCTAAGAGACCCATATACAAAAACCTATCTCAATTTTTGCACGGGTATTATAATATGATATATACATGAGCATATTTACAACCTATTTTTTAGATTGTGCAAAGCTCTTTTTCACACATCGTTTGGCAGAGCCTATTATGACCACCTGGAATTGAATTTTGGGAAACTGAGAGAGTTTTATGTTAGTAACGTATTTATCTACAAAAAAATCTTTCACTTTTAATATATTTATTTTGGATTGAGTTATACAAAGGTATCATTTGACCCAAACTTTATAAATTTCTGGAGTAGAATGCACAAAGAAAGGAGACAGTGACTTGGATGCCTCATCATCAACTAAGAGTTGATATCAAATTTGAATTCTCTTCTTTTTAACCATCAATCCATAAGTATAGTTCCAAATATATTCATTAGTTTTTAGTGTCCTTTTACTAAGCTCTATTTATGCAAAATAGTTTGAGATATTTGTAAACCAATATTGATATTTTTTCAAGATATTTTAGTTTAGAATTTGTATATATACTTCATATTTTGAAGTATTTTGGTGGAATAAAATTGTTGGGATTGTTATAGTCATTTCCTCTTGGACTTCAAAGCTTTTATGTGTCAAATTTCGAGTTAGTGCGTTGGATCAAAACAATTGGCATCATACTTCAGGATTCCTGTGATGATCTATTTGGAGTGAAGTATTTCCTCACTTTTCATTGTTTTCTTTCTTTGTTACATGCATCCATTTATGTTTATTCTAAATTTGAATGTATAACTAGGAGCATTACTACATGATTTGTTAAAAGAACCATGTTTTTAACTAGTTATCATTTATATTTTTTGCCTTTGATTTCTAGTGTAGGGAACCCTTAATTGCTCCCTCTCTCGTTTGACCTCTTCCTACTACTTCCTTTTCTGGATCAAAGGATTCTTAAGTGCTATTTATCCCAATCATATCACCTCATAAAAACAACTTTCCAATATCTCCAAGGGTTATCTATCTTGCACTAAAAAAATTTGACCTTTTGTCCTTGATCCTAGTCTTGTTTACTTGATTTTGACTCCTTAGCCCAATGGACAGATAGATTTCCCACTATCCTTCCTTTCAAGTGATTTTTCCCACCAAATCTACCAAAACAAAACCAAAGCTGCACTTTCATAAGTAGCCTAATATTTACAAATCATAGCAAAGTTAAATCTTAAAGAGAGAGCCCTCTCTGAACCCTAGGAAGGCTAGATCCTAGATTTTGATGTTGGTCTATGATTACCTCAGTGAGTTCTCTCTTGAACCAGTAGAAATTACTAAGTGATAACATGTTGGCGACTCCACTAGGGAAGACTAACATTTTCTTTGGAAATATTTTACAAGTTCAGATCTGATCTATGATGGTGAACATTGATCAGCCACACAAAGGTTAAAATCATCCACCTAGCGACTCCAAATCAATTTCACAATCAAAACTCCACCGGAGAATTATAGAATATCTTAGATTAGTTTTTATTTATTTTCCTTTGAAGATTTTAAGTACTAATTCTCTTAATCTATTTGAGAAACTTTCTTTTGAATCTAATGATGATCATTTTTCAATTAAGAAGCCTCAAATAATCAATATTGATCTTACAATCCCTGTACATATTCCTATACCATATAAAGTTATTGATAGATATAAGCCCCTCATTTTACCTCTTATACTCCATGATTTCCGTAATAATTATTAAAAAAATCTTCCTAGGTTTGATGGGGATAATAATAACATCACTGCTGAAAAACATATTCAAGGTTTTGAAAATTATATGGATTTATTTGAGATTGATGAAGATGATGTTAAAATCAGACTTTTTTCTCTTTCTTTGCAAAACAGAATAAAGAGTTGGTTCAATAATCTACCTAATGCAAGAATCTCAAATTTCCAGCAGTTTGTAAAACTTTCTGTTAGCATATGGATAATTAAAGTCAATATTTTTATGATAATAGAAGAATATAATCAATTAAAAAGACATCCAAATGAAACAATACAATAATTTTCTGATAGATTTAATCAAGTTTATTATTCAATGCCAGAAAATATTATACCTTCTCATGATTCAGTTCTCTTGCATTATCCAAGTGCCTTTAATCCAAAAATAGAATTTCAGTTAAGAGAAAGAGATCTAGAAACACTTGTACAGATGCAAAACATTGGAAATGATGTAGAATTTAATTTGTAAATAATAAATTAAAATTTGAAAGTAGAAGAAGAGAAGAAAAAAATTGCAGAGATAAAACTCAGCCTTTTGGTAAGAAAACTAGATGAAATCATACAGAAGATGACTATGAAAGATTAATTTTTTGTTCAAAATCACCATGAAGAAATAGAAGAGGTTGATATTCATGAACAAATTTCTGATAATTCCAATTATCATAGATCATAAAATGGATTTACAGATCAATATGTGGAAAAGGAATCTACTGATATAATGTGCATGTTTGATAACATTCGCTCTTTTGATGATTTTCCTAAGTATGATCATTATGATGATAGTTATGTTCTCCAAACTCAAGCTAGCTTTATAGAGCAATCTGAAGATAGTTTGGAGGATGAAGAAATGCAGTTTCAGCAGATTAAAGACTGTAATAAGCTAATGCAAATCAACTATGAGAGTAAGGAAGAAAGAGTACAAAATTTGGAAATAAGTGAAGTTTATCTACCTCTTTGTTTTTGTTCATTTCAGTTCATTAGAGACAAATTTCATGCCATTAATAATTAACGGTATTTAGGAATTATGATTGATAACAAAGAATATAATCAAACTTTTGATCAATATATTTTAGTTTCACAATTATAGTCATCAGTTACCATTGAAATACATGATCAAATAACACAGGAGAATTCAATACCGCTATGTTTTGAATCATTTCATATTTTAAAGGAAATGTGGTATAACAACATTATAGAAAAGGATGAGAAAATTGTTGAAGTTTATGAAGTCCCATGGAATCCTATATGTCATAGGTTGCAGCAATTTTCGCAAATTTGTATTGATCCAATAGCAGATATATTGGATATTGAATGCATTCAAAGCCTGCCTCCATTAACTAACTATGATTTTTAGAATCAAGATGATAAATGTTTCATCCGTCAAACAATAAATAGTAATACCATCACAAATCTTATCTAAAAGTTTGCAGGAAGATAAAGATGCAAATAAAATTTTAGTTTCATGGCATGGAGGCCATCCAGAACAGATGTAAAGTTGTTTAGATCGGTTAAACATTAGTGTATATATCGTAGAAGATCCTTTTGAAACGTTTCTAGAGTCAGCAAATGAAATCAAGTATTTCCTTATCCTCTCATTTGTTGACAAGTTTATGATAGGTTACAAAATTACAATTTTCACAATCAACAAGCACATGCAACAAAATACCTCAATGTATATAATGCTTGAATGGTTGCAGTGGCTATTTCATTTTACCTAACCAACAATTGGATAGATGATTATAGTAAATAGGTAGGATTTCAGCTTATTTTAGTTTTAAGCTTTCATCTACTTTGAAATAATTCATTAAGATTTGAAGCCAAGGAAAATTCCTTAAGGTCTTGATGATTTAGTAGTTTGTTTTGCAGGTTTCATTACCTTTTATTCTCATATAAGATTTCAGTTTACAGAAAAGGGTGTAAATTTTAGTTCAAGATTTTCAGTCATAGTGTAAATGGGACAAAACTATGCTATATTGCCTATTTTACACTTTAATTAGTTTAAATACTATGTATTTTAATCCATTTCATTTCATTCCATTCCATATTAACTATTAACCTAAAGTATTAGATCCCTATGTTATATCCCTCCCATATATATTATTAAATCCATTATATATAAATAACCCCCAAAACCCATTTATTTAAAGTTTAAACCTATGTTTATATTATCCCTCATGGTGAAATAAATCCCTGCCCTTTCCCATAAGGTTTAAAAATATCAATAAAATATATCCCCACCCCTATGGTTCTTAAACACTTTTCAAAGGTTTATATACCATATAAATATTAATACCCTCGCCAGCACTATTCGTTAAAACATTCGATTAAATGTTTTAATTTAATATAACATTATCCAACCACCCGATCATTTAACCCAAGGTTTTAAATGTTATAAAGTTATATTTATAATGTTAAAAACCTATCTTACTGCATTGATAAACTTGGACCCCACTTCGAAATCCTGATACATCTTCCAAAATAAATCTCGACCGTTCGCATGAGTCCTTCCCAATCCAACAATCAATAACCGATATCACAAATAAAGTTGCACGATATCAACACATTCCATTTCTACGTGAAATAGGTTGTTTTATCCTTTTCTCCCTCCTCTATGTGGCTTATTTTTAGTGGATCACGTCCGATTCATTTGAAACCACTTATCACCTTAGACTCACGCGATAACCACTCATAGTTTCTATCCTATGAAGCTCAAAAACAACCTATTTTCCCGACATGACTATCATTTAATGCCAATTCTGCTTAAACCATAAAACCCCATATGCACCAGTAAAGCCCTTTTTTTCATTTTCAGTGTGTTTATCCATCCCGACTGAAGAAACAAAGCTCATGATACACTATTTTACGCCTAGAGGACCTAAAAAAAGCCATTGCAGCTTCCGTTAAAACTGCTTAAAGCTTCCAATTTACTTCCAAATACTTCAACAACCCTCAGAAAACCTCTGCTGTCCTAGAGAAACCCTCCCTATAGCCAAGGTTTCATTAATAATTGTTTTTTTTTAAGTTTATTGGAAAAAGAATAATTTGGATAAACAACTTAATACTAGTTGAAGACCTGTTTACTCAAAAAATTCACAAGGAAATGATTTTGAATTGTTTTCCTAAAAAAAATAAGATTTCATAGAATAGCAGAGCATATTGAAGAAATTTACACAAGTGGTCAGAACAGAGGATGAAAACATTTCCATCAGTAATTCTCCAGGACATGTTTTACTCACTCTTACTCTAAAACATAAAAGTGAAAAGGTAACAGATCAGTCAAGCTAAAATAATAAAAGTAAATATAGGGGAAATAATAGTTAAACATAGATGAAAATACTTTCACCAACAAAAATGAAGTTTATCCAAAGTGAAATTAAAAACAGTTAAAATTACAGTAAGGTTAAAAGATGAAAACAGAGAAAGAAGGGACATTTTGGCAGAAATTTCCTGTTTAAGTCATTGTATTTCAGAAAATATTGTAACCAATCCAAGATGAATTTTGAAAAACTGAAGGATTTTTATGTTCCTAATATTTCCAGCTACAAAAACCTCTCTCACTTTTCTAACAGCCATTATGGGTTTGGAAATATTAAACAATATTTGAAAGCACTTTTTACAGAAATTTCCTGTTAAGTCATCATTTTGCAGAGAAGATTGTGCCCAATCAGAAATAAATCTTACAAAACTGAAGGAGGTTTTTGTTCCTAAGAGACCCATTTACAAATACGTATCTCATGTTTTTCATAGGTATTACAGAATGAGAGATACATGAACATATTTAAAACCTATTTTTCAGACTGTGCAAAGTTCTTTTTTACACATCGCTTTGCAGAGCCTATTCTGACCAGCTGGAATTTCATTTTTGGAAACTGAGAGAGGTTTAGCTTTGTAACATATTTATCTACAAAAACCTCTTTCAAATTTACATATCTATTTCGTATTGATATATAAAAAGGTATCATTGCACTTCAAGTTTACAGAATTTCTGGACCAGGATGCACAAAGAAAGGAGATAGTTAGTGACTTGGATGCCTCATCATCAACTAAGGTTGATATCAAATTTGAATTCTCTTCTTTTTCACCATAAATCCATAAGTATAGTTCCAAATAGATTCATTAATTTTGAGTCTCATTTTATTAAGTTCTATTTATGTAAAACAATTTGAGATATTTGTAAACCAATCTTGATATTTTTTCAAGATATTTTAGTTTATAATTTGTATATATACTTCATCTTTTGAAGTATTTTGGTGGAATAAAATTGCTAGGATTGTTATAGTCATTTCTTCTTTGACTTAAAATTTTTCATGTGTCAAATTTTGAGTTAACATGATGGATCAAAACAATTGGCATCATACTTCAGGATTCCTATGATGAGCTATGTGGAGTGAAGTATTTCCTCACTTTTCATTGTTTTCTTTCTTTGTTACATGCATCCATTTATGTTTATTCTAAATATGAATGTATAACTAGGACATTAGAACAAGATTTGTTAAAATCACCCTGTTTTAAACTATTTATTATTTATATCTTTTCCTCTGATTTCCATTGTAGGGAACCCTTAATTTCTCCCTCTCTCGTTTGACCTCTTACTACTACTTCCTTTTCCAAATCAAAGGACTTTTAAGTGCCCTTTATCCCGATCATAACACCTCATAAAAATAACTTTCCAAGATCTCCAAGGGTTATCTATATTTCCCTGAAAAATTTTGACCTTTTGCCCTTGATCCTAGTCCCGTTTACTTAATTTTGACTCCTTAGCCCAATGGACAAATAGATTTCCCACTATCCTTCCTTTAAAGTGATTTTTCCCACCAAATCTACCAAAAAAAAACCAAAGCTACACTTTCATAACTAGCCTAACATTTACAAATAAAAAAAAAAGTTAAATTTTAAAGAGAGAGCCCTCTCTAAACTCTAGGAAGGCTAGATCCTAGAGTTTGAAGTTGGCTTGTGGTTACCTTGGTGATTTCTCTCTTGAACCTAGAGAAATTACTGAGTGATAACATATTGGTGACTCCACTGGGAAAGACTAACATTTTCTTCAAAAATATTTTATAGGTTCAGATCTAATCTATGATGGTGGACAGTGATCATCCACACAAAGGTTAAAATCATCCACCTGGCGACTCCAAATAAATTTCACAATCAAAACTCCACTAGAGGAATGAACCTGAAAGAAAAATATGGAAAGATCAGGCTTTCAACTTGGATCTTAATCCAAGACATTATGTTCTTTCTCATTAAGAAATTTTTTCAATGTATATTGTATTTTATAGAAGATCTTAGATTAGTTTTTAATTATTTTCCTTTGAATATTGTAAGTACTAATTCTCTTAATATCTTTGAGAGGCTTTATTTTGAATCTAATGATGATCATTAGTTCAATTAAGAAGCCTCAAATAATCAAGACTGATCTTGCAATCATGTACTTATTCTTGTACCATATAAATTTAATGATAGATATAAGCCCATCATTTTACCTCCTATACTCCATGATTTCCCTAATAATTATTACAAATTTCTTCCCAGGTTTGATGGAGAAAATAATAGCATCACTGCTGAAAAAAATATTCAAGGTTTTGAAAATTATATGGATTTATTTGAGATTGATGGATATGATGTTAAAATCATACTTTTTTCTCTTTATTTTCAAAATAGAATAAAGATTTGGTTCAAGAATATGCCTAATGCAAGCATCTCAATTTTCCAACAGTTTGTAAATTTTTTTCTTGACAGATGGATAGTTAAAGTCAATGTTTTTGTGATCATAGAAGAATATAATCAATTAAAAATACATCCAAATAAAAAATTACAATAATTTTATGACAGAATTAATCAAGTTTATTATTCAATGCAAGGAAATATTATACCTCCTCATGATTCAGCTCTCTTGCATTATCCAAGTTCCTTTGATCTAGAAATAGAATTTTAGTTAAGAGAAAGAGATCCAGAAACACTTGTATAAATGAAAAGCATTGAAAATGATGTAGAAGTTAATTTGCAAATAAGAAATGAAAAGTTGAAAGTAGAAGAAGGGAAGAAAAAAATTGCAGAGATAAAACTAAGCCTTTTGGTAAGAAAACTAGATGAAATCATACAGAAGATGACGATGAAAGATGAATTTTTTGTTCAAAATCACCATGAAGAAATAGAAGAGGTTGATATTCATGAACAAATCTCTGATAGTTCCAATTATCATAGATCATAAAGTGGATTTACAGATCAATATGTGGAAGAGGAATTTGTTGATCTAATGTGTATGTTTGATGACATTCCCTCTTTTTATGATTTGCCTAAGTATGATCATAATGATGATAGTTATGTTCTCCAAACTCAAGCTAACTTTATAGAGCAATTAGAAGATAGTTTGAAGGATGAATAAATGCAGTTTCAGCAGATTAAAGATAGTAATCAGGTAATGCAAATACTATATGAGAGTAAGGAAGAAAGAGTACAAAATTTGGAAATAAGTGAAGGTTCTTTACCTCTTTGTTTTGCTTCATTTCAATTCATTAGAGACAAATTTCATGCCATCAACAATCAGCAGTATTTAGGAATTATGATTGACAACAAAGAATATAATCAAACTCTTGATCAGGATATTTCAGTTTCACTATTGCAGTTATCAGTTCCCATTGAAATATATGAACAAATAACACAAGAGAATTCAATACCACTATGTTTTGAATCATTTCATCTTTTAAACGAAATTTGGTATAACATCATTAAAGAAAAGGATGAGGAACTTGTTGAAGTTTATGAAGTCCCATGGAATCCTATATGTCATAGGTTGCAGCAATTTTCCCAAATTTTTCATGATCCAATAGTAGATATGTTGGATATTGAATGCATTCAAAGCCTGCCTCCATTAACTAACTATGATTTTCAAAATCATGATGATAAAGGTATCATACGTTAAAAATTACAATCAGTAGGAATACCATCATAAATCTTATCTAAAATTTTGTTGGAAGATAAAGATGAAAATAAAATTTCAGTTTGATGGCGTGGAGGCCATCCAGAATAGATGTACGATTGTTTAGATCAGTTAAAAATTAGTGTATATATATCTTAGAGATCCTTTTGAAAATTTTCTAGAGTCAACAAAGGAAATCAAGTATTTCTTTATCCTCTCATTTGTTGACAAGTTTCTGATAGGTTACAGAATTACAGTTTTGAAAATCAACAAGCACATGCAACAAAATACCTCAATGTATATAATGCTTGAATGGTTGCATTGTTTATTTAATTTTACCTAACCAGCAGTTGGATAGATGATTAGAGTAAACAAGTAGGATGTCAACTTATTTTAGTTTTTACTTTTCATCTAGTTTGAAATAAATAAGGTTTGAAGCCAAGGAAAATGCCCTAAGGTCTTGATGATTTAGTAGTTTGGTTTGAAGGTTGGATTAAATTTTAGTCTAAGATCAAATTTTAGTTTACAGAAAAGGGTGTAAATTTTAGTTCGAGAGTTTCAGTCATAGAGATTTCATAACAAAGAAAATGCATGTTTGGGATTGGCCCAATGGATCAGGATACTATTCGATGGTGTTCTTGACATCTTAGAAGGAGATGCCATCCCCATGTGAAGCCGATGTTAGGGTACTATAAATATAGGATTCATAATTTTGAATAGACTCTGTTACAATCTTGAAATATTGTACATACCTTTGCTTTCTGCAAATGTATTCCCAAATTAAAAAATGAAAATAGAGTGTGTCCTAAAAGAACAATCAAAGTCCAAAAAAGAAACAAAGATCAAAAAATAATATTGAATATGAACCCCATCAAAAATAGATCATGAAAGTGTTGCAATTTTAAATGCCACTACTTTAGTTTAATTTTTTCCAATAAGATTGTGTGCAACTTGTCCTAAATTCCACAAATCCATGAGGGTCAAACAACTTAAACTTGACCTCTCATGCTTGAAATCTCATGTTGTTAGATAGAGAATAAAGATCTTTCAAATAGTTTAAACTTGACAAATCAATAGATAAGATAGAGAATAAATGAGGAGCTCAACAGTTTTATCTAAGCCCTCGGATGAAATAAGGTTAGACTTAGATAGTTTTTATGTTTTGAAAGAAAATTGATTTAGGGTTGCAAGCCTAAATGCACCCATGAAAATGAAGTAAAAAATGTTAGAAATAAAGATGGGTAGGTAGAAAGCAGTTGTAGAAGCATGTAATAAAACATCATCAGGAAAAAATAACTAATTTCCCCTCCCCTAGAATTATTCAGTATTCTAAACTATCAGTTAAAATGGCTGAGAGCATTTCTCTAACTTTTTTGGGGACCGGACTCAAGGCTCGATAACTGATTGGTTAAAAATATTGGATTTCCTACATAAAACCCATTTTCATCAGCATTTTCACCCTCATCCATGATCATGATTCCTTTTCCCAACTAAAATACCATTTTTTGCTTAGTAAAAGTAAAAATCCTAAATAATTAATTTCATCTCCATTCAAAAATAGTCAAAACCCATAAAATGCATTTTATCCTAAGTCTGTGTATAAAAAATAAAAAATGGGACAAAACTGTGCTATATCACCTATTTTACACTTTAATTAGTTTAAATACTATGTATTTTAATCCATTTCATTTCATTCCATTCCATATTAAGTATTAACCTAAAGTGTTAAATCCCTACATTATATCCATCTCGTATATATTATTAAATCAATTATATATAAATAGCCCCCAAAGCCCATTTATTTAAAGTTTAAACCTATGTTTATATTATCCCACATGGTGAAATAAATCCCTGCACTTTCCCATAAGGTTTAAAAATATCAATAAAATATATCCCCACCCCAATGGTACTTAAACAATTTTCAAAGGTTTATATACCATATAGATGTTAATACCCTCTCCAGCACTATTGTTTAAAAAATTTGATTAAATGTTTTAATTTAATATAGGATTATCCTTCCCCCCAATCATTTACCCCAAGGTTTTAAACGTTATGAAGTTATATTTATAACGTTAAAAACCTATCTATAATGTCCCTTTTTCAGGAACTTGTTGCTCAATTGGGAACATCTCAGATGTTCCATTTCTCCTTCTCCAGTGAGACACTGCAAGTCCATTTTAGATATTGACTAATGGGGAATTTACAGGATATGAATCCTTCCAAAGAAGGGAGAAATATCGAGGCTAGCTGGCCCTTCTCAGACTCTGCCTATGGATATACAATATTCCACCTCGGGAATTTCTGCCACAGGGTCCTTGAGGATGCTATATAAGGAAGATGATGGATAAATAAGGCAATCCACCACTGATATGCCCTAGAAAATTTATAATATGACTCCCCTGCAGAAAATGAGCTCAATGAAATAACACTAGATGGGTTATTCAAATCTCCCCAATCTAGATCTCTATAACAATGCTCAATGAAAGAGCTTACACCAATATGCAAAACGTAAGTCCAGAAAAATAAAAATGTGAATGCACCATGAGAGGGTAAATATCACAGCCAGCATCTTATTATTATATCAGCAATAATATACAGAAATATCATGAGGAACAAAGCCCTCAAGCATTAGAACCAATCTCCAATGAATAGAAAATATATTGTCGGAGTAGCTGCAGCTACAGAGAAATTTTGGGAAACCATAACTGTGTAGTATCTATGAGAGATGCAGCTGTTGAATACATAAAAAATGATGATAGAGCTGAATGAATACAAATAAATTCCCATACATGAGAAAATGGGCTGAATATAGGATTTCTAGCTAATCTCAGGGAGATTGCTAGAAATGTCGAACAAAATACAATAGCTACAAATAAATTTTCACTGCAACTAGAACCAATGAGCATGAGGCTATTGCTGATCTGAAATAATGATGCCCTCCTCTGATTATAATCCTCAAAGGAAAAGGGGCTGATCCCCTTTCACTCAAAGCACTCCTCCCAATGAGCACAAGAACCCCACACAACACTGCCCTCATGGAATAACGCAGTTTCTCCAAATGACTGTGCAGTGGGAGTTGGTGAATGAGTGGCCCGATGCCACAGATCTGAACTGAAATCCAAGATATTTCTCTACCACTCCTCCAAATAAGAAATCCATCCTACTCTGAAAATGCAAGTAGGGAAGAACTCAATGAGTTCCTCTGCTGCTACCCCAACTACACATCAAACTACTATAGGAATAACACTGTAATTGAAGAAGTAAGCTTGGTGAAATGAAAAAATGATGAAATGCAGCTCAATCCTCTCCTCCCACGAGGAAGAGGTGGGGGATCCCCACCGAGAACACCCCTAGTGCTCAAGAGCACTGCAATCTTGCTAAACAGCCCGGATGTGCAAGTCCTTGACTTCACTACGAAATATCTGAATCAAAGAATGTATCAAATGAGATTTTCCTTCGTTCTTATAAATAAAATGAACTCTCTTTCACCATAGGACCCACAATTAGGGTTTCCATTAACCTTTGAATTCTTTCCCTCCAAAGGATGCGTTATCTTCTAATGCAAGCTAACCCTCTAAGGCAACGCTGTTGACTTGGTCAAAATGGCCAACTCAAGGTGATCCTTATCATGTTCACACCATTAGGTGTTTATTTCAGATGCTTCATTATTTCTCCTTTCACATAAGGAGTTTTATTTCATCATTTAAAAGGGGATAAGGTGTCTCCTTTCCCATTTTATTAAACAAAAATAAATGTGCAACTGTAATGTCCATTTTAGCTTGAGGCTAAAAATTGGGACATTACACTATCCCACAACATTGATAAACCTAGACCCCACTCCGAAATCCTGATACATTTTCCAAAATAAATCTCAACCATTCGCATGAGTCCTTCCCAATCAAACCCACTTTCCTCGATAAATCCTCCCTGTAGCCAAGGTTTCATTAACAATTGTTTTGTTTTGCAGGTTATTGGCAAAAGAATATTTGGATAAATATCTTAATACTAGTCAAAGACCTCTTTACTCAAAAAATTCACAAGGAAATGATTTTGAATTTTTTTCCTAAAAAAAAGAAGATTTTGTACAGTAGTAGAGCAGAATGAAGAAATTTACACAACTGGTCAGAACAGAGAATGAAAACATTTCCACAAGTAATTCTCCAGGACATATTTTACTCACTCTTACTGTAAAAGGTAAAGGTGAAAAGGTAACAGAGCAGTCAAGGTAAAAATAGTAAAAGTAAATATAGAGGAAATAATAGTTAAACAAACATGAAAATACTTTCACCAAAAACAATGAATTTTATCAAAATTGAAAGTAAAAACAGTTAAAAGAACAGTAAGGTTGAAAGATTAAAACAGAGCAAGAAGGGACATTTTTGCAGAAATTTCCTGTTTAAGTCATTTTTTTTCAGAAAATATTGTAACCAATCTGAGATGAATTTTGAAACACTAAAAGAGGTTTATGTTTCTAATATTTTCAGCTACAAAAACCTCTCTCACTTTTCTAATAGCCATTATGGGTTTGGAAATATTAAACAACATTTGGAAGAAATTTTTACAGAAATTTCTTGTTAAGCCATCATCTTGCAGAGAAGATTGTGGTCAATCAGAAATACATCTTACATAACTGAAGGAGGTTTTTGTTCCTAAAAGACCCATCTACAAAAAATTATCTCACGTTTTGCACAGGTATTATAGAATGAAAGATACATGCACATATTTACAACCTATTTTTCAGACTATGCAAAGCTCTATTTTACACATCGTTTTGCAGAGCCTATTGTGACCAGCTGGAATTGAATTTTGGGAAACTGAGAGATGTTTATCTTAGTAACATATTTATATACAAAAACCTCTTTCACTTTTTAAATATATATTTCATATTTATATATACAAAGGTATCATTGGACGCCAAGTTTATAGAATTTCTGGAGCAAAATGCAAAAAGAAAGGAGACAGTTAATGACTTAGATGCCTCATCATCAACTAAGGGTTGATATCAAATTCAAATTCTCTTCTTTGTCACCATCAATCCATAATTATAGTTCCAAATAGGTTCATTATTTTTCAGTGTCCTTTTATTATGTTCTATTTATGTAAAATATTTTGATATATTTGTTAACCAATATTCATATTTTTTCAAGATATTTTAGTTTAGACTTTGTATATATACTTCATATGTAATAACCCAGAATGGGAACAACTACACTATTGGGAATAATCTAAGTTATTATAAATGTGGAGTTTCAAAAAATCATGAGTTTGGCAATGTGGAGCAGCTCAATATATGTAAAATAACATCACACTAGTAGATGAAAGAACCTCAGCAACAAGATGGCCTATATTCTCTTTCCCGAGTGGGGAAATGCAGGAATACAGGACGTAAAATAGTTTTCTTTTGAAAATAATGCTATAAAAGTGAGGAATGGGACTTTAATCCCTTATAATAAATTATATAAAACTCACATGTATAATTACAGGTGAAACAAATCACTCTATCTCATATAAACATATCTACCCAAATCTATGCAACTGAAATAAGCCCAAACCCCTCAACCTAGCTCATGTAGCAATTAATGAAGCAATGATTGAGTTATTCTCATGAGGTTTTATGCATAAAATAATGGTAGAAGACTAATATGGATCTTAAATTAATCATAACGCAAAGAAAATGAGGTTTAAACCCTTATACAGCAGAAATAAGACACCCGACAAAGGTTTTCGGAAAAATGCATGAATAACAAGAAGCACTGCAGAAAATAACATGGTTACTGCATCTCTATATTATAAATGGATGAATATGACATGCGATAATATAATAATATGAGAAAATGGCCCTAGGCATCTTATTAGCACTCCCGGAGGAAAATAAGCACCTCCTCCTCAAAGACTAGCATAAAATCAAAGGGTGCAACCCTGATATTGTTGCCTCTGCATAAAAGATACAGTTTACTAAAGGGAAATTGGTTGTGGCTGAATGTAGATGAATGGCCACAATAAAAATGCTTAAATTAAGCTCAAATCCTTCCCTCTTGATCCCTTAAGAAATTTGATCAAAAGAGAGGATGGAATTCCCACACGGGAATTCTTTGCACTAAGTAGTGCAGCAACTCTGGCTAAATAGTTAAAGCTTGAAAGTAGTCACAAGAAAAAAAATAGATGAACATGAATGAATCCCTTTGATGCTATCCCTTCATTTTTATCTTTGGTGAGCCTCCTCACCCCAGACTCCACACAATGTCGAGGTGACTTCCTCATGAAGCTTCCTCTTTCAAAACTGCGCTGCCCTAGCTAGCCTCCCTCCTCTTTGTAACAACGCTTTTGACTTGGTCAACTTGAACTAATCCACCTGCAATGCCTTTTTTTCACACCAATGGATCTTCATTCCAGTTCTCATATTTGTTTCTAGGCTGATCCTTGTTCACATTGAGCTATTTTACTTGAGTGATCTCTTCCTCCTCAAGAATGGACGTTGACTTAGTCAAGCTTGACTATGTCTCCCTCTAGTTTGCCCTTGTTGACACTTGGAAGTGTAAAACTAGATCCTAAGGTGATCTCCTTCCTTAATAAGGTGGATTTTATTCATATTTTTATTTTTCATGGGCTTCCTTACCCATTTATTCCTCTCCTAGGTGAAAGTATCAAAATCTAATATTCCAAATTGCTGTGTGAAAATTTTGGAATATTACAGTCCTCCCCTCCCAAATGTTGCTTGTCCTCAAGAAACTGCAAGGGTAAGACTGAAGAGAATCCTCTTCTTCCCTGTAGCAACCTCATAATATAAAATCCTCCAAGGATCAAGGTGCTGCATCATCAATATATCTCCAAGTTTCCCCTCACAAGTGTGTAAGCTATCTAAATAACTGACATTATGTGGCAGTAGAACATCCATGGAAGCAAAAATGGGTTGTTTGAAGATCCTATTGAAGCATGAAGGCTGATATAGGTTGGGACTCATCATCCCCATTTGAATCTCTCCTCCCCAATCTATCGACCAAGAAAAATGAGTCACCCTCCAAAATGGTAACTCATGCAAATCATTCTCCACCTGAAGCTCCAACAAAGTAGGTGGGCTGAAATTCTGGTCATGGTAGACATAGTAGCCTACCCCATGTTGCCTTCCTCTCCACTTAATCTAAGTGTAAAGGATTTTCTGATATTGGGCTGCCATCATGTTTCCCTCAAGTGGCAAGAAGGAAGCTAGACCTCCAAAGGTCCCTCTCCCAGCGTTGTGCATCAAGCTAGCCCAAACCATCTCATACATGATGGACAAGAAATTACCACCATATGGCATTCCATCCATCTCATGGGCCTCCTCATTAAGAAAAAAAGATGTTGTTGTAGAGGGCATGTCTCCTCCCATGCTCCCCTTAGAGCATGCAATGTAGAAAGTGTGGGGATTCCCCTCCCCCAAGAACACATCCACTCTATGTGTTCCTCATCCAATCATGCTCCTCATGTAAGTAAGAATAATATCAGCAAGTAGGATCATGATCAACATCATAATGAGAGAAATACTGAAGGTTTTATGTGATGCTAGAAGGTACCAACAATCTCCCAAGTGGTCCATAGTCTTCCCCACTGCAGCTTCAGACAATGGTATGGCAAGTTGTCTCTTGATAAATGGCTTGTTGCATAAGTCATCACACCAACTAGTAAATAGTAGATGGATAAATATGTCAATTGAGCACATAAGAAGTATTCACATACTTGTCCCATATCATACAATATATGGTTGTCTCCATCATGATAGCTGGCCAAAAATAGACCATGGAGCCTAAGGATAAATTTTCCCCTTTTGAGAGCAAGGCACTGCAAGGAAATGGTAAGATTATACAAATATTATGTTGAACAATCAATAAGTGCAAGAACAGAATTCTTACAATGTGTTGGAAGCAATAGGGTGAAAAAATCTATAGATGAGACCTCCATAGTGGTATGACATACACATCTGAAGAGGAATGAATCACATGCTGCATGAAGATCCTCCCCCTCATGCCTGGAAACCCAAGTCAAGGAGATCATACCATAATGACAAATGAGTCCATTCACTACTCTACCAATCTCACCTCCTCTAGGCCCACCAAGTGCATCAAATATGAAGTGATCCTGGGAACAATTCATCAACAAGTTGCTACTCCATAGTGACAGTGTTGTTGGCCTATGAAAATAGGCTCCTGCCAACTCATAACTCCATTCTCTAACATGTCAAATTTTAAAGACTCCTCCCATGATGTTTCCATCTCCTCCCATTGCAACATCATGCAAAATGTGAGAGCAACTTAGCCATTTCTCTCTCTAAATCATCCAAAGAAACAAATGTCTTTGCTGCCCCATCATACCTACATCATACGACCCATGGGGTGGAAACTCATTGATCACATCTTCATAATCCATCCACACTCCTTGCCACATGATGCAAGTACCCTGCCAAATTCCTCCTATCCACATACCCCTGGAAAAAGGATATGTCTCGTGATGGCCAAACTCTCTCAAGAGTAGCCAACACAATTTTGCTTCTTGCTGCCCAGTATCATAGATTTGAAAGTAGCTCTCCAGCTTCTTTCTCTCTATCCACATCCACTTATCCCTCGATGGATGCCTCCTACCAATCTCCACCTTGGTACCCCTCCAAAGAAGATTACCATCCTCCCATATCAGATTTTTCTTCTGGCATTTCATGGGATGCTGAAATGCAACTCCTTGGAGACCTCCTAGAGAAGATCTCTCACCGCAGATCATCTTGAAGCCATAAGAATCCAAGTGGGCTGAAGGAAAATCCTCCTTATTGCTACTCCTTTATAGCACTGTAACCCTCCTCTAGGGTGTTTTGGCTATCTCATGCATCAACTCCCGGATGAACATTTGATTTTGCATGAATTTGTTTGGAGCAAGGTTCACTCCATCCTCTAAGTTCATGACACCTCCCATAATATAACACTCCAACCTAAAGGGTTGTGTGCAAGTCCAAATGGGCCCATGAGAATTATGGTACATATTCTTCTTGAACGATTCAATTTTGCACAGCGCAGTGCAATCCTACTGCTCTTCCTCAGAAAGAATGTATCATCCTGGGCCATATGAAGACATATTTCCACCATTTTTAGAAATATTTGCTGCAATAAGTAAAAATGGAAATCTTCCCATACCTTGGTGAGATGTGGAAACCACTTTTAGAGCTACAAAGGATCCTCTCTCCAGTGTAATGGCTGCCCTAATTTCTGATGTAGAAGGCTTCTCTTCCAAGGCTGTGACAACGCTAGTAACTATCTCCTCCCATGGTGGTGTGGGCCTTCTCTCCTCTAATATCTCCCCATCAAAGGATCTGATTATCTATTGGGTGAACTCATAAAAATAAGTCACTCTTGTGTGGCTTATGTGACTACACGACCAAGCATTGGCTTCACCCTCCAGGTGCAATGCTGTAGTTTTTTCTACCTCCCTCTCTACCACTAGATGAAGTAGGAAGAATGCATCAGGCTTCCTTTCCCAGGCTCTGGCTATAGTTGACCCATAAAATTTAGACAATAGGAATCTATTTCCTTTAATCTCTCCCTTGTTGTAGGGTCTTATCTCTTCTCTTAGTTGGATAAACTAAGGAAAATCTAGGGTCTCTTTGGTAGCCCTAGGTTGGCACTTGTATTCTGCCAGATACCCATTCAAAATTTCATGTTCTAAGTGGTCTCCTTTCTCTCCAATTCCTCTATAGGAAGTGCATGCATCTTCTTCTACTTCTTGAAACCTTCTAGAGGTCTTATTGCAACTCTCTCCTCCTTGAAACCCTCTTGGAATTTCAATGCATTTCTCTTCTTCTTTCTTCTTAGATCTGAAAATGGATGAGAGTAAGCTCATCCTATCCATAATTTTTTTCTCCTCTTCTTCTTATATTCTGATTGGATCTGAAATCTATAGGCTGAGACAAGATGGTAGCTCTGGTACCATTGTAATATCCCAGAAAGGGAACAACTACACTATTGGGAATAATCTTAGTTATTACCAATGTGGAGCTTCAAATAATAATTACCTTGAAAATGTAGAGCAGCTCAAAATATGTAAAATAACATCACACCAGCAGATGAAAGAACCTCAGCAACAAGATGGCCTATATTCTCTTTCCCAGGTGGGGAAATGCAGAAATATAGGGCATAAAATAGTTGTATTCATAAAATAACACTACACAAGTGAGGAATGGGACTTTAATAACTTATAAGAAATTATATACAGCTCTCACATATAATTAGAGGTGAAACAAATCACTATAGCTCATATAAACAGATCTACCCAAATCTATGCAGCTCAAATAAGCCCAAACCCCTCAACCTAGCTCATGCAGCAATTACTGAAGCAAGGAATACATTATTCTCATGAGGTTTTATGCAAAAAATAATGGTAGAAGACTGATATGGAGCTTACATTAATCATAAAGCAAAGAAATGGAGTTTTAACCCCTTATACAGTAGAAACAAGACACCCGGCAAAGGTTTCAGGCAAAATGCATGAATAACAAGCAGCACTACCGAAAATAACGTAGTTACTGCATATCTATATTATACATGGCTGAATATGTCATGAGATAACATAATAATACAATAAAATGCCCCTATGCCTCTTATTAGCACTCCCGAAGGGAAATAAGCACCTCCTCCTCAAAGACTAGCATAAAATCAAAGGGTGCAAGCCTGTTACTGCTGCCCCTGCATAAAAGACGTAGTTTACTGAAGGGAAATACACTGTGGCTGAATGTAGATGAATGGAACCAAGAAAAATGCTGAAATGAAGCTCAAATACTTCCCTCTTGATCCCTTAAGCAAGTTGATCCAAAGAGAGGATGGAATTCCTGCACGGAAATTCTTTGCACTAAGTAGTGCAGCAACTCCAGCTAAACAACTAAAGCTTGCAAGTAGTCAAAATACCAAAATAGAAAAACATGAATAAATCCCTTTGATGCTATGCCTTCCTTTTTATCTTTTGTGAGCCTCCTCACCCCAGACCCCACACAATGTTGAGGTGACTTCCTCATGAAGCTTCCTCTTTCAAAATTGTGCTGCCCTAGCTAGCCTCCCTCCTCTTTGTAGCAGCATTGTTGACTTGGTAAACTAGAGCTAATCCACCTGCAATGCCTCTGTTCACACCAAGGGATCTTCATTCCGGTTCTCATATTGTGTCTAGGCTGATCCTTGTTCACATTGAGCTAGTTTACTTGAGTGATTTCTTCCTCCTCAAGAATGGATGTTGACTTAGTCAAACTTGACTATGTCTCCCTCTAATTTTCCCTTGTTCACACTTGGAAGTGTAAAACCAACTCGTAAGGTGATCTCCTTCCTTACTAAGGTGGAATTTATTCATATTTTTATTTTTCATGGGCTTCCTTACCCATTTATTCCTCTCCTAGGTGAAAGTAGAAAAATCTAATATTCAAAATTGCAATTTGAAAATTTTGGAATATTACATCATCTTTTGAAGTATTTTGGTGGAATAAATTTTTTGGGATTGTTATAGTCATTTCTTCTTGGACTTCAAAGCTTTCATGTTTCAAATTTCGAGTTAGCTGGCTGGATCAAAACAATCAGCATCATACTTCAGGATTCCTGTGATGAGCTATTTGGAGTGAAGTATTTCCTCACTTGTAATTGTTTTCTTTCTTTGTTACATGCATCCAATTATGTCTATTCTAAATCTGAATGTATAACTAGGAGCATTACTACAGGATTTGTTAAAACCACCCTGTTTTTAACTAGTTATCATTTATATGTTTTCTTCTGATTTCCAGTGCAGGGAACCCTTAATTTCTCCCTCTCTCATTTGACCTCCTCCTACTACTTCCTTTTCCGGATCAAAGAATTCTTAATTTCCCTTTATCCCGATCATACCACCTCATAAAAACAACTTTCCAAGATCTCCAAGGGTTATCTATCTTTCCCTGAAAACATTTGACATTTTTCCCTTGATCCTAGTCCTGTTTACTTGATTTTGACTCCTTATCCTAATGGAAAAATAGATTTCCCACTATCCTTCCTTTCAAGTGTTTTTTCCCACAAAATCTATCAAAACAAAACCAAAGTTGCACTTTCATAACTAGCCAAAAATTTACAAATCAAAACAAATTTAAATTTTAAAGAGAGAGACCTCTTTGAACCCTAGGAAGGCTAGATCCTAGAGTTTGAAGTTGGTCTGTGGTTACCTCGGTAAGTTCTCTCTTGAACCTGGAGAAATTACTGAGTGATAACATTATGCATGGTTCTATGTTAAGCTATTAAAATAATTTTGTTATTTTATTATGTTGCATTGACATCTGATTTGGATCTATCTGTTATACTTTAGGAAATAATATTTATGCTAGTTGCGTTATTGTTCTGTGAATTTATGATCTCTCGATTACTGTGATTATAATTGGTATTGCACACGTGGATGCAAAGGGATCTATACATCTGGGTTCTGTGATATATGATTTGGTAATTTTGAATTTGAACGCAGCTCTTCTTGACTTACCTACCCTCTCCCAAGGTGCGGAAACCTGGTTCCAACACCCTCCCATACTGCCTTGGGTGAGACTTTGGCCTACGCAAGCAGGTCACTACCGAAAGGGCCAGTATTATAGGGGTTTGTTGGCAAACCTTAACCTCTAGACCTAGCTCAGGACCGCTCGAGCCAACATGATGAGCCGGGTGCCTTGTGCATGTTTGTGCAACCCGTTTTCCATTTGCTTCTTTGTGCCTTTGTTCAATCAGGTACACCGTGGCATGCCATGTGAGGGTGCCAGATGAAATGCGTTCAGGTTGGGTCATTTTGTTTCAGAGCACTCTTATCAAATTATCTAATTTGTGATCGCCTCGGTGCCTTGTGCTTTTTTGTGCAATCTATTTCTTGTTTACTCCCTTGTGCCTTCGTTTGGTCGGGCAAACCATGTCGCACCGTGTGAGGGCGTCCGATGAAACGCATTCAGGTCGGGTCATTTCATTTGAGGGAGGCCATATCAAATTCTCTAAGTTGTGACAACCTAGGTGTCCTATGCATGTTCGTGCAAGCCATTTACCATTCGATCCCTTGTTCCTTCATTCGATTGGGCAGGCCCTGTCGCACCGTGCGAGGCCGCCCGATGAAACGCGTGCGGGTTGAGTCATTTCGTTTGACGCCGGCCATATCAAATTTGATAAGTTGTGACCACGTAGGTGCCTTATGCACATTCGTGCACCCCATTTTTCTTTTTCTCCCTTTTCCCTTCATTTGGTCAGGCACGCTATGTCGCATTGTGCGTTGGTGCCTGATGAAACACATTCGGGTTGGTTCATTTTGTTTAAGTGCGGTCGTATCAAATTTGCTAAGTTGTGACCACCCAAGTGCCTTGTGCACGTTGGTGTGGCCCATTTTTCCTTTTCTCCCTTGTGCCTTTGATTGGTTGGGCATGCCAGGTAGCATATTGTGAGGGTGCTCGAAGAAATGTGTTAGAGTCGGGTCGTTTCGTTTGAGCACTTCCGATGAAACGCGTTCGGTTTAGGTCATTTCGTTTGAGGGCTCCCAATGAAATGCGTTCGGGTTGGGTTGTTTCATTTGAGGGTGATCATTTCAGATTTTCTAATTTGTGACTGCTCGGTTGCCTTGTGAACATTTGCAGGGCCCGTTTTCCATTTTCTCCCTTTTTCCTTCGTTCGATCGAGAACATCGTGTGAGGGTGCCTGATGAAATGCATTCAGGTCAGGTCGTCTCGTTTGAGGGCACTCGATGAAATGCATTCACGTCGGGTCATTATATTTGAGGGTGCTTGTATCAAATTTACTAAGTTGTGACCGCATAGGTGCCTTGTGCAAGTTCGTGCGGCCCATTTGTCATTTTCTCCATTGTGCCTTCATTCGATCGGGTGCACTGTGTGAGGGCACCCAATGAAACTCATTTGGGTTAGGTCATTTCATTTGAGGGTGATCGTATCAAATTTGCTAATTTGTGACCACCCAGGTGCATTGTGCTCATTTGTGCAGCCTGTTTTCCATTTTCTCTCTTGTACCTTCGCTTGGTTGGGTGGGTCGTCTCGCACCATGTGAGGGCATCCGATGAAAGGTGTTTAGGTCGAGTCATTTTGTTTGAGGGTGGCCATATCAAATTTTCTAATTTGTGACCGCCCGAGTGCCTTGTGCATGTTCGTGCAACCCATTTGCCACTTACTCCCTTGTGACTTCATTTTGTTGGGCAATTTTTGTCACATCGTGTGAGGGCACCTGATGAAATGTGTTTAGGTCAGGTCATTTCATTTCATTGGATCCGTTGAAATTTTATCTTTTCTATATTGTTCACCTCCTCCATTTTTGGTGGGTGGGAGACGTTGGATTTTCTCTCATTGGCTCCATGAAGTTCAATTTTTTCTATATCCTTCACCTCCTCCCCTTTTGGTGGGGGGGGGGGGGGGTTGTATTTTCGTGTGAAAGGTGGGTTGGTAATTGAGTTGCTTGTTAGGGTGTGCCTAAAGAATGGCCCTTGGTCATTTCTATGGTGGCAGACTTTCATATTCTCTCCATCCCCACTCAGTAGCACGAGTGGTAATGTTGGCCATTCTCGTCCTTGGAGGCATATGTGAACAATTCCCCTTTCGCTCTGTGTTCTTGGAATTGGATGGGTTGTTATGTATGGATCCTTGAGGTGACTGTCCTCTTCATTGTTTGGCTCTTTATGGTGTCAGTTTCTTGTGCTTGTACTCTTTCTATGTCATCATTGTGGGTTGAGATACATACATTTAAGAGGAATGTGGAAGGGTTTTGGTTGTAAGCCGCCCCTCTTGCTTGCTTCTTCCACTGGGCAATGCGAGGAGAAGCTCTCCTTGTTGTAAAATTAAGGTTTGGAATTCCTTTCAGAGTGAACGTCGTCTGTCCTCGCGTTGGCTTTGAGGTTTTGATGGTGGGGGATATATATGGAAGGAGGACTTCAAGGTGGAATGCTTCGACCTCCATCCTCTATGTGGAGGTGGTTGCAGGTGAAATGTATTCATTTCTCAATTGGAAAGTTAGTGGGGAAATCTCCTAGGTTGCTTGTATGTAGGGTGTGTGGCACTGCCTGATCCCTCCTCCTATTCCGATATGTTCATGCCTTTTGTAGAGAACCTCATGATTTGGATTTATTTCCTTTCTTTGCCTTCACATCGAGGTTTTTGTAGGTGATAAAGTGATCGAGGTCCACCATTGCTGCTATCTAGGTGGACTCCTAGGTGCCCTCGGTGTCGGGTGGGGGGGGTTGGGGGAGGATGTTTAAGAGAGGTTGTAGGAAGGGTCATTCCTAGTTTATTTACTTCCTTTGCCTTTTTCATTGATGGTGCTTCAAGCGATCAAATGACGAGGTCCACTATTGTTGCTGACCAGGTGGGCTCCTAGGTGGCCTCGCTGCGGGGCAGGGAGGGTTGGGGTGGAATTTCTAACAGAGGTTGTTGACTTGGTCATTCTCCTTTTAATTCCTTCTTTTTCCTTTATAGTGCAGTTTCCACAGGAAATCAAGTGATTGAGGTCCACTATTGTTTCTTTTCGGGTGGACTCCTAGGTGGCCTCGCTACTGGGTCAGAAGGGCTGGAGGGAATTTTTAAGAGATGTTGTGGGGTTGGTTCTTCTCTCTATATTTCCCTACTTTAAATTAACATTGTGGTCACTGCAGGCATTCATGTGATCGAGGTCCATCGTTGTTGTTGTTCGGGTGGACTCCTAGGTGGCCTCGGTGCGGGGCAGGGATGGTTGAGAGGAATTTTAGAGAGAGATTTTGTGGGGTTGGTTTTTATCCATTTGTTTCCTTTGTTTTCCTTTACATTGAGGTTGTCACAGGTGCTCGAGGTCCACTATTGTCACTGTGTGGGTGGACTCCTATGTGGCCGTGGAGCAGGGCAGGGAGGGTTTGAGTGGCACATCTAAGAGAGTCTTGTTTTTTTTTTCTCCCCTTTTTCTGTTCATTGTGGCTATCGTGGGTGACAAAGATGTTTCCACTCGTGCTAGTTGGGGGGTGGTTTTCAACTCCTAGGTGGCCTCGGTGCAATGTGACTCATCGGGGTCACCCATTTTTTTCTTTGTAGATCTTGCATCCATCATCCATCATGTTTGATGTTAGCACTTATTTTGAATGTTCTTGGAATGTAGTGTGTGTGAAATCTAAACCCTTCTTGGGGAGGCAAGAGGTGCAAGGTATAAAATATTTACATGATATTTTGACCTCTCTTTGACTTGATGGGTGTTCAGGCTGGCTCTTGGTGAGAGAGAGATTTGAATTCCCTTTGCAGTGGTAGGTTTCTACCTGGTTGATACTTCTAGTAGTCATATGCTTGTCTCAAATATTAAACCATTCATGTCTAAGTATGAACTAATTTAGACTGCGAAGCTACAACTGGCTCATAAATCAGTTATAGTTTCTTCGATGTACCATACTACTCGAATAATCATAGTAATTCTAGAGATAATACATGTAGAAATTCCCAACCCTTTGGAAGGGATGCATTTTTTTGATAAAAGGCCAGCTTGGGCTTAACTGCTTCTCTAGTGAATCATGATAACTCAACAAATCACATAACCCTTGTATTGGTGATGCTTCATTCAAATTTCTGCCCTATCAAATTTCGATGGTAGGATAGAGTCCTACCATTGTGGTGACAGGTGACAGAGAATTAGGGTTTGATTCTAGAGATGGAGCTTGAGAAATGACTACCACATCCAAGGAAGGCAACAGGCACATAAATTACCCAATCCTGACATGTGGAGGTAGTGACAAGAAATAACAATACTAGGCTCATTAAGTATGGTAATTGGAATGAGTACAATATAAATCCCTTAATGGGGATACATTGGAAGGAAAGTCTGGTGCCAGGAGTTGTGGTAATTCCAACTCCAATCAAATATATTTAAGTTGTTGCAGTTAAAAATCTCATAGCTAGATCTTAGGTCATAAAGGTCAATCAACCTACTTAGTGTGCACCTGCCCTTCCATCCCTTTTTTTGGACGTGTGCTCCTGGCCTTAACTGGTTGGGTCGTGGCTTTGTTGTTATTAATTTGAAAAATTTATAGTGCTTAAAGCAAGTTTAGGCTCTGAATAAATTAGAATGGAATAACGTGATAGGAGTCTCGTCCTATTGTGTTGGCCTTCGGGACCAGAGTAATGATTAATAGGGACTCTCAGGGGAATTTGTATTTCATTGTCAGAGGCGAAATTCTTGGATTTATGAAAGAAAGACCACTGTGAAAGAATTTTCCAACAATGTTTTAAATAATCAAGAATGAAAGTTTGGGGCTCAAAGATGATCAGATACCATCCTAGTCTCAACCATAAAAAATCTTGACTAGGGATCGACGGATGTTTCTCTAAGGACTCTTCCAGCACCTTCTGAGAAATCAAAGTGTTTGGGTTCTGGGGGGAGTATGGTTGCAAGGTTGAAACTTAAAGGAACTCATGGAAGGGTGCCACCACGCATGGAGCCTAAAACTTAAACTTACTAGGTCCAGACATAGTAAGGATTGACAGATTGAGAGCTCTTTCTTGATTCTATGGGTGGTGGTGAATGGTCATTCTTATTTGGTGGAGCCATTTTTCTAGTTAATTCCAAAAACGAATGAGACCAAAGCCTGCTAACTACCTACGTGGAGGTTCCCCTTCACAGCCAACTTCTTAGAGGGACTATGGCCAATTAGGCCATGGAAGTTTGAGGCAATAACAAGTCTGTGATTCACTTATATGTTCTGGGCCACACACGCACTACACTGATGCAACCAATGAGTTTTTCCTATTAGTTGGAGAGGATCGAGATATATTCTCAAATTTCATCATGATGGGGATAGAACATTGCAATTATTGGTCTTCAACAAGGAATTCCTAGTAAGCGCATGTCATCTACTCATGTTCAATACGTCCCTACCCTTTGTACACACTGCTTGTCGCTCCTACCAATTGAATGATCCGATGAAGTGTTCATATTGCATCGACAACAGTGGTTCACCATTGTCGACGTTGTGAGAAGTTCATTGAACCTTATAATTTAGAGGAAGGAGAAGTCGTAACAAGTTTTCCATAAGTGAACCTACAGTAGGATCATTGATATCAAGTTTTTTTTTTTTTTTTGGGTTGTGTGGGTTTTGATTTTACTCTAGGCCCTTGTGGTGTGTCTCTAAGACAACAGGTTTGATGCTTGTCGGGGTGGTGCCTCTTGCGAAAGAGACTTGCAAGATTGTTAGTTGCCTATCTTGAGTTAATGCTTGTTGTTTCCTGTACTTGCAAGTGATGCTTGTGCTTGTCCCATTCTTTTTTATTCTTTCCCTTATTTTTTTTTTGTATGGGCTTCAGAAGCTCGTTGTTCGATAGCCCCCTCTCCAATGGTATTTTTGGTAGGGCATGGTTTCTGTAGTTGAGGTTCTTGGGAAATAGGATGGAAAAATTCAGACTCGTTCGTAGTGGTAGTGCTCAATAATTTGTTCGTTGGAAGATGTGGGCATCCATAATTGTTCTCTCCAAAATGAGGTGGTGGTGGCTTATGTGTTGCTTGGGAAATCTATTTTTTTGGTGGTTGGTTCAAGGGAGTGGTTGCACGTGCAGTTTCTACCTCAACCCTTTTGTTAGGGGAAAATGTCAGGGTGGGTTCAATATGGGATGGATAAAGAGCAGTGCAATCTGTTGGGCTGGCCACCCTAGTCCTCTCGACAGTTCCATGATATTCCCTCGTGGAAGGGTTGGGCCTACTTAATGAAAAATCCCTCCCGCGGGCTGAGCTCCATCAAAATTGCAAGTTTCCCCATCAATGGGAATGAGGTAGCATTATTTTCTTGTGCCTTTGGTGTTGAGGGAATTCCTCGTCCTTTCTTGAGCCAATCCCCCTTCTAGGGAAAGTAGAGAAGTTTATGTCCTTGTTTCTCCATTTGGATTGTGGTCATGACTTGGTAATTTCTTGGATGTGTTGATTGTTGAAATAATGTTGTGGTCTGCGCTTTGGGGGACTCCATTTTTTTAGGGTGTGAAATTGCACCACCAGTGTATTTGTGACCCTTGGACTTATCCAACATTGAGTGTCAGCTTGCGGTAACTCCTCTTTGGAGTTCGGTTGTTTGGCCCCCCTTGAATTTTTGGATAGAAAGGGTGTTGGGTGTCCTGTATACAAAGGGGTGCAATAGCGGGGTGGGTTTTCTATTAGTGCATTTTTTGTTTGAAGCCTTGTGTTGGTTGGGGGGTCATTTACCATTCCGTAGTGTCGTACTCTAGACACTCATATTGTCGTGACACTTGACTTTTATAGTGGTCAAGTTCAAGTTGTGACTTCTATACTTGGTTGTTTGATTGCAGCTTGTTATGCTCTGTAGATAGAAAGGATGTTGTGCCATGATGTATGTGGAAGGGTGCGAAAAGGTGGGATGTTTTTGATTGGGTGCCTTGTTTTCTTTATTTTTGGTTAATCCAACATATCCTCGTGTGGTGGTGGCCCTCTGTTTTGCTAGCATTGCTTGAAATTTGGCACCCTTTCTCCCAAATTGGATTTTTTTCATGAGTGTTATGTACGTGATGTTTGGTTTCTCTTTCTTTCATGTCATTTTCTTCCCTTTCGGTCATTATATTTATGGAGAAAAGTGGGAATTGTTGTGGGTCAATGTCTGAGAAGGATGAAAAGCAATGTGAACTCCTAGGTTGGCTACCCTAGTCCTTTTCAGTCGTCTTTCCTTGCAGTTCCCCCATTTTTTCTAAGTCACAAGGCTTGGAAAGATTGTACTGTGTTTGAGCCTCCCCTTGTGATTGGGATATGAAGCAGAGAAGTAGATAAGCACAAGTCTGAAAAGGTTGAGTTTGGCTAGTCAGGTGCTTCAATGTATGATTGGGATGCACAAATCAAAATGGCACCTCATGTTGTTTTCACCTCTCTGGGCTTATCGAACCTAGTGAAGGATGTGACCAGATTCACTCCATTCCAACTTGTCTACGGTCTAGAAGCTACCCTTCATATTGAATGTGAAATTATTTCTCTCAAAATAGTTGTTGAATTGTTTTCAAATACTTCACCAGAAGAGCAGCATCTTCTATATTTAGAGAGGCTTGATGAAACTCTCCACTTTGCTGCTCTAGTCATAGAAGCACAGAGAAAGAGGGTCAAAGCTCATTTTGACCACTCGGTTTCCCCTTGTTACTTTATAGAAGGAGACATCTTCCTCCTATACAACCAAGCTCATGATAAGATAGGGGTAGGAAAATTTCAACCCATGTGGCATGGGCCCTACATTGTTAAGTACATTTTGCAGAATGGGTCTTATAAGCTTATTGATTATGAAGGTCATCCTCTAGATCAACCCAGAAATGGGTTGTATCTTAAATTTACTATGCATGAGTCTTTCATGCATGTTTCTTTGTACATAGGTGTTTTTCCATTTTTGTACATTTTTGGCTTGGTGTGCTTTGCGAGCGTTTTCCTACTTATTGGATCGTTTATTTTTCTGTAGATGTCTATTACCCCTTATGTCGGTTTCCTAGAGGGTGCTTCCCACAGTGCCCGGAACCTATCTTCAATAGCCTCAGTGATTTATAATCATAATGGTGAGTTGATAGACCTTCAAGGTATCTATATAGGATGAACCACAAACAATTTCATTGAATATAGTGTTGTTATTGAACTATTAACCAAGGCCATTTCTCTCGACATTCGTGCATTGATTGTTAACCTAGACTCACAACTTGTCATTCTTCAGCTTAATGGGAATTATTCTGTTATAAATCCTCACATCCTAAGGTTGTATTTACGTGTTCATTTACTGGAAAGACATTTTTATTACATTACATATCAACATATTCCTAGAAGAATGAATGTGTTAACTGATACAGTAGCCAATATTGTATTAGATAGACATTTGCATAATTTGTAAAAACATCATCATCACATGATAAGATCCATACAGGAAACTAGATATATATATATATATATATATATCGAGTGCTTGCATCCATGTGCATCATAAATTCCAAAAATATGCATGTTTTTGGTTAGATCCTGAAACATCATGTCTCTAAATTTTTTTTCATAAATAAAACCTAGGTGTCTAGTCGGCGTGACACTCATGATAGAATGTCACTGCCCGTATGAGCCGCCTCAATAAGAGGTAAACATGGTTCGATACCCCAACAGTCTATCTCTGGTATGCATGAGGGACATCATCGAATATCGCATAGTCAGGGATCCCACGGGATATTCCCTCCAAGTTGCATATGATTTCTTCCTCCTTGCCTCCCTCACCATGAGGGGCCACATCAAAGTCATGGGGAATACTTCATGCTATCAGAGACATGTCTGGAGGTTTTTCTGGGCCAACATCTACAATTACATGGATTAATGTCAAAAAATTCATAACAATAAAAATCATAATACTCATCAAAATAAAAAATGAGTCTTACCCAATGCTTCATCACAATCCTCTCCTACTGGGAGTGGGAGATCTGAGTCACTGGTGAAATCCGTACTAGAATAGGCCCATTCCTCTAGGACATCTCTTGACCTACCCCTGATCTTGGCATCAAATCCACCCAAAAAACCCTTCGTGGCTCCTGGGCTGGTGGTGTCGGAATTAACACTTCCTGATGTTGGAAAATTGGCAATCGTTCCAAGATGAAAGGTACCAATATGGACCTGTAGCCGAACTGCTTTAGCTTACCATTATTGCATTTTGTCAAATAGCATTTTATTTTTATTGCTACTGCCTCTGTTGAGTTGTAGAGAATTGGTGCCATGCAATCTACTGAAAGAAGTAATTGTATTTTTGTGGCCTCATGTGGAGCCTGAACTCAAGCAGCTCACATGATGGTGTGTAGCACTACTCTGAGTGCGAGATCGGGAATGGTTTGGATATTCACCTTCCCAATTTTGGTTCCTTTCCATGCTCTTTGGCACACTCTATCAATAACCATACTCATGTTTTCCATTGTGGGCCTAGTACCTATCAAGATTGGTGCTACACCTCTCTGCGACAATTTGGTTATGAAGTAAATTTATGAGACTTCAATCTCGAGTTTCTAATAATGAATAATGAAGTTTTCCTAATCAATGTCCCAAACACTAATAAATTACTGCAATGGCTCTGACTGAGCTCTGAGACATGGTGCTATGAAGAATTTCTTGAGCCCGCAGTCCCTTAGAACTTTCATAAATCTCACATTGCCCATGGCTTCCTCATCTTCTTCGATATGTTCTTGTTCTTTCCATACGATCACCATTTTGTCGTTTTGGACCTATAAAAACATCCATATGGTTGTCATTAATCAAATAATATGATTTTGAAATGGTTAAATTGGGCTCATTGTTTGAATTTACAATATTAAAATGGTTTCTGTAGTTGGCGCAATTGTTTTAAAAACAATTGCCCCAATTGGCATGCCCCCTTTTGGAATTTAGGCCAGTTGGTGTGAATCCATGCCCAATACCCGCATCGACCATTGCGCCCTAATTTTTACAAAAATCCCACCATATATCTACAAAATGGGTTGCAGGTAATGAAAATGATATCAAAATGAAAGGAAGGATATGTGTTCTTACCTGGAACAGACAGATTCGTGATAGCCTTCTGGATTGCTCACTGTCAGCTCTTCAAAATCACAGTGTAAAAGGGTAAAAAATTGCTCAGAAGAGGTAAAAGTGAAAATTAATTTATTTTTTACCATTTTTGGCATTTTATAAACTTTTCAGAACCCTAATTAGGTTTCGAAGCATGTTTTTTTATTATTTTGCTATTTTATTTCGAAAAATGGGTTCTATCTGTGTCTCTTGTGTAGCGAAAAGTCCTCAATGTGACGACCATTAAGTAAGAAGCTATATTTTATAATTTTCAGACTCAGTAAAAACACGAAAAATTCACTCCCAGAGTCATCTTTCAACTCTTTTCTAGCTCTCAAGAATTGAAAATATTGTCGAGACTCTTTTCGTTTTGAACTCGTTAAAAGGCTGCAAAATGATATCTACCCAGTATACATTTATCCCTTTTTTGGGCTGGGATGGACTATTTACAAAAAAGTAATACCTTAGCCTATTGCAACTAAGAAGTTATCTGAGACGTATTTTTCTACCTTTTTGGATCTATGAGACTACTTACGAAAAGGGAATTGTTGGATTTTTCTTTTCTTCTTATTTTCAAACTCTCTAAACATGAAAATATGTTGAGTTGTTCCTTTATCAGACTCGTTAAAAATTAAATTACATCGGAAACCGTCACCATGACGTAACTGATTTCCTCCTTCCTAGGGCTTATAAAATGTACTAGGATGGATTTGTCTGAAGGAAAATCTTAGATGAAAAACATATGCTATTCCCTTCAAGCTTGTTTCCAAAAATAATTGGGGTACTCGCCAGCAATGGTGGGGGGAAATGGAACCAGTTCTCAGTTGTGTCGGTAGTATGTCGCTCTTGAACATGACCCTCATATCCATTCGTGTCGAGTTGGGGACATCTCATTTCATCATTTTTGCCTCCATGGGTTTGGGTAATCTGTTTTGAATTCTCATCTACTCTTTGCCACGTCATCATGACTTCATATCCCTTGATGTTAGATACTACCAAATCTGGAGTCATGTCGCTGATGTGTTCAAGACAAGTTTCCATTTGAAGTTTTTCAACCTTTCATCCTTTGTTCAGTCCTGATTCACTATCATCTTATTCCTCTATCTCATGTCGATGACGTGGGAAACATTACATCCCTCCTCTGACCAGATCACTTCCTATCGACTTAAGCTCATTATCCAGGAAGTTGATCTAGATACTCCCTTCTAGTACCTTGGAGTTCAATGCCTCAAAGGGAAGTTCTTCACATTTTATGATAGGTCCTCCTCATTGGCCTTCGATCATGTGATTCTATGGTTGTTCAACACCAGATCACTGTCCAAATTCTGTGGATTTTACTAGTTGTAACTTGAGAGCCATTGTCATTATTGGTGGTTTCTCTTGTGCCTATTAACAACTTTCATCATTGGCTGATAATCAAGTGACTTTCTTGCATGTTCGACTTCAGCTCACATATTTGCATGCTTGAATTTGTACTTGTTTGGGCTGATATGGAGAGCAAGACCCTATATTTTGTCTGATAAAATTTAGGCTGTGGGATATTTTCGTTTATCATGACTATATGCATGACTCTTTCGATTGGATGGATACGACCATACCTGTGTCTATTTATTGATCCTTATTTCTGGATGGTTGTGTCCATACCTTGGATCTCAGTTTTATATGTACTCTATTATGGATGGCTGCACCCATGCCACATGTTCATGTATTAGAGATATTAGTTTTACTTGTACTTACAGGTCTTTCGATGGTGAAGTTTTTTTTTAACATGTTCTTGTAAAGCATTTCACTCCTCCCTCTCTCTCGGACCTCATGCTTTAGAGGCATTTGTTACATAGTATTCTGTCACTATCCCTACAATCCCCATCCTGCACATTGGAGGACAATTTCTATGAATTATGTATAGTGTCATGCCTTGCAAAAAGTGTCATTGCATCCCTTTCCATGAGAAGAACATTTCCTTTGTTAACTATTCCTCGAGCAGACTTGCCAAAACACATGATTTTAGGTCAGCGCTGGTAGGCAGTTATGGCCTCGTGCCCATAGAGAAATGAACACTATGCCTCGTGCCCATTGGCACTCTGTCTCAGTGGACTTCCCACACTGAGTTTTTTATGGAAAGTTTTTTAAAATAGAAGCAAAGTTTCCATTGCCAACAAATTCGTGAGCGGAGTCAGCGTGGGTTGTTCGACTGAATAACATTGAACATATTCCTTTGGATTCTTTTTTCCTACATTTGAGCAACCTCCCAATGTATAAGTCTTCCCTTCCACCATTTTTGGGATCCCAACCTCCTCCTCCTCTCCTATAAATACAACTATCTCACATAGATGCAACGAGCTGAACATTTTGTACAATAGCTGAAATGGTTGAATAGCTTAAAAGTATAATATAGTTGGTGTGAGATAGAGCAGAGAGAGAACTATTACCGAGAGAGAGTCTAGGCTTATTTCCTCTCCAAGTCCAATTCTCTGGCAAATGCTTGAGACATGTTTTGAATGGACCCGTTGAAGGAGGCTGCAACGTCAAGGCTCTTTTGGTTGTAAACTCTTTCTCTCTTCTTCTTAATACATGACTGATGTTTTGGTTGCCATCTTGCATTTGACATGATTAATATTGTGCAATACGTTTAATTATCCTTGAATATTTATATATTTATGAATGCAAATATTGTTTTGTATGTTCCTATCATTCTTTGATCCTTGTGCAGGCACCTGAGTACCATCGCTGAAGGACCGCAATGTGTCGAGACAAAGATCAGGAAGCTGCTTCCACAGCTACAAAAACTACATTGGAGCAAAGGTAGGGCATCTATCCCAACTCATTTTCATTCATTAACTAGGAATCGATGCATTAGAATGTCCTTTTGCTTCTAGACCCACCCAAGGGCTAGAGCGATCGCCTTTGTCTGTAGAGGGGATTTACCTACACAACAGGTGCCCAAGGAAACACATTCAGGTCAGGTCATATGAGGGAGGTCATATAAAAAATTATAACTTATGACTGCACCTGTGCCTTGTGCATGTTCGTGTGACCCATTTGTCATTTTCTCCCTCGTGTCTTCATTCGAGCAGGTCGGGTCAGGTTGTGTAAGGGCACCCAAGGAAACGCGTTCGCGTCAGGTCGTGTCATGTGAGGGTGCCCTGGGAAACACATTTGGGTGGGCCAGGTAGGGTCAGGTCGAGTTGGATCATGTGAGGGCACACAAGGAAATGCGTTCGGTTCGGGTTCGGTCGAGTAATGTGGGGAGGCCTTATAAAAAATTCTAAGTTCTGACCGCCCGTGTGCCTTGTGCACATTCGTGTGACCCATTTCCCATTTTCTCCCTTGAGCCTTCGTTTGGGTGGGTTGGGTCGTGCCATGTGAGGGTTCTCAGGGAAACACGTTCAGGTCAGTTCGAGTCAGGTTGTGTGAGGGAGGCTATATCGAAAATGCTAAGTTGTAACTGTCTGTGTGCTTTTTGCACATTTGTGCAACCCATTTTCTTTGCTCCATTGTGCCTTCATTCGCCCGGGTCGGGTCAGGTCAGGTCATGTCGTGTGAGGGCGCCCAAGGAAACACATTCGAGTGTGTTGGGTTAATTTGTGTTGTGTGAGGGCACCCACGGAGACACGTTTGGGCAGGTCAGGTCGATTCGGGTCTTGTCATGTGAGGGTGCCCAGTGAAATGCATTCAAGTGGGTTGGGTAGGCTTGGGTTGGGTCGAGTCATGTGAGGGCGCCCAAGGAAACACATTTTTGTCGGGTTGTGTGAGGGTAGCCATATAAAAAATGCTAAGTTGTGACTGCCCGTGTGCCTTGTGCATGTTCATGTGACTCGTTTCGATTTGCTCCCTTGTGCCTTCGTTTGGGCAGGTCAGGTCATGTCATGTGAGGGTGCCCAAGGAAACATTTTCGGGTTCAGTTGTGTTAGGGAAGTCGCATAAAATTTTTTGAATTGTGACTACCCATGTGCCTTGTGCATGTTCGTGCGACCCATTTTCCATTTTCTCCATTGTGCCTTCGTTCAGACGGGTCGGTTCGTGCCATTGGAGGGCACAAAAGGAAAGACATTGGGGCTAGTTTGGGTCTGATTGGGTGGTGTGAGGGTGCCCAAGGAAATGCATTCAAGTAGGGTCATGTAAGGGAGGCCATATAAAAAATTCTAAGTTGTGACCGCCCCTGTGCCTTATGCATGTTCGTGTGGCCCGTTTGACGTTCGCTTCCTTGTGCCTTCATTCAGGCGAGTCAGGTCGTGCCGTGTGAGGATGCCCAAAGAAACATGTTCGGCTCGGGTAGAGATGAGTCATATGAGGGAGGCCATATAAAAAATTCCAAGTTCTGACCACTCATCTACCTTGTACACGTTCATGCAACCGATCTATTGTTTGCTCCCTTGTGCCTTCGTTCGGGTTAGGTTGGGTAGTGTGAAGGTGCCTAAGGAAATGCGTTCAGGTTGGGTCGTGTGAGGTTGACCAAGAAACAATTTCAGTCGGTTGCTCTATGTCAGGCCATGTGAGGGTGCCCAATGAAATGCATTTGGTTTGGGTCATTTCATTTGAGGGTGGTCGTATCAAATTTGATAAGTTGTGACTGCCAAGGTGCCTTGTGAACGTTCGTGTGGCCCGTTTTCCATTTGCTCCATTATGCCTTCATTTGATCAGGCATGCCATGTTGCGCCATGTGAGGGTGTCCAATGAAATGCATTCAGGTTTGGTCGTTTCGTTTGAGGGTGCTTGATGAGACATGTTCGGGTCGTGTCATTTCATTTGAGGGTGGCCGTATCAAATTTTCTAAGTTGTGACCGGTTGGGTGCCTTGTGCACGTTCATGCGGCCATATCAAATTTCCTAAGTTGTGACCGGCCAAGTGCCCTGTGCACGTTCGCGCAGCCTGTTTTCCATTTTCTCTCTTGTGCCTTCGTTTGGTATGGCATGCCGTGTGAGGGCACCCGATGAAATGCGTTCGATTTGGGTCATTTCATTTGAGGGAGGCCATACCAAATTTGGTAAGTTTTGACCACCCAAGTGCCTTGTGCACGTTCGCGTGCCCCGTTTTTTGTTTTCTCCCTTGTTCCTTCATTCGGTAGAGTGCGTTGTGTCACACCATGTGAGGGCACCCGATGAAACGCGTTTAAGTTGGGTCGTTTCATTTGAGGGAGGTCGTATCAAATTTTCTAAGTTTTGACCGCCTGGGTGCCTTGTGCACATTCATGCGGGCCATTTTTTTTTTGCTCCCTTCTACCTTCGATTGGTCAGGCGTGTTGTGTCACATCGTCCGAGGGCATGGGATGAAACGCATTCAGGTTGGGTCATTTCGTTTGAGGGCACTCGATGAAATGTGTTTGGCTCGGGACGTTTCGTTTGAGGGAAGCTATATCAAATTTTCTAAGTTGTGACTAAATGGGTGCCTTGTACACATTCTTGCGGCCTATTTGCCATTTTCTCCCTTATGTCGTAGTTTGGTCTGGTGGGTCATGTTGTGTCATGCGAGGGCACCCAATGAAACACGTTTAGGTCGAGTCATTTCATTTGAGGGTGACCGTATCAAATTTCATAAGTTATGACCACCCAGGTGCCTTATGCACATTCGTGTAGCCCATTTTCCATTTTCTCCCTTGTGCCTTCATTCGGTCAGGCATGCTATGTCACGTCATGTGAATTTATCGATGAAACGCATTTGGGTTGGGTCATTTCGTTTGAAGGAAGCCCTACCAAATTTGTTAAGTTGTAACTTCTCAGGTGCCTTGTGCACGTTCATACGACCCATTTGTAGTTTTCTCCCTTGTGCCTTCATTCAGTCAAGTGCGTCGTGTCATGTCCTGTGAGGGTGCCCAATGAAATGCATTCGATTCAGGTCATTTCGTTTGAGGGTGCCTGATGAAACAAATTCAGGTCGGGTAATTTCTTTTGAGGGCGACCGTATTAAATTTTCAAATTTGTGACCACTCGGGTGCCTTGTTCTCATTTGTGCGGCCTATTTTCTATTTTCTCCCTTGTTCCTTCGTTCTGTCAGGTGGGCCGTGTCACACAGTGTGAGGGCGCCTGATGAAACACATTTCAGTTGGGTCGTTTTGTTTGAGCATGGCCATATCAATTTTTCTAAGTTGTGATCGCCTCAGTGCCTTGTGCACATTCATGCGGCTCGTTTGCCATTTTCTCCCTTGTGCCTTCATTTGGTCGGGAGCATCGTGTCGCGCCATGTGAGGGCGCTCGATGGAATGCATTTGTGTCAGGTTGTTTTGTTCAAGGGCGACTGTATAAAATTTTCTAAGTTTTCACCTCTCAAGTGCCTTGTGCACGTTCGTGCAGGTCATTTCCCGTTTTCTCCCTTTTGCCTTCTTTCGGTCAGGCGCGCCATCTCGCATCGTGTGAGGGAACTCGATGAAATGCATTCGGGTCGGGTCATTTCATTTGAGGGTAGCCGTATCAAATTGCTAAGTTGGGACCAGCCAGGTGCCTTGTGCACGTTCGTGCGGCCTGTTTGCCATTTTCTCCCTTGTGCCTTTGTTTCGTCGAGCACGCCATGTCATACCGTGTGAGGCCACCTGATGAAATGTGTTCAGGTTAGGTCATTTTCTGTTCAGGTGCCTTGTGCATGTTTGGGTAGCACGTTTTCCATTTCCTCCCTTGCACCTTTATTCGGTCAGGTGCATCGTGTCGCACCGTGTGAGGGTGCCTGATTAAATGCATTTGGGTTAGGTCGTTTCGTTTGAGGGTGCCCGATGAAACGTGTTTGGGTCAGGTCATTTCATTTCAAGGAGGCCATATTAAATTTTCTAAGTTGTGACTGCCTGGGTGTCTTGTGTACATTTTTGCAACCTGTTTTTCGTTTTCTCCCTTGGGCCTTCGTTCGGTAGAGCGTGGCATGTCCTGCCGTGTGAGGGCATCGGATGAAAAGCATTCAGGAGTGTCATTTCTTTTGAGAGTGGTTTTATCAAATTTTCTATGTTGTGACTGCTCGGGTACCTTGTGCACTTTAGTACGGCCCATTTTCTATTTGCAACGTTGTGCCTTCGTTTAGTCGAGCGCATCGTGTTATGCCATGTGAGGACGCTCGATGAAGCGAGTTCAGCTTGAGTGGTTTCGTTTGAGGTAGGCTATATGAAATTTTCTAAGTTGTCATTGCTCGGGTGCCTTGTGCATGTTCGTGCAGCCCATTTGTCATTTTTGCCCTTGTGCCTTCATTTGGTCAGGCACATCATTTCGTGTCGTGTTAGGGTGCCCAATGAAACGCGTTTGTGTTGAGTCGTTTCGATTGAGAGTGGTTGTATCAAATTTGCTAAGGTATGACCACCTGGATTCCTTGTGCATGTTTGTGCAGCCTGTTTTCCATTTTATCCCTTGTGCCTTCATTCGGTCAAGTGCAACTTGTCGCGCCGTGTGAGGGAGCCCAATGAAACGTGTTCGGGTCTGGTCATTTCGTTTGAGGGTGGTCGTATCAAATTTGCTAAGTTGTGACTGCCCAGATGCCTTGTGCACATTCGTGTAGCTTGTTTATCGTTTTCTCCATTGTGCCTTTTTTAGGTTGGGCGCATCGTATCGCACTGTGTGAGGGTACCCGATGAAATACATTCAGGTTGGGTCATTTCATTTGAGGGCGGTCGTATTAAATTTTCTAATTTGTGACTGTCTGGGTGCCTTGTGCACATTCGCGCACCCTGTTTTGTTGGAGGGAGGGCATATCAAATTTTCTAAGTTGTGACTTCCTGGGTGCCTTGTGCACATTCGTGCAGCACTTTTGTCATTTTCTCCCTTGTGGCTTGGTTCATTCAGGCACATCGTGTCGCTCCAAGTGAGGGTGCCCGATGAAACACATTCGGGTTGGGTCATTTCATTTGAGGGAGGTCGTATCAAATTTGCTAAGTTGTGACCGCTCGAGTGCCTTGTGCACATTCATGCAGCGCATTTTTCATTTTCTCCCTTGTGCCTTCATTCGGTTGGGCGCACCATGTGAGGGTGCCCGATGAAACGCGTTCGGGTTGTGTCATTTTGTTTGAGGGCAGTCGTATCAAATTTGCTAAGTTGTGACCACATCGGTGCCTTGTGGATGTTTGTGCAGCCCATTTTCTGTTTACTCCCTTATGCCTTCGTTTGGTTGGGCATGCCATGTTGCGCCGTGTGAGGGCACCCTATGAAATGCGTTTGGGTTAGGTCCTTTTTTTTTAGGGAAAATGTATCAAATTTGCTAATTTGCGACCCGCCGAGTACCCTGTGCACATTTGTGCAGCCCATTTGTCATTTTCTCGCTTGTCCCTTCATTCAGTCAGGCGCGCCATGTGAGGGTGCTTGATGAAATGCGTTCAGGTCGAGTTGTTTCATTTGAGGTGCACAATGAAATGTGTTCAGGTTGGGTCATTTTGTTTGGGGGTAGTTGTATAAAATTTTCTAAGTTGTGACTGCCCGGGTGCCTTGTGCATGTTCTTGTGCCTTTGTTTGGTCATTCAAATATTCCCTTTCTAGTTGGGGGTAGGGGTTGGATTTTCATGTGAAAGGTGGGTTGGTAATTGAGTTGTTTTGTTTGGGTGTTCCTAAAGAATGACCTTGTGTCATTTGTAGGGTCACCAACTTTCTTCTCTCCATCCCCACTCAGTAGCATATGAGAGGTAATGTTTTGACCATGCTCGTCCTAGGAGGCATATGTGAACAAACCTCCCCTTCCACTCTATGTTCTCAAAGTTGGATGGGGTTGTTGTATGTGGCTCATTGAGATGATTGGTTTCCCACCTATGTCTCTCTCGTGCCCCTTGGTCGCTTTTTTGCTTCGCTACAATCAACTCCTCGCTATGTCCCTCTCATGCCCTTTGGTTGCTCGTTTTCTCCATTGAAATCATCTCCTCGCTATGTCTCTCTCTCATCACTTGGTCGTTCTTTAGCTTCATTGAAATTGGCTCTTCATGCTGCTTGGTCACTCATTAGCTCCGTTCAAATCAAATATTTTCTATATTGTTCACGTCCTCCCTTTTTGGTGTGGGGGAAGGAGTTGTATTTTTGTGTGAAAGGTGGGTTGGTAATTGAGTTGTTTGCTCGGGTGCACCTTAAGAATGGCCTTGGATCATTTGTAGGGTCATAAATTTTCATATTCTCTCCATCCCCACTCGGTAGCACATGAGCAGTAATTTTTGCATTGCTCATCCAAGGAAGCATATGTGAATAAACTTCCCCTTCCACTCTGTGTTCTCGAAGTTATATGGGGTTGCTATGTGTGGCTCCTTGAGGCAATTAGCTGCTTGCATATGTCACTCTCGTGCCCCTTGGTCGCTCATTGTCTTCATTGAAATCGACTCTTCACTATAGTGTTTTCCTCATCCATTTTTGTTTGGGTGGAGGGGGTCAGATTTTAGTGCAAAAGCTGGGCTTGTAATTGAGTTGTTTGTTTGGGTGTGCCTGAAGAATGTCCTTGGGTCATTTGTAGGGTAGAACATGAGCGGTAATGTTGCCCATGATTTTCCTAGGAGTAATATGTGAACAGAGTTACCCTTTCTCTCTGTGTTCTTAGTGTTGGATGAGGTTGTTGTTTGTGGTTCCTTGAGATGAATAGCTGCTCCTTGATGTCACTCTCATGCCCCTTGGTTTCTCATTGGCTTTGTTGAAATTTTCTCTTTTCTATATTTTTCACATCCTCCCTTTTTGGTGGGTGGGAGAGGTTGGATTTTCTCTCGTTGGCTCCATGAAGTCGGTTATTTTCTATATTTTTCACCTCCTCCCATTTTGGTGGAGGGAAGGGCTGGATTTTCGTGTGAAAGGTGGGTTGGTAATTGAGTTGCATGTTTGGTTGCTTTTGAAGAATGGCCTTGGGTAATTTGTAGGGTGGCCAAATTTCATATTCTCTCCATATCCACTCTGTAGCACATGAGCAGTAATGTTGGCCATGCTCATCCTTGGAGGCATATGTGAACAATTCCCCTTTTGCTCTATATTCTCGGAATTGGATGGGTTGTTGTGTGTGGCTCCTTGAGATGATTGTCCTATTCATTGTTTGGCTCTTTATGGTGCCATTTTCTTGTGATTATACTATTTATATGTTAGAATTATGGGTTGCGATACATAATTTAGAGGAACGTGCAAGGGTTTTTCTTGTAAGCCGCCCCTCTTGCTTGCTTTTTCCATTGGGCGATGTAAGGAGCGGTTCTCCTTGTTGTAAAATCAAGTTTTGGAATTCCTTTCAGAGTGCACATCATCTGTCCCTGCGTTGGTTTTTAGGTTTTGATAGATCTGGTGGCCCATATGTTTGATTGAGTGGTCAGCTTTTTCCTTGCATCTTGCATGCATAGTAGAATTTTTTGGCTTGGAATGTTGAGACACAAGGTGATGGGTATTTCTTGTTTTGATCGCATATGCAATTTTGGTCCAATTCGGAGGAGGCTTTCTACGTTCATGGTGGGGGCTATATATGGAAGGAGGACTTCAAGGTGGAATGCTTCGACCTCCCTCCTTTGTGTGGAGGTGGCTGCAGGTGAAAAGTATTCATTTTCTAGTTGGTAAGTCAGTGGGGCAATCTCCTAAGTTGCTTGTATGTAGGGTGTGTGGGGTACAGGGCTGCCTGATACCTCCTCCTATTTGGATATGTCCATGCATTTTGTAGCAAGCATCCTAATTTGAATTTATTTTCTTCCTTTGCCTTCACATTGAGGTTGCCACAGGCGATCAAGTGATCGAGGTCTACAGTTGCGACTATCTGGGTGGACTCCTAGGTGGCCTCGGTGTAGGGTGGGGAGGGTTGGGGGGATTTTTTAAGAGAGGTTGCAGGCTCGATCATTCTTGTTTTATTTACTTCCTTTGCCTTTTTGATTGAGGGTGTCGCAGGTGATCAAAATATTGATCTCCACTATTGCTGCTAACCGGGTGGTCTCCTAGGTGGCCATGGTGTGGGGCGAGGAGGGTTTGGGTGGCATTTCTAATAGAGGTTGTCGACTTGGTCATTCTCCTTTTACTTCCTTCTTTTTCCTTTGCAGTGAGGTTTCTACAGGCAATCAAATGATCGAGGTCCACTGTTGCTACCATCCGGGTGGACTCCTAGGTGGCCTTGCTACTGGGTGGAAAGGGTTGCAGGGAATTTTTAAGAGACGTTGTGGGGTCGATTTTTTTCCCTTTATTTCCTTACATTTCCTTCATATCAAGTTTTCCACATGCGATTAGTTGGTCGAGGTCCATCATCGTTGCTATCCGGGTGGACTCCTAGGTGGCCTTGGTGCGGGGTGGGAATGGTTGGGAGGCATTTTCGAGAGAGATTTTTTGGGGTAGGTCATTCTCCATTTGTTTCTTTTGTTTGTCTTTGCATTGAGGTCGCCGCAATCACTTGAGGTCCACTATTTCCATTGTGTGGGTGGATTTCTAGGTGGCCTTGGTGTGGGGTGGGGAGGGTTTGGGGGGCACTTCTAAGAGAGTTTTGTTTTTGTTTTCTCCCCTTTATCTGTTCATTGTGGCTGTCATGGGTGAAAAGGATTTTTCCATTCTTGCTAGTTGGGGGATGATTACCAACTCCTATGCAGCCTCGATGCAATGTGACTCGTCAAGGTGACCCCTTTTTTCACTTTGTGGATATTGCATCCATCATCCATCATGTTTGATGTCATCATTTATTTTTCATGTACTTGGAATGTAGTGTGTGTGGGCTCTAATCCCTTCTTTGGGATGCAAGAGGTGCAAGGTATAGAATATTTACATGATATTTTGACCTCTTGTTGACATGATGGTTGTTCATGCTGACTCTTTGTAAGAAAGAGCTTTTAATTCCCTTTGATGTGGGATGGTGCTACCTGGTTGATCTTGCTAGTATTAATATGCTTCTCTTAAAGATTAAGCCATGCATGTCTAAGTATGAACTAATTTAGACTGCGAAATTGTGGATGGCTCATTAAATGAGTTATAGTTTTTTTTATGGTACCATACTACTCGAATAACCGTAATAATTCTAGAGCTAATATGTGCACCAAGTCCTGACTCTTTGGAAGGGATACATTTTTTAGATAAAATGTCGGTATAGTCTTTCCCTCTTCTCCAGTGAATCATGATAACTCGACGAATCACAAAACCCTTATGCTGGTGATGCTTCATTCAAATTTCTGCCCTATCAACTTTCTATGGTAGGATAGAGGCCTACCATGGTGGTGATGGGTGACAGAGAATTAGGGTTTGATTCTAGAGAGGGAACATTAGAAATGGATAGCACATCCAAGGAAGTAAACATCTGCACAAATTACCCAATCCTAACATGGGGAGGTAGTGACAATAAATAACAGTACTCAACTCATTGATTCTGGTCATTAGAATGAGTACAATTTAAATCCCTTAATGAGGATCCATTGGAGGGCAAGTCTGGTGCCAAAAACCATGGTAATTCCATCTCCAATAGCATATATTTAAGTTGTTGTTGTTGTTAAAAAGCCCATAGTTGGATCTTGGGTCGTAAAGGTTAGTCCACTTACTTGGTGTGCACCTGCCCTTCCGTCCCTTTTATCGATGGTGTGCTCCTGGCCTTAATTGGCTGGGTCGCAGCTCTGACGCTGTTAGTTTTAAATTAGAGTGCTCAAAGAAATATTATGCTTTGAACACATTAGCATGGAATAACATGATAGGAGTCTGGTCCTATTGTATTGGCCTTCAGGACCAGAGTAATTATTAATAGGGATTGTCAGGGGAATTCGTATTTCATTTTCAGAGGTGAAATTATTGGATTTATGAAAGACACACCACTATGAAAGCATTTTCCAAGGATGTTTTCATTAATAAAGAATGAAAGTTGGGGGCTCGAAGACGATCCGATACCATCGTAGTCTCAACCATAAAAAATGTCGACCATGGATCGGCGGATGTTTCTCTAAGGAATCCGCCAACACCTTCTCAGCAATCATAGTGTTTGGGTTTCAGGGGGAGTATGGTCGCAAGGGTGAAACTTAAAGGAATTGATGGAAGGGCACCACTAGGGGTGGAGCCTGTAGGTTGATTTGACGCAACACTATTAAACTTACCAGGTCCATACATAGTAATGAATGATAGATTGAGAATTCTTTCTTGATTCTATGGGTTGTGGTGCATGGTCATTCTTATTTGATGGAGCGATTTGTTTGGTTAATTCTGATAACGAACGAGACCTCAACTTGCTAACTAGCTATGTGGAGGTTCCCCTTCACAATCAAATTCTTAGAGGGACTATGGCCGTTTAGGCCATGGAAGTTTGAGGCAATAATAGGTATGTGATTCCCTTATATGTTCTGGACTGCACGCATGCTACACTGATGCAGCCAAAGATTTTTTCTTCCTGGTTTGAGAGGATTAGGAAATCTTCTCAAATTCCACTATGATGGGGATAGACCATTGCAATTATCGGTCTTCAACGAGGAATTCTTAGTAAGCGTGTGTCATCAACTCATTTTTACTACGTCCCTGCCCTTTGTACACACTTCTCATTGCTCATACCGATTTAATGATTCAGCGAAGTGTTTGTATTGCGTCGAAGACGATGGTTTGTCGCTGTCAACGTCATGAGAAGTTCATTGAACCTTATCATTTAGAGGAAGGAGAATTCGTAACAAGGTTGTCGTAGGTGAACCTATAGTAAGATCACTGATAGTAGGGTTTTTTTTTTCATTTTGGTTGTGTGGGTTTTGATTGTAATCTAGGCCCGTGCGATGTGTCTCTAGGAGAGTGGGTTTGATTATTTTCGGGTTGGTGCCCCTTGTGAAAGAAACTTGCAACATTGTCAGTTGCCTATCTTGAGTTCACTATTATTGTTTCATGTACTTTTAAGTGATGCTTGTGCTTGTCCCATCCTTTTTTATTATTTCCCCTAATGTGTTTCGTTTATGGGATTCAGAAGCTCATTACTTGGGAGCCCCCTCTCCAATGGCATGTTTGGCGAGGCATGTTCACTGCAGTCGAGGTGGTTGGGAAATACGATGGAAAAATTAAAACTCGTTCATATCAGCAGCGCTTAGTATTTTTTTCATTGGAATATGTGGGCCTCCGTAGCTGGTTCTCTCCAAAAGATGGCGACGATGGTTTATGTGTTGCTTGTGTGAGCTTTCTTGTTGGTGGTTGGTTCAAGGGAGTGGTTGCGCATGTGCTTTCTACCTCAACACTTTCGTGAGGGGAAAATTTTGGGGTGGTGTCAATATGGGATGGATGAAGAGAATTGCAATCCATTGGGATATCCACCCTACTCCTCTCGACTGTTCGTTGATATGCCCTCGCGGAATGGTTGGGTCTAGTTAATGAAAAATCCCTCCCTCAGGCCGAGCTCCATCAAAATTGCAAAATTACCCATAAATGGGCATGAGGTAGCATTCTTTTCTCATGCCTTTAGTGTTGATGGAATTCCTCATCCTTTCATGAGCCACTCCCCCTTCCAAGGAAAATACAAGCAATTTATGTCCTTGTTTATCCATTTGGATTGTTGGTTTTTTGCGTGATTTGGTCATTTCTTGGATGTGTCGATTGTTGCAATAGTGTTGTGGTGTGTGCTTTGTGGGCTTCCCTCTTTTTAGGGAGTGATACTGCACCACCGGTGTATTTGTGACCCTTGGCTTTATCCAGCATTGAGTGTGTTGTAGCCTAATTTCACAAAGCTAAAAATAAAAAGACATTCTGAGCAATTCAAGGTTATTGAGGAACAGTTGTTAGAATTTCGGGAAGACCTGTAACATGCTCAAAAGGATAACCAAAAGTGCAAGGAGGATTCATTATCACATTTTCACTGGAACCAAAGTCAGGGAAGCAACAACAGCAATAGACCATCAGCAAAGGTAAAGGAGCAAAGAGGAGAAAATTTAGAAGAAAAGGCAAAGGCAGAAAAGGAAAGAAAAGAAACAAAGGCAACAAAGGAAGATAAGGAAAAAAGGAAAAGGCAACAAAACAAAGAAGGCAGAGTCATGAACGATAAGCGGGTGAAGTCGTGAATGATAAGCGGGGCAAGTCATGAACGTGGGAAAAGTCATGAACATGGGAAAAGTCATAAATGGGTCCATTGTTCTACAAAAAATTAGAAGAAATGAATAGGTACAACCAAAGAGGAAAAGTCAGCAAACCAGAGTAAAAATATAGCAAGGACCATTGGATCTAGGCATAGATCAATAATGAATATTAAATCGCAAACCCTGCGTTATTTTGCATATCGACGAGTTTCACATTTATATGTTAAGAAATAACAAATTAAATTATTTAATTTATGATGTGATAAGTCACAGAAACTGCGAAATGTGAAGTGTGGGGAATGACGTGGGAATATGTCATGGCAAGCTGATGTGGCAGATGACATGGCCCCGACTCCACAGATCACAAGTAATTTATGATGACATGGCAAGGTGAGGTGGCAGTGACATGGTAGGGTGACATGGCACGATGACATGGACCTGGCTTTCATACCACACATCACAGATCGCATTGGATAATTTTATTGTTAAAGATTAAAATTTGCGGGCTGCGACGGGGAGTTCACTGCGATTTGAAAAATCGAAAAATCGCAAGTATTGCAAAATTGCTATAATATAAAACTTGCAAAGTGCGATAAATAGGAGTGGATGCCATCGAGCTTCAAAGCTAAAATATAGAGAATTTAAAGTCTGGCATGGGACCCATCTGCATACCTCACATCACAATCAGTGATTCTTACATTTACATGTTAAGACATCGCAAGTTATTTGTTTTGCGATGCGATAAGAAGTTCGTTTTGCAATGCAATGCGATCGCATATTGCATATGTTAAAAGGAAACTTTTTAGTTCTAAGAACTAAATCCTGCGACATGCAACAAGAGCTCAGATGCGATGTAGCACCAGAGTCAAATCACAAAGGATTTCAACTCTAGATTTAAAGCCTTTCCAGTGCTAAATCACATCAGAGGAAGAAAGGAGGATTATAACGTAAAGCCGGTGAAACACCTTGATAAAAAAAGGAGGTATGAACGTGGGCAGAGAGAATCAGGTAAGCGACCTAACGCAGAGCAACGGAGAAGAAAAGACTGAACACAACAGGAATGTGTATAAGAGGTAGAGTCTAGTAGCAGGTGACATGATGACAATGTTCGAAATGAAAAATCATGGGCAGAGTCAGGTGGAGATGATTTTATGCATAATGTTATGACATCACAACTGAAATGGAAAGAGACACATTAGCAACAAATCAGACTCAACAAAAGAATTATATTCCAAGTGTATTTTATTTTCTTTGTTAAGATCGAAGCTACAATTGTGTCCTCGATTGTAATTTAATAATTAGTTTAACAATTTAGGCAGTTTAGAAGTTCCAAGAAGCTCGAGCAGTTACAAACTTCTTTTGTTTGTATTTAAGCAAGAGAGAAAGACAGAAAGGGGGTTCTAAGTTTTGGACCTCTTGGGGATTGCATTTTGTACTTATTTTTATGATTGGTAAATGAAATTAGTAGCAAGTTTCCTACAAATATTGATGGTGATTCGTATTTCTTGTGCCATTTTGTGTCCCTTATTCTTTGAATGGAGTGAATTAATGTAGTATTTGGTCTCTTAATTACATCTGTGTGTAAGAATTAAATAACCTTAATTTTTGCTCCTTCACTCCAACTTTTCTCTCTTCACCAATTCTCTCTGAAAATTTAAAGTGGTAGATTCTGCTCCTCAACATATCATTTTGAGTTTCCCTTCTCTTCACAAACTCCTGATGAAACTTTAAAGTAATATATTATGTGTTTAGAGAATATTATTTCAAAGCTTCCTCTCTCTCCATGAATTTCCTATGAAATTTTAAAGTGGTATATTCTTCTCCTCAACATATCATCTTGATTTTCCCCTATAGTTATTATTCCATTCAAATATCAATAGTGAATGACATTGTGAAATATTTTATTATTCCAGATCATTAAGTGTTTTAGAAAACTATTTCCCAGAGGGATAGAAAAAATACCTCATCATAAAATCATTCTCGTGACCCACTTTTAAAATTTTCTTAAGCACTAATCCCTTTCACAACCGAGGGATTGTCTCTTAAGATACAACATTTTTTGGTGCCATTCCCGGGAATGAGGGCATGAAGTTATTTTTCCGTGGGTATTGAAAGCTATTTCTTGATGGTGAAAAATATTTAGATACAAATTTTGTTGTGTATTATTCACCTGGCGACTCAACTGATGAAGGTTTCATTAGATGAGGAATTCTGCGGAAAAGGAAATGAGAAATCACTACGGAAAATACAGGTATCATAGTTTTAATATTTTAGAGGAAGTTTTATTTTTCGCTATTAGTTTGATGGTCTATTTTCCCTTGCATATCAGGGAGTTTTTTTCCTGATTTATATCCTCATAATATTATAAGGCCAAAAATTTACATCCTTTATTGGAGAAAGAATATTTTTCCTCCTATTGTATTATTGATCTTGATGCAACCTTATACGAGAGGATAGATGAATGTTGCATTACAATTCCTGAATATTTTTTTCAAGAGTTGGCATTATACGAAGAAAAATAGCGTTATGAGGAAAAAATGTTATATTTCTCACCCTGGCATAAATGGTTTTCAGCAGAAACAACAACGAAAATTCTCACATACAACCTCAATTTGAGGAGTCAAATAGTGAAGAAAGTTGCCCTGTTCAAAGAAGTCTACATCAGCAACATGTTCCAGAAAAGGAGGCAGTCAAAAATTCATCTCATAAGTTCTACGATCCCGTGGCTGGCCATATGAAAACTTTCTTTTGTTAGCAACACGCATTTATACAAAGGTCTAACATGTAAATGTTGGGTTGGTGCCATTGGAAGGACGACTTCACCTGATTAAGTTCAGGCATAAATGCACACGTGGGAGTTGTGCATAAATAAGCTCAGAAGTTGAGCATTTTTAGTTGTATTATTTCTAGTTTAGTATTTTCAGTTTAAGAATAAAGGAAGAAGTACAAAGTGTAGCAGGTCTCGGGGGGATTTCATATTGGATCAACTCCCATTCAGGATTGAATCCATGCCTAGTAAAGGCTACTGATCTACAAGTGCTCCTTGACTCCATGCCCAATAAAGGCTACTGATATACAAGTGTTCTTTTACTCCATGCCCAATAAAGGTTGTTTATCTACAAGTTCTCTTTCACTCCATTCCCAATAAAGGCTAATGATCTACAAGTTCTCAACACTTTGTTTCCAAAGTGTTGTCCCCAATTGGAGCTAGATGTTGTAGCCTAATTTGACTTAGCTAAAAATCAAGAGACATTCTGAGCAATTCAAGGTTGTTGAGGAATAGCTTTTAGAATGTCAAGAATACCTACAATATGCTCAAAAGGATAACCACAAGCACAATGAGGATTCATTATCACATGTGCATTGGAACCAAAGTTAGGGAATAAAAATAGCAATAGACCATCAGCAAAGAAAAATGAGAAGAGAGGAGAAAATTTAGAAGAAAAGGCAAAGGCAGCAAAGGAAGTTAAGGAAAAAAGGAAAAGGCAGCAAAACAACAAAGGCAGAGTCATGAATGGTAAGCAGGTCAAGTCGTGAATGGTAAGTGGGGCAAGTTGTGAATGTGGGAAAAGTCGTGAACTAGTCTAGTGTTCTACGAACAACTAGAAAGAAATGAACAGGCACAGCAAAATAAAAAAAATGGAGTAAAGATACGATGAGGACTATTGGATCTAGGCATAGATCAATGAAAGAGATTAGATAAAAAACCCAACGATATTTCACATATCGGCGAGTTTTACATTTATATGATAAGAAATCAGAAATTAAATTTTTTAAGTTACGATGTGATAAGTCACAAAAACTGTGAAATGCAATGTGCGGGCGATGACATGGGAATATGGCATGGCAGTGATGTGGCAAGTTGATGTGGTAGATGACATAGCCCCAACCCCACATATCGTAATATTTTTATGATGATGTGGCAAGGTGATGTGGCGGTGACATGGTAGGGTGACGTGGCACGATGACGTGGACCTGGCCCGCATACCGCACATCACAGATCGCATAGGATAAGTTTATTGTTAAAAGTTAAAAGTTGTGGGCTGCGATGGGGAGTTCGCTACGATTTGCGAAATTGCAAAATTTCAAGTATTTCAAAATTTCTATAATATAAAACTTGCAAAGTGCGATAAAGAGGAGTGGATGTGATGGAGCATCAAAGCTAAATTGTATAGAATTTAAATTCCGGCATGGGACCCATTCACATACTGCACTTTGCAATCGAAAATTCTTACATTTACATGTTAAGACAACACAATTTATTTATTTTTTGATGTGATAAGAAGTTTAGTTTGCGATGCGATGTAATCACATATCGCATATGTTAAAGGGAAAATTGTTAGCTCTAACAACTAAATCCTGCGACATGCAACAAGAACTCGGATGTAATGTAGCACCAGATTCAAATAAAAAATGATTTCAAATCTAGATGTAAATCCTTTCTAGTGTTAAATAGCATCAGAGGAAGAAAGGAGGCTTATAACGTAAAGCCAGTGAAATGCCTTGATAATGAAAAAAGGTATAAATACGGGAAGAGAGACTCAAGTAAGTGTCTCGACGCAGAGAAAAGGAGAAGAGAAGACTGAACACAACAGGCACGCACAAAAGAGGTAGAGTCGGGCAGCAGGTGACATGATGACAACGTTTGAAATTAAAAAACATGGATAGATTCGAGTGGAGATGTGTTTATGCATACTGTTAGGACATCACAGCCGAAACAGAAAGAGACACATTAGAAACAAATAGGACTCAGCAAAAGAATTATATTCCAAGTGTATTTTATTTTGTTTTTTAAGATTGAAGCTAGAATGATGTCCTCAATTGCAATGTAATAATTAGTTTAATATTTTAGGAATTTTATGAGTTCCGAGATGCACGAGCAGTTACAAACTACTTTTGTTTGTATTTAAGAAAGAGAGAAAGACAAAAAGGGGGTTCTGAGTTCTGAACCTCTTGGGGATTACATTTTGTACTTCTTTTTCTGATTGGTAAATGAAAGTAGCATCAAGTTTCTTGCAACTGTTGATGGTGATTCATATTTCTTGTGCCATTTTGTGTCACTTCATCTTTGAATGAAGTGAAGTAATGTAGCAGCCGGTCTCTTAATTACATCTGTGCAAGAGTTAAATAACCTTAATTTTCTCTCCTTCACTCCAACTTTTCTCTCTTCACCAATTCTCTCTTAAAATTTAAAGTGGTAGATTCTGCTCCTCAGCATATCATTTTGAGTTCCCCTTCTCTTCAGAAACACCTGATGAAACTTTAAAGTAATAAATTCTATGTTTAGAGAATATTATTTCAAAGCTTCCTCTCGCTCCATGAATTTCCTATGAAACTTTAAAGTGGTATATTCTGCTCCTCATCACATCATTTTGAGTTTCCCCTGTAGTTCCTCTTTCCATTTAGATATTAGTAGTAAATGGCATTGTGAAATATTTTATTATTCCAGATCATTAAGGGTTTTAGAAAAAAAGTTCCCAGCGGGATAGAACAAAGACCTCACGATAAAATCATTCCTGTGACCCACTTTAAAAATGTTCTTAAGCAAGGATTCCTTCCACATCTGAGGGATTGTCTCTTAAGACACAATAGAGTGTTAGCCTATGATAACTCCTCTTTGGAGTTCATTTGTTTTGTCCCCCCATGAATTTTTGGCTGGAAAGGTTGTTGGATATCCTGTACATAGATGGGTGTAATAATGGGATGGATTTTCTATTAGTGTATTTGTTGTTTGAATCCTTGTGTGGGTTGGGGGGTCACTTACCTTTCAGTAGTAGCATGCTCTAGACACTCGTCTCGTCGTGGCCCTAAGCTTTTCTAGTGGTCAATTTTAGGTTGTGACTTGTCTACTTGGTTGTTTGATTGTCGCTTGTTATGTTTTGTATATAGAAAGGATGAAGTGCCATGATGTATGTGTAAGGCTACAAAAAGGTGGGATGGTTTTGATTGGGTGCCTTGTTTTCTTTCTTTTTGGTTAAACCAACATGTCCTCGCGTGGTGGTGGCCCTATGTTTTTCTAGCATTTCTTGAAATTTGGCCCCCTTTCTCCCAAATTGGATTTTTGTCGCGAGTGTTATGTGGGTGATGTTTGGTTTCTCTTTGTTTCATGTCGTTTTCTTCCGTTTTGGTCCCTATATTTATAGAGAAAATTGGGAATAGTTGTGTTTCGGTGTCTGAGAACGATGAAAAGTAGTGCGAACTCTTGGATTGGCCACCCTAGTCCTTGTCGGTCATCATTCCTTTCAATTCTCCCATTTTTTCTAAGGCACGGGGCTTGGAAAGATTGTACTGTGTTTGAGCCTCCCCTTTTGAGTCATTTTGGTCCCTTCCTTTACAGAGAAAAGGGGGAATTGCTATGGATTGGGGTTTTTGGAAGGATGAAAAATTAGTTATAGCTCTTGGGGTGGCCACCCTAGTCCTCCTCGATCGCCAATCTATGCAGTTTCCATGCTTTTTGCAAGGGCACGGGGCCTTGAAAGCCTATTTTTTATTTGAGCCTCATCTTCTCTGCTGGTAACGATGTTTTGGTTTTCTTTTTCTTTTCTTTTCCTTTTTCACATTTCTTTTTTACCTTCATCCTTCTGGCCCCTAGATTTATGGAGAAAAGGGTGAATCATTGAGGATTTACATTCGCAAAGGATGAAAGGCAGTGTGATATCCCAGGGTGGCCACCCTAGTCCTTTCCGATCATCATTACTTACGATTACCCGCATTTTGTGAGGGCACGGGGCTTATGAATTTTTTTCTCTATTTGAGCCACCTCCTTTGAGCGGCTGGACAATTTTATTTCTCTTTCTTTCATGTGTTTTTATTAATTTCCTTTTTTTCGCCCCCGTGATGTATGTGTAAGGGTACAAAAAGGTGGGATGATTTTGATTGGGTGCCTTGTTTTCTTTCTTTTTGGTTAAGCCAACATATCCTCGCATGGTGGTGGCCCTCTGATTTGCTAGCATTTCTTTAAATTTGTCCCCCTTTCTCCCAAATTGGATTTTTGTCGAGAGTGTTATGTGGGTGATGTTTGGTTTCTCTTTGTTTCATGTCATTTTCTTCCCTTTCAGTCCCTATATTTATGGAGAAAATTGGGAATAGTTGTTTTTCAGTGTCCGATAAGGATGAAAAGTAGTGCGAACTCTTGGATTGGCCACCCTAGTCCTTGTCAGTCATCATTCCTTGTTGTTATCCCATTTTTTCTATGGCATGGGGCTTGGAAATCTTGTACTGTGTTTGAGATTCCCCTTTTGAGTCGTTTTGGTCCTTACCTTTACAGAGAAAAGGGGGAATTCCTATGGATTGGGGTTTTTGGAAGGATGAAAAAGCAGTGCGAGCTCCTGGGGTGGCCACCCTAGTTCTTCTCGATCGCTGATCTATGCAGTTTCCATGCTTTTTGCAAGGGCACAGGGCCTTGAAAGCATATTTTTTATTTGAGCCTCTTCTTCTCTGCTGGTAACCATGTTTTGGTTCTCTTTTTCTTTTATTTTCCTTTTTCACATTTCTTTTTTACCTTCCTCCTTATGGTCCCTAGCTTTATGGAGAAAAGGGTGAATCAATTAGGATTGACATTCACGAAGGATGAAAGGTAGTGCAATATCCCAGGGTGGCCACCCTAGTCCTTTCCGATCATAGTTCCTTATGATTACCCGAATTTTGCGAGAGCACGGGGCTCATGAATTTTGTTCTCTATTTGAGCCTCCTCATTTGAGTGGGTGGACAATTTTTTTTCTCTTTATTTCATGTGTTTTTATTACTTTCCTTGTTCTATCCCCCATGATGTATGTGTAAGGGTACAAAAATGTGGGATGGTTTTGATTGGGTGCCTTGTTTTCTTTCTTTTTGGTTAAGCCAACATATCCTCGCATGTTGGTGGCCCTCTGTTTTGCTAGCATTGCTTGAAATTTGGCCCCCTTTCTCCCAAATTAGATTTTTGTCGCGAGTGTTATGTGGGTGATGTTTGGTTTCTCTTTGTTTCATGTCATTTTCTTCCCTTTCGGTCCCTATATTTATGGATAAAATTGGGAATATTTGTGTTTCGGTGTCCGAGAAGGATGAAAAGTATTGAAAAATCTTGGATTGGCCACCCTAGTCCTTTTCAGTCATCATTCCTTGTATTTATCCCCTTTTTTCTAAGGCATAGGGCTTGGAAATCTTGTACTGTTATTGAGCCTCCCCTTTTGAGTCGTTTTGGTCCTTACCTTTACAGAGAAAATGGGGAATTGATATGTAATGGGGTTTTTGGAAGGATGAAAAAGTAGTGCGAGCTCCTAGGGTGGCCACCCTAGTCCTTCTCGATCGTTGATCTATGCATTTTCCACACTTTTTGCAAGGGCACGAGGCCTTGAAAACCTATTTTTTATTTGAGCCTCTTCTTCTCTGCTGGTAACCATGTTTTGGTTCTCTTTTTATTTTCTTTTCCTTTTTCACATTTCTTTTTTACCTTCCTCCTTCTGGCCCCTAACCTTATGGAGAAAAGGGTGAATCATTGAGGATTGACATTTGTGAAGGATGAAAGGCAGTGTAATATCCCAACGTGGCCACCATAGCCCTTTCAGATCATCATTCCTTACGATTACCCGGATTTTGCGAGGGCACGGGGCTCATGAGTTTTGTTCTCTATTTGAGCCTCCTCCTTTGAGTGAGTGGAATTTTTTTTTTCTCTTTCTTTCATGTGTTTTTATTACTTTCCATGTTCTAGCCCCTAGATTTATAGAGAAAAAATGGTGAGTTGTAGTGGTTTGATGTTTGTGAAGAAAGAAAACAAGTGCAAGTTTCGGGGTGGCCACCCTAGTCCTTCTCGGTCATCGTTCTTTACAATTCTACCCTTTTTTAAAAGGCACGGGGTTTGAAAATATCTTCTTATTTGTATTCTTGATCTTTCCCTTCTGAGGGGGTGGGAGCCACCTTCTCTTTATTTCTTTTATATGCATATATTTTCTTTTTCTTCCCTTCCCTTCCTCTTGTTGGTCCCCAGCAGCATTCTGGAGAAAGGGGGAAACTATTGTGGTTGTGTCTTTGACAAGAATGAAAAGTAGTAGGAGCTCCTGGGTTGGCCACCGTAGTCCTTCTCGACCATCGTTCCTTGCAGTTCCCCCTATTTTCAAAGGCATGGGGTCCACAGAGCTTGTTTTAACCTTTCCTTTAATGATTGGTTTATGGAGTGTAGTTGTCTTGAGGGGGAAGGGGGCTTGTTTCTTGTTTCAATTGTTAGGACCCCATAATGTACCATTTTGAACATACATTTTGTTATCATTCCAGTCTTTTCTAGTCCATATTTAAAGCTTATACTATCACTTTCATCCATTCTTCAAAAGTTATATAATATTCTTCTCTTTACTCTACGTTTAACCTTTTTTACATATAATTTTACATTACTTTCATATTTAATCATTAATCGAAGATATATAGCTGCTGATATAGTTTGAAGACCACAGCTAATATATCATGGCTATCTGAAGACCGGTTTGCTGAAACAGTCAACATGGTATGCAAATCCTATTGCTGAAACAACCCGTGATTTTCGATTTTGAAGCAGCATTTCAAGCATGACAGCAACAAGAAAAGAAAAGGAAGTTGTTACACGGGCCACTTTGAAGCTAGTACCATCGTAAACATTGTAACAAAATTTTGCTATGGAAGAACATAAAGGTCCTATTTCAGTATAGAAGATCAGATTGGGTTAAAAATAGGATTTCTATAATGTAAATCAATTGTAATAGATGTCTCCTCTTTAAAAAGAGGAGACATCAGCATTAGAGAGAGAAAAAAAGGAGAGAATACGAGACGTTTAATCTGAAAAGAGAAGGAATATGAATTCTTTGTAATATGTTGCTTTTGACAGATGAATAAAATTTTGTTCCGAGTAATTCATTTTAATTCCTTCTTCTCGGGAATCTTGTGAGAAGGAAAGGGCCCACCTTCTTCACAAGAATCACCCATTTGTTCCTGTAGTTAGTTAAGTATTATTTTCATTTATGCCTTTATTACACTCTATTTACTGAAGTCATTTATGCAGTATTGGAATTCTGTTGTATGTTTCCATTACTTGTTGCATTGATTTCATACAATTCATTCTTAAGAAGTTGTGGATTATTTTAATTAGCAATATTATTTATAGAATGAGTTTGTGAAAGCTTGTTAATCAGAAACAGGTGCTGAAGATTCATACTTGGGGAATAGGGTCTTGTTCTCTATTATAGCATAATTGGTCTTCCATTTTTCAGATTGATTTCCTTTCCTAGATCGTTGTCTTTTTAATGTAATCCAAGATTCTTTTAATGATTGTCTGCAATAGAAAGATTGTATTTGTTGTAACTCAAGTAGAATTCAGTTTGTTGAAGAAAGGTGCAATTAGTGTAATTTTTACTGCAACATTTCACTACTTTTGAGGTTGAGCATATACAGTGTGTGATTGCCTTTGAAATAAACAAACTTCCCTGGGTTGAAAATTTATGTAGCACTTGAATTGTTTAATTTGATAAAAAATTAATGTGACCAACATTTTGTTGCCATTGCGGGGGAAGGAAATTATAAATTTCAAAAGCATTGATTTTTTTCTTTCATATGTGCAGATTGCATGAGAGGACGCGTAACCCATAGGAAAACTAACCCTACAGGTGGCAAGGCCAAAGGAAGGGGAGGAATAAAGACCTTTATTGACAAGATCGTATCAAAAGATGAATCTTCTCAGAGACTAACCTCTCAAAGGCCAAAGCCTCAACACTCCCCTCAATTGAATTATGAAACAGAAGAAGTTGTGAGCCCTGATAACGTGAAGGAACCAACAGCAAGTGTTGAAGAACTAGCAGCAAAAGTTGAAGAACTAGTAGAAAGCATTGAAGAGAAATTAGAAAGCATTGAAGAACCCATAGAAAACGTTGAGGAATCAACAAGAAACATTGAGAAACCAGTGGAAAACATTGAAGAGCCAATATAAAACATTGAGGATGGAGCAAGTGCAGTAGGAGATCAAACAATGGAAGGAAACAATGAAGGATTATTCAGTGGAGGATAAGTAGATCCTGAAGGAGAGGGAAAAGATGATTATTCTCTCTCTACCTTGGGATTTCCTATTGGTGATCTCCCTAGTGGAGCAACTCCCATGAAGAATATCCCACTTTCAGCCTTACCTAACTTCCATGGTTTATCTTCTGAATATCCTAACGAATTTATTTTTGAATTTGATATATTATGCAGAAGTTATGATTATGTTACTAATGCCCAAAAGTTGAAGCTATTTCCAGAAACAATAAAAGGAAATGCACTAAGGTGGTTCATGAGTCTTGGAGGCCATGTAATCAAAAAATGGGAACAGATGAAACAGAAATTTATGCTTAAATATCAAGACTACTGCCGGACAAGAGAAAAAAGAGAGGAACTATTTAAGATGGTACAAAAGGAGGATGAGAATTTGGAGGACTTTGTGGAAATACTATAGTACAACCTGCAGAGATCCAATCATCCCAATGTAAGTAAGGATATTCTTAAAACAATATTACTGAAAAGGGTGAGGGATGACTGTTTAGATATGCTAAATATGCTTGGTAAAGGGGATATATATAAAGATTCATATGATGAAATTGTTAACCTCTATAAAATATTTTCAAGAGGAGCTACAAGGAACAGGTCAAATAGTAGAGATACCACATATTCAAGAGTTCAAAAATCAGCCAGTGGAGGAGCAACAAGAGCCGAAATAGGTAATTTACTTGAAGAATTTAAAACTGAAATGTTAAGTTCTTTTGCTTCACATATTGACACCTTGCAGGTTAAAAAGAAAAAATCCAAAGCAGAAGCAGCTTTGGCTGTCTTTTGCCCCAAATGCAGAGATAAACATCCACTAAGGGAGTGCCCATTGGAAAAGATACCAAGTTTCACCCTTTGTGAGAAATATCATGAAACACAACAATGCCCTTCTTTACCAGGAATAAAAGTAGAATTGCAACCAGTCGAAGAAGAAGCTGAAGAATTCTATCTGCTAACGCAGAGAAGACAATGGCATCAACGAGGAAAAGTTATGAACTCTAATATGTCATTTACAACTTCTAATTCTTGGAGAAATTATCCTTCTTTTAGTCAAGCAAATTACCCTCCCTTTGACCAAATGCAATACCCACCCTTCAATCAAATGAATTACCCACCCATGCAACAAACAAACCCTCCCTTTGTAGATCCTGCAATGTGGACTCCTTGGCCTCCACAACAACAATCTTACTTTAATCAATGGAATTCGAATTGGAGGATTCAACCACTCCCATTTCCGAGTCAATTTCCTCAATTTAAGCAACCATTTCCTCTACCATCCATTGCTCAACCAAATAATCAAATGATCAGACCCCAACTACCTGTACAACCAAATCATAACCCCAATAATAAATCTATGCAAGTTATTGATATTTAGAACTAGCCTATATTTCCTGTTTTCCCTGCACAATGTAATGACATTCATTTACAATTTGGGAAAATAGTTGAACCCATTATCTATGATGTTACCTCTTCTGATTCTGATAAAGAAGAAAATAAAAAACATGATTCACATAAAGAGGTACAACCACCCTCTAACAACGGTGTTGAAACAACAGAACCACCATTCCCTGAGCATTTAGTTTTAACTAGAATGCTTGAGCCACCTGCTTTTAATCTTTTAGGGGAATTGCAGAATCTGTATGTTAAAATTCCACTTTTACAGGCACCAAGAGATGTACCAATTTATGCCAGAACAATGAGAGAGATTTGTGTTAAGAAACCCGATATGGTGATCCAGGCCATCCTACTGTGATAGTCCAAATCGGTAAAACAATAATCCCTCAATTTCTGGTAGATTTAGGTGCTGCTATAAATATTATGACTCTTGAAACTTCACAATTGCTACAGATAAAGAACACAATCAGAGATACACCAACCATTCTAGAGTTAGTTTACCATTCTACAATCAAACCAGAAGGAGTTATTGAATACTTAGTCATCTCAGTTGAGTCCTGGAATTACCCAGCTGACTTTTTGGTGTTATAGACTAAAACAAAGTTGGGGGGACATCCTATAATTCTTGGAAGGCCTTAGTTAGCCACATCCGATGCCTTTATCAGCTACATATCTGGTTCAATGACAATTTCCAATGGATATGAAACTAAACAACTTACTCTCTACCCTCACGCTACACCCATGATTAATAATGACAATTCTGTATGGATGGACTATGATGATCATGCTATTCAACCTATTTTGACTATCAGACAAGCTTTAAACCTTAAAGATACCACTGAGGATGAGGTAATTAATAATTTCATTTGTGAAACCTCCTCTTTGACTTCTGAAACACATGATAAACTGGCTACACTTTTGGAATCAGATACCCGGAAAAGCTTAAATCTGAAGATCTACCTCAAACATCAACCACCATCTCTTCTAAAAGCATAAGAGTAGAAATCGAACCTGTCAAAACACTGAACATAAATCCTGACCTAACAGTTGCTAAAACATAGCAGTTAATGAAGTTACTACTTGAAAATAAGGAAGCATTCGCATGGGACTATACAGATATGAAGGGAATCTCCCCTGAATTATGTACTCACCGGATCTATATTAAGGAAGGTTTTCGACCAGTCTATCAACCCCAAAGATGAATGAACCCTAATTTAAGAGAAATTGTTAAAGAGGAACTTTAGAAATTGCTTAATGCAAGATTTATATAACCTATATCTGACAGTGAATGGGTTTCCCCATTGGTAATAGTTGCTAAGAAAAACAGGAAATGGAGCGTATGTGTAGATTATAGAGCCTTAAATAAAGCCACTCAAAAGGATCAATTTCCTTTACCATTCATTGATCAGGTGTTGGATAGTTTGTGAGGGAAGAAATTCTTCTCCTTTTTATATGGGTTTAGTGGGTATAACCAAATTAGAATTACACCGCAAGACCAAGATAAGACCACTTTTACTAGTCCTTGGGGAACTTTTGCCTATAGAGTTCTTCCATTTGGACTATGTAATGCACAAAAAAACTTTCAAAGGGTAGTTATAGGAATCTTTTCTGATATGTTGAATGAATCCATGAAAATATTTATGGATGACTTTACCCCTTATGGTGTGTCCTTCGAAGATGCATTACAAAATCTTGAGAAAGTACTTAAACGATGTATACAAGCTCACCTCTCCTTAAGCACCGAAAAATGTCATATGATGATGAGTGAAGGAGTAGTGCTTGGACATTTTATCTCATCTCAAGGAATTCAGGTAGATCCATCCAAAATACAAGTCATTCAGAACCTTCCTATTCCTAAAACACAAACTGATGTGAGAATTTTCCTAGGACATGCTGGATATTACAGGAGAGTTATTAAAAGCTTTTCCAAAATAGCTTCTCCTTTGTTTGTGTTACTTATGAAAAATGTTGAATTTAAGTGGACTAATCTTTGTCATAAATCATTTATTGAACTCAAGCATCAGTCATCCACAACTCCTATTTTAAGGGGACCTAATTGGGCAGTTCCCTTTCATATAGCTTCTGATGCTTCGGATACTGCAATTGGAGCTGTCTTGGGACAAGATGAAAACCATCTTTCTTATGCTATCTACTTTATCAGCAAGAATATGACCCCTGCTGAGCTCAATTATACAATTATCGAAAAGGAATTTTTAGCAGTAATTTATGCTATTAATAAGTTTCAACATTACATTACTGGTTACTCTACTTTTGTCCATACTGACCACTCGGCTATCAAGTATCTAATGAACAAATCTGTCACAAATGCTCGAGTTACCAGATGGTTATTGTTATTACAAGAGTTTGATATTACAATTGTAGATCAACCAGGTAAAGAAAATGTAGTTGTTGATTTCCTTTCTCGATTAAAGGCTGATGACAATACTCTAGTAGATGATTCCTTTCCTGATGAGTATTTATTTGCGGTATCTGATCACTCACCATGGTATGCAAACATTGCTAATTATTTGGTTGCAGGTAAGTTACCATCACACCTATCACATCGAGAGAAAAGAAAAATCATTCAAAAAAGTGCTTGGTATAGCTAGATAAGTGGGTGTCTTTTCTATACAGGACTTGATCATGAAATCCGGAGATGCATTAGAGAGGATGAGGTGTGTGATATACTAAAAGCTTGTCATGATGGCCCTTTTGGAGGGAATTTTGTTGATAAGAGAACAACACATAAAATTCTTAGAATGGGTTATTATTGGCCCTCACTCTTTAAGGATGCAAAGAAATATGTTCAGGCTTGTGATAGCTGTCAGAGAATGGGTCAACCTAATCATAGAGATGAAATGCCATTAAACCCCCAGGTAATACTTGAACCATTTGAAATATGGGATTTAGATTTTATAGGACCCATTAATCCTCCATCCAATCAAAGAGTTTATATATTAGTCTGCACAGATTATATGAATAAATGGGTGGAGGACAAAGTACTCCTTAGAGCTAATGAATAAGTTGTCCTAAATTTCCTATTTGAAGAAATCTTTGTTAGATTTGGAGTCCCCAAAGAGCTAGTTACAGATGGTGGACCTCCTTTCAATTCTCATGGTTTCAAAGCCACCCTTCAGAAATATCACATTCAGCATAGAATGACTACACCATACCACCCCCAAGCCAATGGGCAGGTGGAGAGTATAAATAAAGTAATAGAAGCCATTCTAACCAAAAGAGTGAAGGAGAACTGAAAGGATTGGTCTCAAAGACTCCCTAAAGCACTATGGGCTTACAGAACTACTTGGAGAAATACTATAGGATTTTACCCCTATGAATTGGTTCATGGTAAAAGTTTTGTTTTTCTTGTGGAATTTGAAATTAAAAACTTAAGGACTACTTTAGCTGTTAACCTTGATTTGACTGATGTACAGATATCTAGGTTGTAGTAGCTTCATGAACTGGATGAAAAAATATTAGATGCCATTCATCAGACAACTATGATCCAAAAACAAAGAACAAAGTGGCATGATAAAATCATCAAGCATAAGTAGTTCCAAAAACATAATTGGGATTTATTATATGATTCTTGGTTTGAAAACTTTCAAGGGAAGCTATGTACAAGATGGATGGGACCCTATGAAGTAGATGTTGTTTTTCCCAATGGAACAGTAAGGCTCTTAACAATTGATGACTCTAAAAAACCACTATTAGTAAATGGTCATCGGCTTCGTCTGTACCAACACCCTATTTCCAAAGAAGATTTTAAGGCCACTTGCATGGCAGATGCACATTATCTCTTTCTAGGGGAGTCTTATGATCCTCACTACATTTGATTGTTTTCTGCACTGTATTTTTAGTATTAGATTAGATTTCTTAAACTAATAATCCCTGTCAAGGGCTGGCATGCTACAATTGATTATTTTGCAGATTCTTGATTAAGGAAAGGCTTACCAAGGAAGGAAAATTTCACCACAAGAAGATCCAAGCTTAATTTTGAGAACCATTGCTTCCCTCACTTAAACTCATTTCCCCATCTTCCAGTAACATTTCATCATTCATTCCCTTCATTCCTTTTTCCCTTTTCATATCATTCTCCCTATTTTTCCCATTGCTAAAACACCATTCTTCAACAAATATTTTCCCTATTTTTTATTGTTTAAATACCATTCCTCAACAAATATTTTCCCCATTTTCCCACTGCTAAAACATCACTCCTCAACAACACTTTCCCTATTTCTCCATTGCTGAAACACCACTTTTTAGCAGCATTTCATTCATTTTCTTGTTGCTGAAACACCATTTATTTCTCCAAAAACATGACTATGCAACATTTTCTATCATGAAATCATATTCTTCAGTCTTTCATTTTCACTTCTCTTATTCCTTGTGTTAATCCTATCCATTCACTGCCTTTTCCTATGATCAAGCAAACCTCTAATATTATCTCCCTCATGTTACAAAAATCTTCTAAAGTTATTCCATGACTATTGAGCCATTATAAACAAGCACTATATTTTTCGAACTACAAATCAAAGGTAAACATGAGGTATGTAAATTTTATGTAAATATAATTAAACTATGGTTTAAAGAGAAGATTTTGTTTATTATGACCACAATCTCTGCACACTTAAAGACATAAATTCACCGTAGTTGGGGGGGAATATCGAAATTATATGCCATCATTTCACATCATGCCAATTACCATCATTTTTCCTACCCATTACTTCGCCTCTTCACCGTTACTCCATGTTCTCATTCACAAAGTTTACTCTATTCGAATTCCGGTAACTTCACTCTTTGACTCTGCATTTTACCAAAGCTGGTTAACTATGGGAGGACCCGCTATTCAACATGAGCCTAGCTCAATAGCTCTGCTTGAATTATTCCCAGATGCGTATGAAATTTTTCAGCAGGCAAGCTGGGTAGGATATTTTCAGAGAATTCAAGAGTTTGATCCACAATAGGTCCTTGAATTTGTACAAAATCTTCAAGAAGATCATTCTACTATCTAGGGAGTCTGAATTCTAGTTTTAGAGGGCGACATAACACAGGTTTCAGGTCTGCTGGTCACTGGTACTTGATGGTTTAGTTGAAAGCACAACATGACTTTCTTCTGCCAGGAGAACATGTCGAGCTTAAAGGCTAGGGTGTTGGACTTCACTCATTGCCCCCTCCTTGGCTGAACGTTGTTGAATTCATCAAACATTATCTCACTTGTGAAGGTCGCTATCAGGTAGTCTATCAGCATGATTTTGTCTTAATGAGTCATTTACGACACGGTAGACTAGTGAACATTCCTTACTACTTACTTGGATGCATTAGAAATATGTCATATTATTGTTGACGGTTAAAATTCCCACTCCTTTCCCTCACCCATCACCTCCTTGTTTAGCTACCGATTCAGAGGGGTTTTGCTCAAAAAAACCCTCCTCTAAACAACCTACCCCTACCCCCTGAGCAAGCTGCTGAAATTCCTCAAGAAGCTGTTGAAAATCCTCAAGAAATTCCTGAACGTTCCCACGAGCAGCAACCAGAGAATATCCCTGACCCTCCATCAATTCCATCCACAGAACCAACTAATCCAATTAACCTTTATTCAATTCCATCTCACCACTTAGCAGAATCATCTGATCCTACTGTCCATATTCCCAGTGATGACTCTCAGGCCGATACACCACCATCTTCCTGTATTCATAAAAGGAAATGGAGAATCACAACCGCCCCCTATCAAAAATACAAACAAGGGTTGTAACTAAAGCAGCTACCTCCTCTGATAGCCCTTCTCCTAGGGAAAAACCCTCTCATAAAAGAAAAAATAAAACTACTTTTTTTTTTGCTTTATTACCTAGGAGACGAATGAGGACGTCTATTCAAGCAAAAACCATTCATATTATCCCTGATCCCACAACCATTTTTTTAAAACTACACACATCACCACCCTTGAAAACCCCATAATTATTACATGTCTCACCCTGTGGCATTAAAACACAAGAACCAGATGCCCAGGGTAATATGACATCATTTTCTACAGAACAAGTAGTTGTCCCAGAAGAACCAGCTACTCATTCAGTAGCTGCCACACAAGAACCAGCTACTCAATCAGCAGTTGAAACACAAGATCCAGCTGCCGATGTGCAAAAAATAGACATCCAATATGCTACTTATTCAGTAGATGCCACAAAGGAACCAACTCTAGCTGTCACACAAGAACCAACTACAGCTGAAACACAACAATCAATTCTGGAGAATGCAACTGATACAAAAGGCCTAGTCACCATGGCTTCCCTTTTACAAGAAAATGCGTTTTTAAAATTAGAATTAGAAGCTTATAAGCGAGAATTGGTAACAGCAAGGGAATCCTATCATAAGGAGCTAAATTTTTATACCCTGGCCCATACAACATCCATGGCAGACAAACATACAGAAAATGATCCATATAAAGAATATATGTGCAACCAATGTGGAAACATCTATCAGTAAGCAGGATATAAGATAGTTCAAGTTCCAATGCCGGGAGCATCTACATATTATGTAGTCAAAGAAGAATGCCCTACTATTAAATAAGAACCAGTAGGGCCTTCAAAAATTTCAGAAAAAGAAGTTGATGTACAAGTATCTTGCCCTACTGTAACTGATTCTGCTACTCAGACTATACCTCAGCCTACCACTTGCAATGGTGGAAAACAAACTGAACCATGGAATGAGATGGAAATAATGAACAAGTGGAGGAAACAGTATGCTATTTTGCAAGATAAAACCTTACAGTAGCACCAATTGGTTTGGAAGAATCATATATATTCTAACTAGGAGATCTTGGAGCAGACACTATAGCAATTTAGAGTTTACAAGAAGGATAATAAAGAGCTAAAAGGAAAAATACTCTTAATTTTTCAACTGGTACAAAAATTATTGGCTACTAGGCAACCATCTCTAAATTATTCTTTATTTCTCTCAGAACGCCTTGTTTACTTTCAGTTGAAAGCAGTCAAAGACGGAAGAACCCATGAGGTGCTTACATCTAAACAGTTTGTGAAAAAAATTGCAGAATCTTCCACCAGTGATCAGCACCTACTATGTGAGTTTTACCTTCATAATGAAGCTATCCCTGAAAATAGAAAGATTAATCTCAACCCTCTTGTTGGTGACATTTAAATCAGGGCATTTGTCTCCTTCCTTGCTAATAAGATTACATGGAAAACTTATTTTCTTGCAACTAGGCATAATGAAGACAACCGCCTTCTCTGGATAATGCTAGAACCTTAGAACCCTACCATCATTGTGGAAAAATATCATCAATATTTTCAGAAGCGAGGGATGACTAAACATATACAACAATTACAAGATTTAGTACTCCAATATTGTCGCCATTTTATCAGGGCCAAAGAAATTGTTGCTTTAAGAGCAAACAATATGTTTTGGCAACAATCCTCTAAGGAGAGGCAGGAGTATAATCCTTTTAGCCCTACTAACCTTGAAACTGCATTGTCTAGAGTACCCAATTAAATCAGATGTGTTCAATAACGTGCTGAAAAGTGGCTAGGGTACCACTTCACTTTCCTATTTTATGGATGCCAGCAGAGGAATATCATGCTCATTATAGGTTTCCTAACAAGGCTGAAGCAGTATCTTGGAAGAGATTGAAAAATGTGCAAGAATTTAGAGCTTAACAGATAGCACCTTTTATAGCTACTGCCTAAGTAATTTGCATACCAAAAGCCAGTATCCAGACTCTGACTCAGACTAAAGTTGCCTGAGGACATGCAACCCTTTCAGTTGGGGGGGATGTTAGGACCCCATAATGTACCATTTTGAAAATACATTTTGTTATCATTCCATTCTTTTCTAGTCCATATTTAAAGCTTATACTATCACTTTCATCCATTATTCCAAAGGTATATAATATTCTTCTGTTTACTATATGTTTAACTTGTTTTACATATAATTTTAAATTACTTTCATATTTAATCATTAATTGAAGATATATAGTTGCTGAGACAGTTTGAAGACCGCAAATAATCTATCTTGGTTGTCTAAAGACTGCGTTGCTGAAACAATCAACAAGGTACACAAATATCATTGCTGAAACAACCCGTGATTTGCGATTTTGAAGTAGCATTTCAAGCATGGCAACAACAAGAAAAGACAAGTAAAGAAGTTGTTACATGGGCCACTTTGAAGCTAGTACCATCATAACCATTGTAACAACGTTTTTCTATGGAAGAACAGAAAGGTCCTATTTTAGTATAGAAGATCACATTGGGTTAAAAATAGGATTTTTATAATGTAAATCAATTGCAATAGATGTATCCTCTTTAAAAAGAGGAGACATCAACATTAGAGAAAAAAAAAAGGAGAGGCTATGGGAGGTTTATTCTGAACAGAGAATGAACGTGAATTCTTTGTAATATGTTTCTTTCGACGGATGAATAAAATTTTGTTCTGAGTAATTCATTTTAATTCCTTCTTCTCGGGAATCTTGTGAGAAGGAAAGGGCTCACCTTCTTCACAAGATTCACCCATTTGTTCCTGTAGTTTTTTAACTGTTATTTTCATTTATGCCTTGATTACACTCTGTTTACTGAAGTCATTTATGTAGTATTGGAATTCTATTGTCTATTGCTGAAGCTCTATTTACATTAATTGTTGCATTGATTTCATACAATTCATTCTTAAGAAGTTGTGGATTATTTTAATTAGAAATCTTGTTTATAGAATGAGTTTGTGAAAGCATGGTAATCAGAAATAGGTGCTGAAGATTCCTACTTGGGGAATAGGGTCCTATTCTCTGTTATAGCATAATTGGTCATCCTTTTTGCAGATTGATTTCCTTTCCTAGATAATTGTCTTTTTAATGTAATCCAAGATTCTTTTAATTATTGTATGAAATAGAAAGATTGTCTTTGTTGTAATTCAAGTAGACTTCAGTTTGTTGAAGCAAGGTGTAATTAGAGTAATTTTTACTACAACATTTCATTTCTTTTGAGATTGAGTATATATAGTGTGTGATTGCCTTTGAAATAAATAGACTTCCCTCGGTTGACAATTTATGTAGCACTTGAATTGTTTAATTTGATAAACAGTTAAAGTGACCAACAACGATGCATTGTATGTTGGGTTGGCTTTTAGCTATTTCGCGTGGGCGTGCGATTTTTTGGTAACACATGGAAACAACTCTCAGAAAAGGATATCTTAGCTCTTATTATGATGAAGAATGTAGGGAAAGGCAACACTTAGTGTGAATTTCTGAATCCCGTGAATCATTGAGTTTTTCAACACAATTTGCGCCTGAGGCTTCGGTTGAGGGCACGTGTATCTGGACATCACATACCAATCAAGCATGCTCATTGAAATTTGTTAGGGAGCAGCAGAGGTGGTCCTTCGTGCCCAATGTGGTGTGGTTGGCTAAAATGTGGGAGGCGATGTTTCGTGGCGTGCATCAACAAGCGGTGATCTTGTCCCCTTGGTTTGGCAATTAGTGTTAGCCAATGTGGGATTTATGTGGCATCCCTAGAACTTTCTTTGCTATCTCTTGTACTCCCATTGGTTAGGGTATATTTAGCTCCACCTTGCGACCTCGGCTCAAGTGAGAACACCCACTAATTTTAGGCATATAATTAAGCGGATGAAAAGAAACTTATAAGGATTCCCATAGTAGCAGCGAGCGAATTGGGAAGAGCCCAACATGAAAATTGGGCAGCAATGTCGCCTGAACTGTAGTTTGTAGAAGCATCCTTAGTAGTGGACATGGGCCAAGTCCCTTGGAAGGGGGCGCCTAAGACAGTGACAGTGTCATTAGGTTGGGACCCTGCAACATCACGAGGCATTATCGGTGAGTCAGGTTGTTTGGGAATGCAACCATAATTGGGTGGTAAATTCCATCCAAGGCTAAATACGGGTGAGAGACCGATAGTGAGAAAGTACCGTGAGGTAAATTTGAAAATTAATTCGAAAATAGAGCTAAAGAGTGCTTGAAATTTCTGGGAGGGAAGTAGATGGAGGCTATCGATGCGTCTCGATTAGATGTAGAATGGCTCAAGCTGGTCTGCCACTCAACTTGAGGTGCAAACCAGCACGGGTTTTTGGATTGTCACAAGCACGGGGGGATTACCACTTGTTGGTTTTTCATTGCGGCGGTCAAGGAATGAATCACACGCCCTTGTGTCAAACCGTGTGCACCTGCGTGCTCATTGTGTTGGTTGGCGGGCTTTCCATTCAACCCGTCTTGAAACACGGACCAGTGATTCTAACATGTGTGTGAGTTGAGGGGTTTGAAAACCTGCAAGGTGAAAGGAATCTAACATGCATGATCCCCTCTTTAGGGTGGTTCATCGTCGAACAAACTTGAGCTTATGTGAAGGGTTCAAGTATGAGCACACCCAGTGGGACCAAAAATACAATGAGCTATGTCTGAGCAGGGCGAAGCCAGAGGAAACTCTGTTGGAGGCTCGTAGCGATATTGACGTGAAAATAATTCGTTTGAATTTGGTATAAGGAAGAAATACTAATCGAACCATCTAGTAGCTAGTTTCCTTTGAAGCTCCCCTCAGGATAGCTGGAGCTCATGTGTGAGTTTTATCCGGTAAAGAAAATTATTAGAGACATCGGGGGCATAACGCTCTCGTCCTATTCTAAAAATTTATATATGTAAGAGGGTGTGGCTGCTCCATTGAGTTGTGCCATGGAATCAAGCTCTCCAAGTGGACTATTTTTGCTAAGCAGAACTGGCGATGCAGAATGACCCAAAAGTTTAGTTACAGTGCCGAATTGTGTGCTAACCTAGATCCCAGAAAGGGTGTTGGTTGATTAAGAAAGCAGGAAAGTGGTCATGGAAGTCGAAATATGTTAAGGAGTGTGTAACAACTCACCTACCAAATCAACTAGCCCCGAAAATGGATGGTGTTGAAGCGCGCAACCTATACTTAACTGTTGAAGCAATTGCCTAGCTTCGATGAGTAAAAGGACGTGAGGATCGATGAGAAACCTTGGCCGTGATCTTTGGTGGATTGACCCTCGGTGAAGATCTTGGTGGTAGTAGAAAATATTCAAATGATAACTTTGAACACTAAAGTGGGGAAAGGATCCATGTGAACAAAACTTGGAAATGGGTTAGTTGATCCTAAGAGATGGGGAAGCATTGTATCAAGGGTGAACTCTACACAAACATCGAAAGGGAATCGGGTTAATATTTTCGAACTGGGGCATGGTGGCGGGCGGCAACGTTAGGAAATCCACAAACATCATCAAGGGCCCAATGAAGAGTTATATTTTCTTTTTAACAACTTTCCCACCCTGGAATCAACTCACCCAAATATTGGGTCCAACAGCTGGAAGAGCACCTCACGTCTTGCGGTGTCTAGTGTGCCCTCGATGGGCCTTGAAAATCTGGAGGACTAAGTACCATTCATGCCTAGTCATACTTATAACCGCATTAGGTCTCTAAGGTGAACAAACTTTAGTTAATAGAATAATGTGGGTAAGGGAAGTCGACAAAATAGATCCATAACTTCGGGAAAGGATTGGCTCTGAGGGCTGAGCCTAACAGTCTATTCCCTCAACTCATGGGTTGTTAACAGTATGATCGAGTTGCTCTTGCGGCGAGGGTAGGTAGTTGCATGCTAATTGGGCTACAAGCATAGAATTCCCCATCTCGAGGGCTTTTCCCTAGGTGGCGAATAGTTGAATCACAACCGGTACGGACAAGGGGAATTTGATTATTTAATTAAAACATAGCATTGTGATGGTTGTTGTGCTCAACTTAGTGTTCCTAAATCGAGGTCATTAATTGTCAACCAGGGCTAGTAAACTACTGAAGTGTGGTACACTATATGTGCCTAGGTATTTGTTTCTCACTATGTTGTGTTTAGTGTTTTTATGATGTTTTTGGTTTTATGGTTTTTATGTTAAAAAAAGAGCTAAGAATTTTACACTAAAAAAGAGTGAAACTATTCTAAACTAGATGTGCACTAAAGGACAGAAAATGCAAAGCTTGATAAGGAATCATAGCGAATAAACAAATCACAACATGAACTCAGTAACCCATATCATGAACTCATCCAATTCATTCATTTAGAGATATGTTGGAATAACTAGAGAAAAGGATAATTTTTTAGTGCAATTGAGGTTTTCCTAAGTCAACAATCAACTTACAATGTTACAACATCTCATCCATGGTTAAAGGTTTATTGGAACATAATTGGAAAAGAAAATTTGTAGCACAATAATATTTCTACTCTAAAATAACTTCTAATTCTATTCTGCAACTCAATTTAGCACTACTAGGCCTCATTCAAAAGTTATAGATTTCTTTTTAGAATAGTCTTTGAGAAAAGGCCCTTTTCTGAAATTGTAAAAAGGTTGCAAAATACTTAAGGCCTTAAACTGATATTACTAGCTTCTGTCCAGATGATGATTTATTAATATGAAGTTAGAACAAAAGAAGTTTTGTAGATAATGAAGACCATGGTATCTAAATTTAACAACTAATACAATTTAAAAGCCAATGGATAACAACTAAACTAGAATGCTAATACAGTGAACAAAGTTAAACTAGAGTACCATTATCAAGCTTGAAATATAGTGACAGAATTAAACTAGAATTAAATCTACCTCCGGAGTATTGACTGAGCTAAAATGCAACTAATTCTATGAAATACTACAGCTCTGTCTTGTTCAATATGAGTGATATTTTGGAATAGTTTGTACAAACAAGTCTGGTTGTATCATTTAGTGCAAATGGGCATAAAAAAAAAACATAACAATACGCAGGTAAACTAAAACACCACAGCTAAGTCTTATCGAGGGTTGGTGATATTTTGGAAGAGATTAATGAGAATAGGACTAGCTGTAACAACTAATTATAATTGAGCACAAAAACGTAAAGTTCTAAATTGCTACAATTATGCCTCATTCTGGATTAGTGATCTTTTGGAATACTTCATGAGAACGAAGCTAAACTGTAGTATTCAATGTAAGCAAAGTTCAAAAAACTATTGAAATCGAGAATGAAACAAAGCTAGGGCTACTTATCTAAACCAAATGCATAATGCTTCACGGGTAGTAGGGGCCCTCTACCACTGGATCAGAACGTGGATCTACTCAAGGTTGACTCATCTTGTGCAATAAAATGATGTCTCTTTCATTAAAGGAGAAATTCTTCAAAACAGAGTATTTACGGCCTTCCAAAATCTAGCAACAAAAACAAAATCTAACCAACAGTTTCTCGGTCTCCCGAGTCATAATTATAATGAAATTACATAACTAATTCTTGAGAAAAATAGGGATAAGTGTCTTTCCCATTCCTAATAAAATTAAAACTCTTATTAACAGTCTTGTGCTTTACTGCGGACATCTGTAGAGTTTGTGTTTTGATAGGAAACTGCCTCTCTTCTTCGTGCATAACCGCTTTGATACTTTAACTTAGACTTCGTGGGGAGAAAAAAATGGTGAGGGAATGATGTGGAATATGACCATATGTTTTTTTCCCTGAGATGACACCTGGAACCTACGTAGACATGAAGACAGCTACAGAATCGGCAACTAGCTACAGAATGTCTGCATTCTGTAGCTAGGTGTAGTCAGAAAGTACTACAACAACGAAATCATGAAAACATAGCAAGTTAGACATTATATACAATCTCAAATCAATTTTAACTAATATTATTCATCATTTAAGCCTGAAATTAATAATGGAAAAGGGAAATGAAGTGGAATGTGGTGGAAGAGAAGAACATCTTTGAAGCGCAACATACCCCCACTGCTAGGTTCTTGCATGTCCTCATGCAACTATTCCATGAACTCTGAGACTTCTGCAAGGACATCCAACCCTTTTCTTATGCTTTTTCTGGCAGTCAATGGCCTTCTGGGCTTCCTTATGACTAACTTGAATCTCAAATTTTTGAGTGCCCTAGTTAACCTTTTATTTTTCTTTTTCAATTTTTCACTAGCCTTGTACAACTTTTGCATTTGTAGAGACATAGTTGAGTTCATATCAGTTTTCAGCTTAATCTACTCCCTTATAATTTCATTCTCATTCTTGATATGCCTATTGAGTACTTCTAACTCATATTTATCTCTTCTTAGGATATCAATTGTAGATTTTGGTGGACTAGGAGTTCTGTCTTCACTTTCTGAAGCTCTTTTCTCTAGTGTCTCAACATAATTGTAAATTTCTTGCTGTGCTGGGTCTATTTCAGGAGCTTCTTCATCAAAATCCTCCTCATACTGATGCTCAGGTGTTTCTTCATCCTCAATGTTTATAATTATGGTTTTTCTAATCTCTGTTTTCTTTAGTATCCCTCTAAGTCTTTGGCTCCGTCTTGGTTGAGATGGCCCTTCTCCTTTTTCTCTGGCAGATTTCCTTATTATCCTCTATTTCTTAAGTTGCTTCTTAATTTGGGCCAATTTCTCAGAAATCATTTCTTCACTATCCTCTTGTATTGTTTTACCAGTTTCAGTTTCAGTTTTGGAGGTTTTCCATCTTCTGCTTCTTTTTGTAGATTTGTCTTCAGGTGGAGGTTCCTTGGGTTCTTCAAAGTGATTTCTCACTAAGAACGTATCCCAATTATCTCCCATTTTTCTCAAATGATATTCAATCAAGATTTTGACTAAACCATGGTCATATAAGGTTTTTTCCAAAAATTGAACTCTCTTTTGAATGCTCGAGGCCATTTTCTTTAAACTATGAAGCAAGAAAAAGGGCAAGTTGATTTCTTCTTCTAAGAAATGCATCACTAACCGAATATGGTAAACATAGAAGGTACCAAATCTACCTTCACAAGTGATAAATTTTTTCAAAATGAGTAACATGTTCCTCCACTTATTCTTTAATGCCGAGCTAGGAATACCCTTTTTAAAAATGGAAACATCCATACGTGGTGACTTGAGTATTTTCTTCCATGTCTCGTTATGAAATTCTCTATTTTTGAACCACCTTTCTCCTTGTCTAGGTAGTTCCATTGCCTCTGCAATGAAAGCCTCTGTAACAGTGAATTTAATTTCTCCTATTTTGACCTCGGCTCCATTGAAGGACCTTGCAAATGTATTAGTCACCTCTTTGTGAAAACCACTAAATTTCTCCAAAAATTGCAACCACCCGGCTTGTTGTAACATTTCTCTGATTTGTGGATAACCCTCCAAGTACTTAGTTCCAACCGGTTCAGTCCTCACTATGAGACCCATAGTTTTTCTTTCCAACCTTCAAATTACTGCTCCTCTGCTCACGGTGAAAATGACTGTTAAAGAGATGTTTTTTTCCCCACATATGCTTCCTCTGTTTTACAGACCGAAATGGTTAAGAGTTGGCTACGGGAAAGAATAATATGGAGTGGTTACGGAATGAGTATAATGAAGTGAGGGTGATGTAAACGAATTAATGAGTTGGGAAATATCTTGGAAGAAAAGACCGTGGAGATATTTCGTAGGAAATTCAAAATCATCATTAAATGCTTTGGCCTAGTGACGTGACTAATCCAATCACCTCAATACTTTAACCATTAAGTTTTTAAATGATGATCAGATATGGGATTTGGAATAGCGGAATAGAAGGAATTTTATCCAAAGTTTTTATGAGAGGTTTGTTAGGCATGATAAACACAATTAATTAAAACAACTTTTTGAATTATACATAACTTAACTATACTAAATTTTTTCATGATCTGTCATTATAATAATTTCATAACTTTTACCTTTGCCTTTCCTCTGATTTTTGTGATCTTCATATGCTTTGTTCTCCCCTGAAAATCATTAATCCTTGATTTTTATTGTTGTCATGGATATGCAAAATCATTTTGTTGTAGATAAAATAATTACTGGACAGTGCCTTCAGGATCTCTAGCTGCAGAATGTCTGTATGGCTACAGAATGTCTGATTAGCTGCAGAATGTCTAACTGATTGTAGAATTTACCTGTAGAAGACTTGAAACATGAAATGGAATGGTTTGGAGCATGAATGGAATGTTGTATAGAATGAGTGAAAATGGATAATGAAATATGGTGTAATGGAATATGAATGAAGTGAATAATGGCGTAAAATGGATCACAACTTATGAAGTGGAGTGGAGTATGAAAAGTAGATTACAATTCATGATTTGTATTATTAAATTGCAGAAAAACATCAAACTTAAAAATCTAGGATGGAAATGAGGTGGACCATGGAGTGAAATGAATGAAGTGTGGTTGAATGAATGAAATGGAGTATGGATGAATGGAGTGAGATGGATCATAAGTGAAATGGATCTGCACTTATGATTTTGTAATAACTGCTTGCAGAAAGAACAGATTTGAAAAGCTAGAGTGTCAGAAAGATTCTGATTTTCACTTCACCTTTTCTGTATAAACATGTCAATCAGTGATTGGTTTTCATGTTTATACTTTTTTTTTTTTTCAATCATCTGACTTCAGAAAATTTAATTAAGTTGATGAAGAAGAAAAATTCTTCTTCATTAACTTCACATCACTGTTTTCCTGGAATTTCTTGACAAATTCTTCTCTTGAGAGTGGCTTATGATACAGCTTCAATCTATGACCATTCACAAGAAAAGTGACCTTCTCTTCATCTATTGTCCTGATTTTTATTGCTCCATTGTCAAAAATTCTTATAATTTCATATAGCCCAAGCCAATGTGTTTGGAATTTACCTTGAAAATCCTTGAACTTTGAATCAAACAAGAGAGCCCAGTCACCTTCCTTGAACTTCTTTTCCTTGATGTACTTGTCATGCCATCTAGTCCTTTGCTGTTGGACTAGACTTTTTTTTTGAACTGCATCTTGTCTGATCTCATCCAATTCATTAATCTGCTCCAATATGTGCTTTTGTGCCTCTGATAGATCAAGTCCTAGCTGAACTGCCATTTTGAAAGTTTGAATCTGGAACTCTATGGGAAACAAAACTTGCTTTCCATAAACAATTTCATAAGGAGTATGGCCTATTGTGCTTCTCCATGTAGTTCTATAGGCCCACAAGGCTTCAGGAAGCCTATCTACCCAATCTCTTCTATGTAAATGAACAGTCTTTGTTAGGATTCCTTCAATGACCTTATTGGTAGATTCCACTTGACCATTTGCTTGTGGATGATAAGGAGTAGATTTTCTATGTCTGATTTTGTACTTCTCCATCATTTTCTCCACTAGCCTTGATGTAAATTGAGCTCCTTGATCTGTAACAATTTCACTTGGGACACCAAAACGAGTAAAAATATCCTCAAAAAGAAAAGTAACTACAGATGATTCATTAGCAACAAGTAATGGTTTAGCTTCTACCCACTTAGTAACATAATCAGTGCAAAATAATATATATTTCTTTTGTCTTGATGGAGGACTAATAGGTCCTACAAAATCCAAAGCCCATTTTTCAAAAGGTTCAATATGTACCTGAGGTTGTAATGGCATCTCACCTGAAGGAGAAGGTTTCCCTACCCTTTGGCAACTGTCACACCTTTTAACATACTCTTTAGCATCTTTAAAAAGGGATGGCCAATAATATCCTAAATGAAGGATCTTATAAGTTGTTCTTTTATCAGCAAAGTGTCCACCACAAGGTTCATCATGACATGCCTTGAGGATCTCAGGCATCTCATCTTCCCGAACACATCTCCTAATGATAAAATCTGGACCTATTTTGTATAACTCATTAGCAACCCATGAATATTTTGCACTGTCATAAATGATCTTTCTTTTGTCTCTTACATTCATTATTGAAGGAAATTTCCCTGAAACTAAATAATTAGCAATGTCAGCAAACCAAGGAGTTTGAGTAGAAATTGCAAAAATATATTCATCAGGAAATTGATCTTCAACTGGGGTATTTTCTTGGATGTTTTGGAGTCTGTATAGGAAATCAGCTACTGTGTTTTGTTTTCCAGGCCTATCTAGAATGGTAATGTTGAATTCTTGTAAAAGCAATAACCATCTTATGAATTTTCCATTATTAATTGATTTGTTCATTAAATATCTAATTGTAGAGTGATCTGTGTGAAAAAAAATTTCATAGCCTGTTATATAGTGTCTGAATTTGTTTATGGCATGAACAACAACTAAAAACTATTTTTCAGTTACAGTATAGTTTAACTCTGAAGGAGTCAAATTTTTACTGGTATAGTAGATGGCATAAGGAATCAGGTCTTTTTGTCCCAATACTGCTCCTAGAGCTGTATCTGAGGCATCTGTTGAAATATGAAAATGTAGCTTCCAGTTAGGTCCCCTTAAAATAGGTGCTTCGGAGATTTTTGTTTTCAGGTTCTCGAAGGCTAATTGGCAATCGAGATTCCACTTGAATTCACAGTCTTTGGTAAGTAATTTGAAAAGTGGAGATGCTATCTTCGTGAAGTTTTCTATAAACCTTCGATAATATCCTGTAAATCCAAGAAAACTCCTAACATCTTTTTGACAACTTGGAATAGATAAGTTAGAGATGACTTCAACTTTTGACTCATCAACTCTAATCCCATCCCCTGAAATGTGATGACCCAAAACAATTCCTTCAGTAAACATCATAAAACACTTTTCATGACTTAGTGAAATATTTGCTTCTTTACATCTCTTTAAGACTTTTTCCAAGTTTGCTAAGGCTTCTTCAAATGTGTTTCCATAAACTGTGAAATCATCCATATATACCTCTACACAATCATGTATTAGATCTGAAAATATTCCTAGTACTGCCCTTTGAAATGTTGTGGGTGCATTGCATAGTCCAAATGGCAATACTCGGTAAGCATAGGTACCCCAAGGACAGGTAAATGTGGTTTTGTCTTGATCTTCCAGTGGTACTTAGATTTGATTATAACCACTAAACCCATCTAAAAATGAGAAGTAATTTTTTCCAGCTAATTTGTCTAACACTTGATCTATGAAGGGTAAGGGAAAATGATCTTTAAGAGTATCTTTGTTTAATTCCTGGTAGTCAATACATACCCTCCATTTACCATTTTTTTTTGGCACAATTACCAAAGGAGAAACCCACTAACTATCTGAAATAGGATAGATAAATTTGACATTCAATAATTTCTGCAATTCTTCTTTAACAATCTCCCTAAGATTTGGATTCATCCTTCTCTGAGGTTGTCTGATTGGTTTACAATTTTCCTCTATGTAGATGTGATGAGTGCAAGTCTTGGGGTTTATCCCTTTCATATCAGTGTACTCCCATGCATATGTAGAAGAATGTCTCTATAATATCTTGACTAGCTCTTCTTGTTGAGATTTATCTAGGTTCTTGTTTATGTTTAAAGTTTTACCTGGAAATATCTCAATTGTAGAGCTGCCAAATTTATCCATGGAATAGAGAGACATCTGCCTTGATGAAAAAAACTCAATGTTGGATTCTTCTTGAAATTGTTCATTTTTATATTCCAAAGAGGATTCAAATTTTTCCAAGGTATTCAGAATTTGGCTATCTTCACTAATTTCTGAAATTGTGAAGAGAGGTTGTAAGTCTTCTTCATCCTCTATCCATTGAGTATCATCTAATTCTGTAATTGTTCTTGCTGGAGGATACAAGGTAAATTTCTTGATTGAACTACCATCAGAGATATACATATCACTGGATCTGCAACTAATGAAATCATCAGCTGTAACTAACCAAGGTCTTCCTAATATAATAGGGTGTCCTCCTAGATTATTCTTAGGAGTTAGGATCATAAAATCCAAAGGATACTCCCAAGAATCTAGGGACACTGGAATGTCTTCTATTACCCCATCAAGTTTAATCACAGATTTGTCTGCTAATTGTAATTATGTGGGTGTAAAAAGAAGATTAGGAAGTTTCATTTTATCCATGATTTGTCTACTCATGATATTGATTGCTGCTCCTAAATCAATGAGTGTGTTTTGGATCTCAATTCCATTGATGTGAATTTTGACAACTGGATTTGCTGGGTCTAGATACTTTGGAATAGAAATCTTACCCATCATGATATCTGCTATTTTTCCTTCCAGTTGAATTTTCTTTATCTCTCTTATTCTTTTTCTTGTTTTCTTCATGCTCAAATCCTTTATTTTTTTTGCTAAGATTGGAATTTCCTTTATGGCTTGCAATAATGGGATCTTAATACAAACATTTCTCAGCTCATCTAGGAAATCATAATTAGGCACTATAATTTGTTTTTCTACCCCCCTATCAATTTGTAATCTTTCTAGGAAGGGAGGTGTAGAAGTGGATGTTGATGGATGCTCTAATATAGGAGTTGAAATTATTGGTTCTTTTTGTTTTGATTTTTCAATGTTTGAGTCTTTGAAATTTGTGTTCGCTTCAATACTTTTATTTACCCGTAGAGAATCTTCCTCAGAATTTTCTTGCTCTTATATGATTACAGAAGGTTTCCTCTTTACAAGTATTCTTCCAGACCTAAGTTGAACATCACTAAGGTCTAAAGGAGTGATCAAATAAGTTGGAAACTGTTGGCCTTCTATCATGTATGTTTTTTGAGGATTTTTATTGTTGGGGTTTGGTATGGGTTGGGTAGGCAACTGATTTGTTTTCCGAGGAAATGGTAATGGAAGTGGTTGATTTTGATGTTGTGGATTTTGAGGATTTTGTTGAGGAGAGAAATGTGGATATGGTGGATAGGATGGTGGATATTGGTAATACTGAGAGTATCTTCCATAGGGATTTTGTGCTCGTTGGGCCCAGGTTTGTGATTGATTTTGAAATTGGGGCCAAGGTTGCTGCCAAGAATTTCAATTTGGTGGAGGTTGATTATACATTTGATCATGGAATCCTTGTGTTTGAGGTCCTTTCTAAGGCCTTCTAGAGACAAAATTGAGAGATTTTGTGGAACTTGTAGGAGTATCTTCTTGAAAGACAACTTTAAGACCAGGAAGTGAAGGAAAATTCTTGGTCTCATGTTTTTCTGAACAAATTACAGAATTCTCCACAACTTTGGCATCCAAAGGGCACTCTCTCAGGGCATGTTTCTTTCTACATTTGGGACAAAAGATTGCTAAGGCATCAGATTCAGCTTTTTGCTTGTTTTGTAACTTAAGGGTGTCTATTTTTCACGAAGACTCTCCAAGATATCAGATTTGAACTCATCAAGCATATGTCCTATTTTTTCCCTACTTACTGTCCCAGAAGCAGACTTACTTGCCCTCGCAAGAGCAAGGTCCCTTGGTCCTTTTACAATTTTATATTTCCCTCTTGAAAGGTTGATACATAATTCATCTATTTCAGGTAATGTGAGCTGAGATATATCCCCTTTTCCCATCATGTTAAGGATATATAACCATTCATCCCTAATTGTTTTCAACAAGAGAGATTTTAAGGTGTCTTGGTCTAATTTTTCCATTTTTTCTCTTTTGATGTTGTAATGAAATCTCTCCAACAAATCTTCCAAGTTTTCATCTTCTTTTTGTAGCATCTTAAAACTTCATCCTTATGATTGACTGGCATACAATAATACAAATACCTCTCTAGAAATGCCTGTTTCATTTATTCCCATGTCCTAATAGAACTGTTGATCAAACTCATAAACCACTTTAATGCTGCTCCTTTCAATGTTGAAGGAAATATTTTAAGTTCTTGAGCATCTTGTAAGTAGTCATAAGTTCTACACAGGAATTCAAATTCAAATAGGAAGGTTTCAGGATCTTCAGTTTTAAGTCCATAAAAGTTTGGAAGGATAGAGGGTGAAATGTTTTTCATAGTTGCATTGGTTTCTTCAAGTACTATAGGAAACCCAAAAGAGCTTCCCATCTCTCTTCTACCTCTTCCTCTGCCTCCTTCTCCTTCTACACCTCTATCTCCTTCTCGTCTACCTCTACCTCTACCCCCTCCAAATAGTGTGTGTTCTCCATTGAAAACTCCTCCTCCCCCTTCTTCTTCCATAGTTGATTCTTCTATAGAAGTTGAAAAGTTTATGTCCCTAGCAGGGGTTCCTGAATCTCCTTCTAAGACAGGTTCAGTGGATGAAGTGGAAGGTTTTTCTAATGGAATATCTGATCTTAAGTCTTATAAAAGTCTTGGATCATTAAAGGATGGAATGTGGGTTTGAGTTAGAGGTGTATTGGCTCTTGGTCTAGGTGAAACAAGTGGTGTTATAGGAATCAGACTTCTGCTTCTTATGAATCTACCCCTTGAGTCTCTTTCTCTACGCATATCACTATTTTTAGGTGATAAGAAACAAGGCTACCTAGTTACACTTCCCCGGCAACGACGCCAAAATGTTGTGCTCAACTTAGTATTCCTAAATTAAGGTCATTAATTGTCAACCAGGGCTAGTAAACTGCTGAAGTGTGGTGCACTGTATGTGCCTAGGTATCTGTTTCTCACTACGTTGTGTTTAGAGTTTTTATGATGTTTTTGGTTTTATGGTTTTTATGTTAAAAAAGACCTAAGAATTTTACACTAAAACAGAGTTAAACTATTCTAAACTAGGTGTGCACTAAAGGACAGAAAATGAAAATCTTGATAAGGACTCATAGCGAAGAAACAAATCACAACATGAACTCAGTAACCCATATCATGAACTCATCCAATTCATTCATTTAGAGATATTTTGGAATAGCTTGAGAAAATGATAAGTTTTTAGTACAATTGAGGTTTTCCTAAGTCAACAATCAACTTACAATGTTACAACATCTCATCCATGGTTAAAGGTTTATTGGAACATAATTGGAAAAGAACATTTGTAGAACAATAATATTTCTACTCTAAACTAACTTCTAATTCTATTCTGCAACTCAATTTAGCACTACTAGACCTCATTCAAAAGTTATAGATTTCTTTTTAGAATAGTCTTTGAGAAAAGGCTTGTTTGTGAAATTGTAAAAAGGTTGCAAAATGCTCAAGGCCTTAAACTGATATTACTAGCTTCTGTCTAGATGATGATGTACTAATATGAAGTTAGAACAAAAGAAGTTTTGTAGATAATGAAGACCATGGTATCTAAATTTAACAACTAATACAATTTAAAATGCAATGGATAACAACTAAACTAGAATGCTAATACAGTGAACTAAGACTAAACTAGAGTGCTATTATCTAACTTCAAATGAATTGGAGCTGAACTATAATGATACTAATATAGTGAACAAAGTTAAACTAGAGTACCATTATCAAGCTTGAAATATAGTGACAAAATTAAACTAGAATGAAATCTACCTCCAAAGTATTGACTGAGCTAAAATGCAACTAATTATATGAAATACTACAGCCCTGTCTTGTTCAAGATGAGTGATATTTTGGAATAGTTTGTACAAACAATTCTGGCTGTATCATTCAGTGCAAATGGGCATAAAAAAAACATAACAATACGCAGGTAAACTAAAACACCACAGCTAAGTCTTATCGAGGGTTAGTGATATTTTGGAAGAGATTAATGAGAATAGGACTAGCTGTAACAACTAATTATAATTGAACACAAAAATGTAAAGTTCTAAATTTCTAAAGTTATGCCTCATTCCGGATTAGTGATCTTTTGGAATACTTCATGAGAACAAAGCTAAACTGTAGTATCCAATGTAAGAAAAGTTCAAAAAAATATTTAAATTGAGAATGAAACAAAGCTACGGCTACTTATCTAAACCAAATGCATAACGCTTCATGGGTAGTAGGGGCCCTCTACCACCGGATCAGCACACGGATCTACTCAAGATTGACTTAGCTTGTGCAATAAAATGATGTCTCTTTCATTAAAGGAGAAATTATTCAAAACAGAGTATTTACAACCTTCCAAAATCTAGCAACAAAAACAAAATCTAACCAACAGTTTCTCGATCTCCCGAGTCATACTTATAATGAAATTACATAACTACTTCTTGAGAAAAATAGGGATAAGTGTCTTTCCCATTCCTAATCAAATTAAAACTCTTATTAACAGTCTTGTGCTTTACTGTGGACATCTATAGAGTCTGTGTTTTGATAGGAAACTGCCTCTCTTCTTTGTGCATAAACGCTTTGATAATTTAACTCAGACTTCGTGGGGAGCAAAAAATGATGAGGGAATGATGTGGAATACAAACATATGTGTTTTTCCCTGAGATGACACCTGGAACCTGCGTAGACATGAAGACAGCTGTAGAATCAGCAACTAGCTACAGAATTTCTGCATTCTGTAGCTAGGTGTAGTCAAAAAGTACTACAACAACGAAATCATGAAAACATAGCAAGTTAGACAATATATATAATCTCAAAGAAATTTTAACTAATCTTATTGATCATTTAAGCCTGAAATTAATAATGGACAAAGGAAATGAAGTGGAATGTGGTGGAAGAGAAGAACATCTTTGAAGCTCAACAATGGTCCCTATAGATGCTGATGCAATGTTATTTCTTACCAGTGCTTTGAATGCCAAAGTGAATATATTAAACCAAGTGTGAGTAAACGACCGGAGTAACTATGACTCTCTTATGGTAGCCAAATGCTTCATAATCTAATTAGTGATGCACATGAATGTATTAATTAGATTCCCACTTTCCCTATCTACTATCTAGAGAAACCAAAACCAAGGTAATAGGCTTGGCAGAATCAGTAGGGAAAGAAGACCCTGTTGAGCTTGACTCTAGTCCAACTTTGTGAAATGACTTGAGAGGTGTAGAATAAGTGGGAGCCATTTTTGGCGCAACTGAAATACCACTAATTTTAACGTTATTTTACTTATTCTATGGGGTAGATATGGGGAACTACCCCTATTTTTTTCCTTAAGGCATGTTTTAGTGGGTTGATCCAGGCAGAAGACATTGTCAGGTGGGGATTTTGGCTGGGGTGACACATTTGTTAAAAGATAACGCAGGTGTCCTAAGATGAGCTCAACAAGAACAGAAATCTCGTGTGGAACAAAAGGGTAAAATATCATTAGATTTTTATTTTTAGTATGAATACAAACCATGAAAGTGTGGTCTATCGATCCTTTATAATTTCATAATTTGAAGCTAGAGGTGTCATAAAAGTTACCACAGGGATATCTACCTTGTGGAAGCCAAGAGTTCATAGCAAAATTGCTTTTTTATCCGTCGATGTTGGCTCTTCCTATCATTGTGAAGAAGAATTCACAAAGTGTTGGATTTTTCACCCATCAATAGGGAACGCGAGCTAGGTTTAGACCATCATGAGACAGGTTAGTTTTACCCTACTGATGAACCACACCGAAATAGTAATTCAACTTAGTATGAGAGGAACCGTTGATTCACACAATTGGTCATCGCGGTTTTTTGAAAAGCTAGTGATGCGAAACTATCATGTGTCAGATTATGACTAAATGCCTCTAAGTCAAAATCCATGCTAGAAGTGGTGCATGTCACTCTTTGACTATATCTCAACCCGCAGTAGGGGCGTCACTTTGTCACCCCCAGGGGCCCGTGTCATTTGCAAACCGCGACCGTGAAGCATATCGGTCGTGGTAGCTTTTAAGTTCAATTTCAAATGGTCGTTGAGAAGAATCCTTTGCATACAACTTAAATACGTGATAGGATATTATAAGTGGTAGAGTGGCCTTGCTGCCATGATCCACTAAGATTCAACCCTTCGTCACCTTGATTCATAGCTTCACTCTTGTCACTTTATTCAAAATTTGGACAACTATCACCATTGCACCTTTTTCCCCTCATCCTTCATTCAAACATTGTTTCTTTTGTTCGCATCTCAACGATGAATTTCTTGCTTCAGGGCAGGAAATTTTGGGTTTCCATGCCACGATAGTGAGAGAGATTGCTAGTTTGTGGAAGTTGTGGTCGATGGTTACATGTTGCAGCATGGCTAAAAGATCTACTTCCCAAGTTTGAGGAACATGGTGGGTGTGCTTCCATTTCACAGCACGGCATAAAACCAGCCCAAGCCTACAGAACTTGGGGTTTCTGTGTCCTCCCGCACCCCTGAGGGAAACACATTGGGGAAATTGGGGTTTCCATGTCACGTCATAGGCAAGACCATCGCCCGAGTATAGGGAACATGGGGATTCAATTTCACGGCACATAGTGGAGGGCCACACCCAAGCCTGGGAAACTTGGGGTTTCCATGTCCCGCCCCTGATGGAAATCGCAAGTTTCCATATTTTACGGCACACTGGAAACTCTAGGTTTTTACCGAATCCCTGGTGTGGGGAACTTGGGGTTTTCATGACAATGGAAACTGCCACTCGAGTCTAGGGAACTGGTGGTGTTTCAAAATCGTGGCTCAATCCTCTCGGGAACTCGAGGTTTTTTTCATGTCGCAGCACATACAAACCTACCATACAAGTTAATGGAACTTGGGGGTTTCCATTTCACCACACGACAGAAAACTGACCCAATCTGGAGAAACTTGGGATTTCCATTTCATGGCATGATTGAAATTTCCCAAGTCTAAGAAACCCAGGATTCTTGTGTCCCGCCGCGTTGGAAACTGTATCACCAACACGTGGAACTTGGGGGTTCCATGCCACAGCATGATGGAAAACGCCACCCAAGTATGCAAAACTTGGGATTTCCATGTCGCCCTATGGCTAAAATGGTATCCTAAGTATGGGGAACTTCGATTTTACATGTCATGGCATGAAAGAAACTATCGTCCAAGTTTGCAGAGCTCAGGTGTTCCCATTTTTTATGGAACAACAAAAACTACCCAATTCTAGGAAACTCATGGATTTCCATGTCCTGCCACGACAGAAACCATGGCCTCAGTGTGGGGAACTCAATTTTCCATGTCGCGGCACGATGGAGAACCACCCAAGTCTACGAAGTTTGGGGCTTCTATTTCATGGCACGAGGGAAACCGCCTAATTTTGGGAACCTTGCTATTTCCATCTCCTACCCCAACGAAAATCGCGATGCTAGCGCAAGGAACTTGGGTTCCTATGTCACGGCATGACCGAAATTTCCCAAGTTCATGGAACTCGTGGTTTCCATTATGTGGCACAACGAATAACCGCCCAAGTCTGGAAAACTTGGGGCTTCCATGGAAACTGCTTCCCTGGTCTGTCTCCAGAGGTTGGGGTTTTCATGCCTCATCACGATGGAAGCCATCCAAGTGCAGGGAAGGTTGGGTTTCCTAGCCCTGCCATGATGAAAAACACCCAAATGTGTGAAATCTAAGGTTTCCATGTCCTTACTCAATGGAGATCACCCAATTATACGTCCATCGCGATGGATACTGCCCCTGCAAGACCTACAAGTTGAGGATGATGAGCAGGGTCATTGTAAGCATTTGGTGGACATGCGACAAATGAATTTTGACGACGTGATGAAAACCATGATGAAAGGTTAGACAAGCACACTGCTAGATGAAAACAAAATTCAACTATTATGCGAAATTATCATGGTGACCATGCGACATTTAGGAGCAACGTGCATAAATCCATCCAAAAATGGCTAAGTGTTGGGTTGGAGGTTTATAGGTTGGTTGTGGTGGCAAGCTGATGTTAAGGAGGAATGATCACATCGTAACCAAGGTTTTATGGGCATTTAGTGGGTCCGCCTTATATGGGTCAAACCCCACCTATGGAAGTAATGTCTGGGAAAATGCACATATAAAAGGATGACATGCGATGGATCATAAAGGAAATATAGAAGGACGTCAACATCTTGTTGATTCCACCATTTGCAAGCTAAGGCATGATCTAGAGTGAAGGTCAAGGATGGAGGGCAAAGCCACAGTAAGGAAATGGAGTCTTGGTTGAGTCGGGTAAAAACATGTTCACCGTTTAACCACATGTGGATTTTGGTTCCTTTCGCAGTGCGCGTGCAAAACTATTTTCAAGGAATGGTCAAGTCAGGTTCCTTCCACAGGACGCATGTAGAATTTTTTTTAGGGCGGGTACATTCCAGTTGATTCGGGTTCGTGCAGTGCATCCATGTACAGGACATGTGAAACAGTGTTTGAAGGCACGTAGGTCATTCATTAGGGCCAGGTCGGGTCGATCGCAACCTAAACACATTCTAGAAATGTGTGTAGACCAGGACCTCGGTGACCTGTGTGCAGAAACACATTCATGGTGCCAAGGGCGTTATTAACCCAAGTGACCCACTTGAACCAGAATTTGTGCAGACCTTAGAAACATGTTCTAAAATGGAATTTTGGTGTTCCTTTGGATTTTCTTCATTGTTGGGAAGCTGTTGAGGCTAGACCAAGGTACAAGCACATTTGGCAAGAATCATAAATGGTTTATGTAGGATTGGTTTTATAATTATTGTAGATTGTAAATATTTATTGAAACATAATATCGGGCAGATCTATTAATAGGAGTTGCCCCTCCCTTGAATGTATGGGCATTCATGTGGTTTGATATCGATGTTTATTGTTGTTTTATTTCCGTACAAGAACACTTTGGAAGATTAATTAAACAAGTTTTTAGCTAGACGTAGTCTACTTATTGAGTATTTGTAAAGAGAAAAATAAGGTAGTGTTGCACCTATCTATAGAGTGGCTAGGAGACTATCACATGTATAGGGGTGTGACAGCTGGTATTAGATATGCATTTTTGTGGTTTTTTTATTATTGAGTGGGGATAGAGTTGCAGTGTTTCGGGTGGTATTGAAGCTTGATGGATGAGTTTGTTTCATTGGAAATGAACTTTAAAGAAATTAAAGAGAAGTTAAAGGAATTCACCAAGGAGTTTGATGAGACGAGTCAGACCATTGATACATTGTGCAAGAGGAGGACATATAACATGGAAAAAGATGAAATATTTTTATTTATGAAGAAAGTGAAAATTCTTTGACAAGAAATGGACAAGGTGGAAGAAGAGCAAAGGAAGTTACTTGATAAGCTTCTCAAACATAGAGACCTTGGAAAGATGAAGCATGGTGGCATGAATCCCACTATGGCCAAACCAAAGGATGTTGTAGATGTGATTGAAGTTAAGGAAAACTTTATGAACAAGTTTGGCCAGGACCAAGCACATTACAAGCATTGATGGTGGATGATTCTCACAAGGATGCTATAGATGTGGTAGAAGTCAAGGATGAACTTGATGAATAGGTTGGACTAGGGCCAAGCACATTACAAGCATCAATGATGGATGATTCTCAGGAGGATGATGAGGATGAAGATATGATCAAGGAAGAACTTGTGGAACAAGTTGAACCAGGACCAAGCACATTGTAGGCATTTTTTGGCTCGAGGGGTCCTGACCCAGGTTCAATTTTTAAGGTTTGCCAACAAAACCCTATACTACTAGCCCTTTCGGTAGTGGCCTACATGCGCAGGTCAAAGTCTCACCCTACGTAGTATGGGTGGGTGTTGGAACTAGGTTTTCACACCCTGAGAAAGGATAGGTAAGGAAGGCATAACTGCGTCCAGCCTTGTGATGTCCATATCGCCTCTTTCCGAGCAGGATCTATAGGTCTCTTTTTACATACACGTGCGGAAGGTCAACTATACTATGGTGCTCGATAATTATATAATTCTGTGACAGTAGCACAATATTTCATAAAACAAAACAAAACAGATCTAGATGAAGTAAAAACACTGACACAGAACTTTCGTAGCTAAATAAAGAATACGTATAATAAAGCAATTACCAACAATTTGCATAAATAGTACACACAGATTCAGTTCTCAAACAGCCTTTCTTATTCATCAATCCATCAATTCCTTCTTACAATACCCATCCCGACCTATGCACACAGCAGGACTCTAGATCTCCACGCACACAGCCAGTAGGAGTCCTTTCCCCAAAAACCCAAATAGATCTACTAAACCACAATTTGCATAAAGAGGTCCTCATCGTCTTCTCCCTATAATCCAAAATGTACCTCTATTTATAAAAACCTTTCCTAATCTTTAATATGGTCCACAAAACATGGTTTTCAGACCCTAGGTCTACCCTTTAACCCATTAAAATTCTTTCGGGTCTTTGTCCCACCCCAAAACCCTTGTGCTAGACTAATTATAATAAAAAGTATACAAAATCGGACCAGTTTCGTAACTTGTGGTAGACCCTATTCCAATAGTCCTCCAACACAATATTGTGACTCGTCCCGAGTCACTATGGTGATGTAGTCTTTATCTGTGCACATAAGGTATTGATGCAAATGAGCAGCGGAGGTATCACTTCTTCACTTTGGGCAGCAGCACTTTGTGCAATGTCTACAATCTCCTCGGAGGTCAGTCCTTTAGTCACCATGGTAACCCACTCTAACATCTCGTGGAGTCATACGATTACATCATGAGCACCATGTGATATCTGGAAGGTGGCGTTTCCCCATGGCTTCAAGCACTTTGTAAAGGCATTCTTTGCTCATCGAAGAACTGTAATTGTGTATGGGAGTGTGTTGCTATTTTTCAGGAGTGCCAGACACTGCACAGGGACTAGGGAGGGCAGGGTAGCTTCGATCTGATCAAAATTGGCTTCTTTGTGGCGTAAGTCCTGCTTGACATTCTAAAGAAATGGGTTGAACTGGACCGTTATCCAGAGCTGCATGGCCACCTCGAGCAACTGAGTACCCAGAGTAAGTTGTCCCATAATGATGTCCGTAGCTTCTGTTCCCAGCATAGCACACTGTGTTTGTACATCCAAAGGTGTGGCAGGCTACACTGGGGCCTGTAATGTGGTGAATTGGTGGGCCATTTGGGTCCTGAGGGTTTGTATTTTGGTATATTATGCATTTATTTCTGTGACCAAGCCTTCAATAGTGAGCTCATCCGGGACCTCTGTGCCGAGCTGGTGAACCACCGGTTCGAGCCACGCCATTTGCGAGATAACAGGGGAGACATATTTGGTTCATCCTGCGACAAGTGGAGGAGCTACATCAAGTTATTGCAGTGAGATAAGGTTGTGATGACGGATCTCTTGGATCAACGCAGTGTGTAAACTCTGTAATGCCTCGTGGGGCAGCTACGCCAAGTCCAATTGTAATCCTATAGCCATTGGAAGGTGGGTGTTAACTAGGATAGTGCTAGGTAGCGAATAAGCATGGCTTGCATTGGTAGTTAGCCTGGTACTACTGGTAGGGTACAATGCATCCATGTGCCACTTCTTACCCCGAGGGGATGTATTATCATTTCTTAGTAGCCCTGTCATTAGCAGGACTAACTACCATTCGACTGTGTCAACCTGCATAATGGTATGCGGTATTTCATACTAGCTTGCATGGCTACTTCTAAGGCCATCTGAATGGATCCTACGATCATACCAGGGTTGGATAGGGTGTTAAATTCTGTCATACAGCTTTGACGCTTGTCTGTGCAAGGCTCGAAGTCAATTTTCCCTTTAGGGAGCCAAAGGGTAATGAGCTTATCAATCTCAACGTCCCCAAACCCTCTTAACATAATGTCTGCAAGCTCTGGACTGGTAGGCACTGATGCATCCATGGGGTTAGGAGCTGCCATAGCAATGTAAGGATGGGATCCTAAATTCAGAGACTCGTAGACAACAGAAGTAGGTTGATTGGGTATGGCCAAAATGCTAAAGTTATAGACAATCAAGCAGTAGAATAATATATGCAAATTATAGACAATATGGAGCCTTGATCAGAGTTATCCTTTCTTCCTTATAGTGTCTGAGGCTATCCAACGGTAGAGTGAATCTAACTTGGAACTTACCATCAAGCAAATGGTAAAATCTCTCCATAAATTGCCGCATTGATTTCCAGCTGCCTGTTTTCCATAACGGTAAGATTCCATTTTTACCAAAGTTATGTGTTCTGACGATCATTGTTCCCACCCGATGGCCTTCCCATGGATCTACTGACCTTGGATGAAGCATTTGTGCTGCTCGCACATCTCAAATTAAAGCCGATGTCGGGTGTGTTGTAATGCGATTCAGGTACAACTTAAGCAACTTGGAAATCGTGTGCATCCCGTCCAGTGCCGCAGTTGGGACAGTTCGGGGATCATTCTTTCCTTCCATTGGGCTAACGCTCGAGTTTGCAACCACGTGTGGTACCAATGTTCCCCTTGATCCAAATGCGATGTATAGGTGTAATATTCCTTGAGTCAAGGCATCTGTATTCTGCAGAGCTACGTCGAGTGCCCCTGTGCCATCTTCCACCCTAAAAGTTCGCAGAAACTCATCTCGTAAATTCTCCCAATGGCGCATGCGTTGATGTAGGTCCACATCTAAATACCATGCAGTTGGACGCAGTCCTAGGGCATGGATAAATAGGTGAACCCATTCGTTTGGGGTTCTATCACACCATTGCGTTTCCCATGCAAGAAAATATATGTGTGGGTCTTCTGACCTAAGGAAATTTTGGATCCGTCTCCCAACTAGAGCTTTAAATTGCAAGATCATCTTATCCCAACATTCCTCCCAATCGAAAAATACCTTCCCATGCATATTCCACCAGTGTGCAGGTGTTTCGCACAGGGCTAGCATAAGGGCCCCTAGTCTATGTCCCTTGGGAACTTCTGGTTCAAATGTGCACATAAATTCCTTAATGTTACCAAACTCCCCAAATTAGGGCAGGTCTCTTACCTTGGAGGAGATGCAGCGGAAGTTCCTTGTGACCCGAAGGCATCGCAGCGTCGAAACCTCATGCAACTGGCCCTGCCAATTGTCTAGTTCCCCATTGGAGTTAGAAAAGCATTCACTATCCTTTTCCTAGCAGAGTACTCCTTCTGCTGTGGGGTTAATCCAATATGTATCCTGCATAGTGAGCTTGTAAATGTGATCCACTTCGTCTTCATCTCGTGTTGGCTCTGTATACCATGTGCCTTTTGCGGGATCCAACGGTACTATTAATCGTGTGTCGTTACTTTCAAACACCATGCTGTGCTTTTTGAGATTGATAACACCCCCCATATCTATAGCCTATTCCAGTCCTAGGAGTGTAGGGTAGGGATCCGCATCTTCCAAGATTTCTATTACCTCAAAGTCAGCTTAGACCTTTACTCCTACGATATCTACCATGATTTTTGGTAGCCTTCCCAGAGGGATGATCCTTTGTTGATTTTCCATGCATAGCTGGATGGTGGAACATTCCAATTTAGGTTCTCCCATTCATTTCCATGTTTGTTTAGGTAACATGTTCACATCTGATCTGAGGTCCAAAATAGCTTGATCCATTTCTTAGTCACCAATCTGCGCAGTCAGCCGCATTTCTCTTCCGGTGCATTTTTTATACCTATATAGTTTGTGTAAATCCTTGGTCTCGGGGGTCGGATCGGGCCACACTGAGTAGCTATGCATTAATGCCTGAAGGTTCTCTATAGCCTTTGGGTTATGTAGCAGCTTCATACATGCCTGTAGAAATGGCTCAACCCCCTCATCTATCTTGGGGTGTCTCAGTACTTGTGTAGCAGCTGCTACTTTCTGAGCAAGGTCCTGGTCAGCTACGACCATTGTCTCTTGTCCCTTCTTTATGTTTGATCCTTATTGATAGGTCAGAGGATCTCTAGCAGCCTCTTCCTTTGATCCTAGGGTGACTATCCCACTGTGTTTTATGACTTTCACACTTGGGTATATGTTCCTTAGTTTGGATTTAACTCTTTTCACATTCTACGTGGGGGTGGGCTGCTTTCCCTACATTTTGGCTATTAAAATTGGGCAATCTTCAACCACCTGGTCCAACTGTCTACAATATTTACAAGACTTCCTTGTAGGATTTGGGTAGTCCCTTGCAAAGTTTCCTACTTCCTGGCAGTTATAATAGATTAGCTGCTCACGTCCTCGTCTTGCGCTTCCTCCCTCACCTCCCCTGCCCCTTGCTAGAGAGCCACCAAAGCTCGCAAGAGATATAGGCGACACAAGGTCTGACTGTACCCTATACAAGTTCCCTTGATCTATCATTAGGTTCTAAGTTCAACATTTCTTCTCATCGTGTCATAACGACTGGTAGAACCTGCACCACCGATGCTTTAGTTCTAGTACATATGCACCTAGCCGAGGGAAATGGTTCGTATCATGCAGCCCTCCTACATGGCAATCATCGCACAATAGCTCAGGTCCACTCGAGCCTAGTCACGATAGGATGGGTTCCCCACTCGCTCCTGGGCAGATCAGACTAGGTCCCCCTACCTGGATGTAATCTGCCAATAGAGGGCACTGATCCTTCATATGGACAGATAATCAACATTGTATGCACCATAGGTCTGTGCTTTCTCCTTTTTCTCGTTCCTTTCATAGGTTTTGAATTTTCATGTGCATAGCTCCTAGCTACTCCTGAATTTTTTGTACTCCTAACGAAGTATCTTCTCTGGGTGTAGCTTCTAGTTTCATACCGACTTCCACATTTTTTTCCTATGACTAAAAGGTTTGGTGACTCATTGGCACACGTGGGTGGGGAAACAACATAGCGATGAACCATTCCATATGTTTTCTATCATCATACTCAAATCCTCCTTCCTTGATTTCTCTCTTCAGTCACTGATCAGCCTCCCATACAGACTCAGACGCACCTTACCTGAAGTCCTTCAATTCTACTACTAACTAAGAGTAAGATTTTGGCTTTTGGAATTGTTGCTTCAGAGCATCCTTAATATCTTTAATAGATGCACTCCTGTTCTGAGAGATGTATCACATATACCAGTCCAACACTCTTTCTTTGAACGCCAAGGATAGTTGTGCCTTATTCACTGTATCATTTGTCACATTTTGTGCAGTCCATACAGAATCTGCAACAAACCAAAATTATTCCATATCCTCATCCCCTACCCCCTTGAAGGTAGGTAGTTTTAGGTGCGCAACCATATCACTGTCCGACGGAAGTGGTGGTATGGGCAAGTTCTTACCTTTTTGCGGCCTAGACAATGGTGTAGCCAGGGGGCTTTGCACAACCATCTATCACAGAGGGTTATAGGCAGATATTCTCCCCCATCAAGGTTGGCCCGATTGTATTTACAACTATGCATTGCGCTCTCATATGGATCCGATATCATTCAGTCGGTATGAATACACATAATACTCTTCTTGCACAGTAATATCTTAATCATCAAAGCTAATGTCTTTAGAAACTTTCCCTGGAACCCTTTAAGGAATCTCTGCTCAGCCTCAGAGTAGGAGACAAACTGATCAATGGTAAATTCTATCACAAACCCTCCTAGCACACTGTCCACCCAGTGATCCACCATGCGAGTGATGGTATTATCAGTCCTTTCCAGCTGCTCGATCAGCTCTGGAGTCTAGTGAGTGACTCGTTCATCCTTCCAACACTTCTGGAATTCTACGAGCTTAGCCAGCCACTCCAGAAACTAAATTGCAAATGTCACAAAGAAAATTTTGTAGCTTTCTGTAAGAATGTACCTATTTTTCCACTTTTCTACCGTTAACTTCGTGCTATGATTTTCTTTTATCACAAATTCCTGAATCTGCTTTTCGAACCACTCTTCAATTTCCTTCCTTTCAGGCTTCTAGTACTCTCTTGTAATCAGCCGATCCCTTTCTCAAAATTCTTCAGGTCCCATCGACAGAACCATTTGTTTGCTCGAGGGGTCCTGACTTAGGTTCGGTTTTTAAGGTTTTCCAATAAACCACTATACTACTGGCCCTTTCGGTAGTGGCCTACTTGTGCAGGTCAAAGTCTCACCCGAAGTACCATGGGTGGGTGCTGGAACTAGGTTTCTGCACCCTAAGAAAGGATAGGTAAGGCAAGAAGAGCTACGTCTGGCCTTGTGATGTCCATATCACCTCTTTCCGAGTAAGATCTATAGGTCTCTTTTCGCATCCATGTGCGCAAGGTGAACTATACGACGGTGCTCGATAATTATATACTTCTAAGATAGTAGCACAATATTGCATAAAATAGAACAAAACAAATCTAGATGCAGTAAAAACACTTACTCAGAAATTTCGCAGCTGAATACAGAATACGCATAATACTGCAATTACCAACAATTCCCATAAACAATACACATACATTCACTTCTCAAACAACCTTTCTTATTCATCAATCCATCAATTCCTTCTTACAATACCCATCCCAACCTGCACACATAGCAGTAGGGTCTACACACAACAAGACTCTAGATCATTGCGCACACAACCAATAGGATTCCTTTCCCCAAAAACCCAAACAGATATGCTAAACCACAATTCACATCAAGAGCTCCTCATCATCTTTTCCCTACAATCCAAAATGTCCCTCTATTTATAAAAATCTTTCCTAATCTTTCCTATGTTCTAAGAAATGTGGTTTTCGGACCCCAAATTTTCCCTTTAACCCATTACAATGCTTTTGGGGTTTTTTCCCACCCCAAAACCCCTGCGCTAGACTAATTATAATAAAAAATATACAAAATCGGACCAATTTTGTAGCTTGTGGGAGACCCTGTTCCAATAGCATTGGTGGATGAACCACATGAAAATTCTATAGAAGTGATAATGATCGAGGAGGTACTTGACGAGCATGCAGTACCAAGATCGGAAGAATGGCAGAAATTGATGAGGATAGAGGACACTCACTTAGAGAGTATTCATTAAAATATGACTTGTGTTTCAATTGAGAATTTGGGAGATGGACTATATGTAGGGATGAGAAAGAAGATGAATTCTTTTTCAATACCATGGAGGATATTTCCTTGGATTACTATGATGGAACCTTGTACATTGGATAAGAAAGAAGCATTTCTTGTTGCAGACCTTGATAGGGAAATTTGTGACCTCACTCTAGTAGGTTCAAATGCTCATGACAAGGGTGGAACTTAATGATATTTGTGATAGATATGGGTCATGCTTAGCCACATGTAAATTGGCTAGGTTCCCAACATGACTCATGGACTACCTTGGTGGTAGGGCACATTGTTTGGGTAGACTTCTTCATGTCTTACAACCAAGAGGGAGATATTGGTGCACCTTTAGTGGGGGATAAGCCTTGAAGGAAGTACGCATGATGATCATGGTAGAAGTGACCGAGGGCACTTAACTTATATAGTATATGCATGATGATGACTAGAGTTGAGAATGGACACATGGGAATCCAAAGTCATGTACATTGACATGAGGGCATGGCAAGACATTATGTGGAGACATTATGCAAGTGCACCTACTAGGTGCCACTTATGAGCATCATGGAGGAGTGTTAAGCAAGGTGTTGAGAGGGATTGATTGTTGGTGCTACATGGAGATCTTTTATATATGGGCTGATGGATTTCTTTTACTTTGAGCAAGAAAACAGTGGTTGGATGAGAAACATATGGGAAGCCTATGAGCACATTCATGAATTTTGGGGTTAGAACAACTTGTGGTGGCACTCATGACGAATAAAAGTATGCTTGCCAATGCTTTGGATAGGATGATGCATGGGAGTCTATGATGGAGCTGAATTCATTGGAGGCTTCATAAAACAATGATCTTGCAGTATCCAGTTCACTGAGGAGCTGAGATCAAGATTGTTCTTGGTTTTGATGCATTATGGGATGCATGTCTTTGAGCAGATTTATGGGGTGTGTTTGTGAGGAGTCATTTGATGGAGATGATCAGCAGGTAACTTTGGATATTTATTGAGATACGATGATCAGATACCTTTGTGGTATACACTTGGGCATGGTTTGAGCCTTCTTGAATTAACTTTGGTACGCATGTTGGATGCATTTTGCAGATGGGATGAACATAGATTCATGGACCTGAATATGGCACATTTTTGAGAGGATGTTCTTGAGTTCATTTGAGGAGGGCCTTTCACACATGGATGATGCTTGATATTTGTGACTATATTTTGAACAAAATATGGATATTAGCATCATGGGCAGAACATTTCAGATAGAGATGGCTTGCTGAATGGATAACATGTTGCAGATGAGATGAAGGGTGCTTCATGGACTTGAAAATGGCTTAATTTATACTGATATGGGATGGATTGTTGATTCAGTTGATGGATGTGATAGGATGCTATAGGAATAACTAACGTAGGGTATGAGGATGTGCATTCTCATGCTGAGAATGTATGGTTCGATTAATGAGCCGACTAGTTCAATTTACGAGAGCTATAACAGGGTGCATAGTTATGCTATATACATAGCGGGTTTTGTTATGTTGAGTTGGTTGGAGTACTCGATGCATATATTCACATGATATTGACGATATATGATGGGTTGACACGAAATATTTTGCAGTAGCATGTGGCTATGATGGAGAGATTGACTTCCCACGATGGTATAGTATGTGGTGATTGTGATGAATGTGTTAATGATCATGGATTGATGAGATATTTCCTTTGGATATGTTAGACATGAACCTTGATGGTTTATGCGATGATATTGTGCGATGATACATTGTGAAGAAAGTTGCAACAATATATTATGACGATATGATGTGACGATGATGGTAGCACTATCAGGGACGATAGTATTATTTTAAGTGGGGGAGTATGTAAGACACACGATTCAAGCACGATGACCAAGGCAGTTGGAATTGTTCGGTGGACATGCGATGAATGACGGTTGAGGAAGCGATTAAAACCTCAAACTGTACAAGGTTTGAAAAAGCCTCCCTTGACATTTTTCCCAACTTTCCATGTCTTATTATGCAACTTTGACCCTGACCAATGTCCTGCCCCTGCCAATGTTTCACTGAGACCAACCGATATTTTTGGAATTTGGGTTCAATGCTCCTCATGTGTTTCGCGACATGGACTAACCGCCTTTGATGGATCCTAACTCTAGAAATTGTAGTGAAGAATAATGCCTGTGGGTTTTGGTCTAATGGCAATCGTGATTCCAACAAGTTGTATCAGAGCAACAGGTATCGAGATTGAAACTCACCCAACTAGAGTTGGGGGGGAGATTTTTGGACAATGGGTTCAATGCTCCTCGTGTGTTTCATGACATGGACTAACCACCTCTCATGGATCCTAACTCTGGAGATTGTAGTAGAGACTAATTCCTGGGTTTTTGGAATGAAAATCGTGATTCGAAAAATTGGTATCATAGCGATAGGTCTTGAGTTTGAAACTGATCCAGCTCATGTTGGGAGGGGGATTGTTCGACTTTGGGTTTTGTTAGCCACCTATAAAATTTGTCATATCAAGTGGTGGCTAAAACATTTTTGGAGTCTTCAAGGAACAAATTTTACTGCTAAAAAGTGTTATCTCTTGAAGACTCTTGAAGACATCATGCCCTTGTTTCAATCAATATTATTTCCATTTAGAAATCATAAATTCAGCTAATTCCATGAGAGAAAATACTGCTACAAACACCATTTTCCCCTCCTTCCACTTCAAAAATAACCTCATTTTCTACCCATTTCATTCTCATGAAAATCCTCTATTTTATCATTTTCCCCTTTTCCCCTTTTGATAAAATCATTTTTATAGAGTTTAAAACTCCTTTTTGAACTCTGCCGAAACCCCCAAATCCATTAAAAAACTTGAAAAATTTCATGAAAAATACATATTTTTGTATAAATACTTAAGCCCCCTTGGGCTAAGTCCTAACCACTTCCCCTCCATATGCGTTGGTGTTGGAACCAAGTGCTAGCAATCCAAGTGCTTATCACATCGGGAAAAAATGCAACGCGTAAGTATTTTTGCCTCACAAAGTTTTCCGATTACGATTAGCCCTCCGTTTCATATCCCCCAATCATATTATCTCTTCATAAACCCTTGTGCCCGCATTCAGGTGCTATAAAATTATAAATATTCATTCCCAATTCATTTTTTCCGTTGTAAATCCAAAAAACCATTTTACCCAAAGTTTTGGTCTAATGCGCTGGAGTTATGTTTTTTAATGTAAAAATGGGTAGATTGAAAAGACCGCATCAAAACTTCCGATGCGATTAACCCGTCATATTAAACTCCACACCCTCCACTTCATTCATATAACTCATGCCCGGGACCAAAGGTTAAAGTCCCAAGGTGCTTAATTGCATTGGAGGTTTCCGAATGGTTAGATTGAAAAGCCCAAGCCTGACCTCCGATTTCGGTTAGCCCTCATATGCATAAGCCCTGGACCCATCATATTCCATACATCCAGTGGCCCCGCAATCGGGCGCCATCCATTTCATACATATAAGACCCACCCCCAAAAGCCTTTTTTTTTATAAAATTTTGGATTTTCATACATTATGAAGAGTTTTCTACCGACGTGTATCTCAAACCATCTCCGTCATTGATCTAAGGTCGATCAAATAGCCCGCACATCATCGCATTGGCAAGTTTAATCGGGCGTTTTCTATTCCGAACCCCGATTGGTATCCCTCCAATTCACTCCCCACCATTGATTTGATCTACAGATCGACGACCCACAATCAATCGCTCCGGCACCTTCCATGCCCATCGCCCCACCGATCGCGAAGCTCCGATTGCATCTGGACCGTCCACGTGTCCAGATCGGACGGTCCGGATCACATCTCACGACTTTGGGTTAACTTCATGCACCCCGCTTCGTAATGTTTTATGGAAAAGTCCCAGCCATTGATCTCTGCAGATCAACGGCCCCCATTAACCCATCTTCCACCCGTGTATTATTTCCATTGAACCCCCTGATCCGATCTTGGCCGTTCAAATTTTCAACCCAACCGTTCTTATTAACCCGACAAGGCTTGCCTCCTGTGGGTCCTGCCTTCCTCTAGGTCCAATATTTTCCGTTCAATCTTGGATCCTACAACTCAAATTAAATCTTCCCTTCCTCTTATAAACTACGCATATGTCTCATATCGTGCTCATTTTCCCACCATTAGATCTGAGGCCCCAGATCTGACGGCCCTCGTCCCAAGTCACGCAACTTTAAGCACGGATGATAATTCTAAAAAATTACGAGATGTAAGTTATTTTTTGAGGCCACGTGTTAGGAAGGGACACACATCACATTCCAAAACGAAAAACCACCTCCCCGCCCTTTCGCCGCGTGAAAAAACTATTTTTCTCCCTGAAACTGCTTCCCCTCTTTTCTCTTGTGTAATATCGCACGTTCCCTCCACCGTCGATCTCTGCAGATCAACGGTTTAAATGTAAACCTTCATTTTCATAACACCCTCTACCTCTACCAAATGATTTCAATGAGTAATCTCAACCGTTGATCACCTGGGCTGATCTCATCTGACGGACTGGGTTATATCTGAAACCCTGAATTTTGTTTAACCATTTTTCCTCCAAAGCAAAGGTTTTAAACCTTTTTCTCCACATTTTTCTTTTGTTTCATTACAATGGGCCTCTCCACTTTATGTTTTTCGACTAACCCCCACTGTCGATCCCTGCGTGATCGATGTATCTGATATATTTTCTCCCTCTGCTCTCCTTTGACCTCTTTTTAAATCCATCCCAACCGTCGGATGATGCCATCCAATGGCCACGCTCCTCCCTAAAACCTCGGTCATAGTAAAACCCAAAGACGCAGGATTTTACAATATAGTTTTGTATTGTGTAGGTGTTTGAATGATTTTTCGTCATATTAGAGAGAAAGCTGAAGGATGGGAATGACGATTCCCATGCCTCTTATTCATTAAAGGAAACCATTCGTAGGGCTCAAACTCCACGTCTCATTAATGTTTCATGAGGCATTAATGCCATATGAGCCCTGCATAGCCTGCGCATCAACAAGACACAGTGTTATTCAAATCAAATTAAAAGAGTATCAGTGTCGAAGACAGAACACAACAAAAAAGAAGATTGAAGACAATTTTGGGGATTACGGCTAAGATTGATTATCAAAAGCCTAATCCTCCAAATTAAAATATAATTAAAGGTAAATCAAAATATCTATCAGACACAAAGGCCTCCACTACCACATCTGAGGCAAACTGATTCCTCTCAGCTACCACAAAGCCACCTGTAGCCACAGGCATTCAAACGGAGGACGGAGTTATTGATAAAAATTAGATATTTGCCTTAGCATAGCCAGAGAGTTAGTTCTGCCAAAGAACTTAATGAATAAATATCTGCAGAGTTACTCCAACATAACAGAGAGCCTCAAAAGTCAATAAGAGCTATCACTGAGCTTGAATATTAAATTTAAAACATTAATATAGATAGAACACCTGTAAAACTATCCATCAAGCCCCTCAAAGGCCAAGAAGTCATTAATCTGTATTAATTATCTTGGGATATCTTTTATCCTCTCCCACCTCCTCATCCTTCTATAAATACTGTTGCAGAAGATGAGAAAATTTTGGTTGCTGAACTTTTGAAATATACTTGAGCTTGAGACTTCTACTAGTAAATAGTGTTCACTAGATCTTGGAGCTCTGGTTGTGATAGATAAGTTAGTCTAGGAAGTGTATATGATTGATAAACTAAAGCATTGGACTTAAAGTTGTAACTGGTTCGGAGCATCAATACAAGCTGATTTATGGGATCCTGGTCTATGTCGACATTGATGTTATTTCTTATTGTGAATTGTTATTTTACTTCTATTTTCACTTTGTTCATCTTCTCTTATAAAGAACAACATGCATAGAGTTAGGACCTACTGTATATCAGTACCCTTCTCTGACTGAAAATCTTTATCTGTATGTTTTCTTCCAAATTGTGTTATTTAGGAATGATTTAATTTAGTTTAAGCAGTAGGAATGCGGGAATTACCTCGTCATCCTGTCTTAGCTAAATATTGTTATTGAATGTTATTTTCATTTCATGTCAAGTAGAGATGAATTAAGGAAGATATGGTGTGCCCTGGTCCTAATTTTATCCCAAAATACTGTCTAAAAGTTTCCCTTGGAATGTGTTAAAATCTGACTAGTTTCGAACTACTTACCATATCTTAGACCATTCTTTGTTATCTTTGTGTTTGTATTGAAAGTTACCAAGTAAAGTAGAGCTAGGAGAGGATTTGTGGTGAGCCCAACCCACTAGTTTCTACTCCAATAGTTGCCTTCAAGTGCCCCCCCTATTTTTAAGTGTTTTTTATTGAAAGTGTATCAAAGGCTGGCTAGTTTCAAATTACTTACTAGATCTTGGATTGCTTTTATGTCTTTCTTAAGTGTTTGTCAAAGGCTGGCTAGTTTCAAAGTACTTACGAGATCCTGGGCTACTCTTTGTTCTTCATTTGTTTAAATTACCCTTCTTTTTGTACCATTTCATTCAATAAATCAAACTTTAGAGAGATCCTTAGACATAGATGACTTGCACCATGGACCACTCTTTCCTATTGTTGTTCCAATTAAATTTTATTATGACTCCATAGCCCAATGGACTAAAACCTGCAATTGTCTATATTTTTGGCCAAAGCTTGTTCTGATTTCTTGCAACTTCTCACCTTTGAAACTCTTTTCATTTAGGACTTTCCACCTCAAATAATAATGATGCTCAACCATCCAAAAACAAACAAAACCCTTGGCCTTCATAACTATCCTAACATAATTACCATAAACTTTCAAACAAAAATCCATCTTTGCAACTTATTGGATAGATCCCTCTCTGGATTCAGGAGGGCTAGATCCTAGAATCGCAAAGTGATTGAAACGATGTTTCTCCCCGCGGTAAGACTTTTGCGAATCTTGCTAATTACGGGGACCTAACATTTTTTGTGACTCCACTGGGGAATTTTTGAGTTCATAGTTTCTTGGCCAGCTTTTATAGAATTTTCAGTTTTCCATACGACCACAGAAACTAAGGAAAAACCCAAAAATATCTCAGATTGGTATTATATAAACATTGTTGTGGACCATAAACCTTTTACCTCCTTAGGAGCTAAAAATCTTCCACCTGGCGACTCCACACTTTGAAACTCCCAAAAGACCAAATGACTCCACTGGTAGAAGACCTAGAACTGGTTGACCAGACGTAGTGACCTCTTTTCTGACTTATAAACATGGATTTAGATATAGGCCCAGAAGACAAACATATGTTCATGATGGAGAAATTGATGTACATGCTTGGAAGAAGGATGGATAGGTTTATGGATAATTTTAACACTAGAAATCCAGAGCAACATATACCTTTCCCTAATCAAACTCAAACTCTACCCCGACAAGACATGTACGATCAACAAGATTATAAAGTGAATAAATAAGAAATCATGATGGAAAAGATGATGTATATGCTTGGAAAGAGAATGGATAGGTTGATGGCTAATATGAATAGCGATGATCTAGAGCGAGCTGCCTGTTCTCTTGATCAAACACAAGCCCAATCACCTCAAGATCAAGACTGTAACCAAGACATGTATTATGATCAACACTTTATAGAAGATGATGAGCAAACTTACGAAGAAATAAATGAAGAAGGTTGTCAACAAAGTTTAAATTGCCTTCCTATGTCTTGTACAATGCTGATAAGAGATATTCATGACCGAAATGCAAATAATAATAGTGAGCAGTGCTTCGAGGAGACAAGTAGCCATTTGGAAAACATGAAATCTGAAATTGAGGAAACACCAACACATATAGAATCGTTTCCTTTGTGTTACAACTCAGTTCCGATTATTCAACAAGAATGGCATCCTGATAATGAAGAGAAAACAACTCATGAACCTTGTATTCAAACTGAGTATCATAACAATCATGAGGAATTTTCCAAAACACAACAAGATTAGGAAATAATAGAAAAACCTCGAAGTGTCCCTGGAAACATAAGTGAAGTTCCCCTAGAAGAGGCCCAAGATGACATCAAGCCTAAAAATCAGCCAATACAAGACAAGGAGGACTCTTGTACCTTTGTTCTAAGCAAAAATAAAATTCCTTCTCTTCTAACAGAGGAAGAGATTGATTTAGTATTGAATAGAATACCAACCTCCAAACCTTCATTTGAACCAAACGCTTTCGCTCATCTACCTACTCCATCTAGTTGTCTTGATACAAAAAATAAGCATGTAGATCAACGAAAAGAAGAGAAAATTGATGACCCAATATGTTTGACTGATGAAATTGCTTATTCTGATAAAATTCCAAATTTTAATCAGTCTGATGATGATGACGAGTTCCAAGCAGAAACTAATCACGCAGGGAAACCAACGTTCGATTGGTGTTATGAGTTTCACCATCGTCAACTTGAAAGCAGAAATCACCCATTTCAATCCATCACAAATAGCTTTCACATTATTGGGAATCAACAGTCTTTCAACTCAAAGGGTGAAGAGAAGAGTAATGAAGAATATAATAACCTCTTCACATAGTTAAATCCACTAAATCCAAGCATACCAGGGTTTCAAGAGGACAAAACTGCCAAATATGATGAATCCTCTAGTTCAGATGACGAGGTAGATGAAGGAGAAAAACAAATAGAAGACTATCCTACTATGGATATATCATCTTTTCAAGAAGAGACTTCTCCCTTCACTAATGTCAATCTGTCATTCAAAGAACCTGAACTTATATCAAAAGCAAGCATAGATTTAAAGAAAGAAGATATTTCATTGTTTGCTATTGTGCAGGTTAAGTATGATGATACTTCTAAGGAACATACTGAAGACATAGTCCTAAAAGCCGAAGTCTTGGAAGCAGACAATCTACCAGACATGGAGGACCAAAAGGAGGAGAATCCTCATCCTTTCTTTGTTGATCCTTTGGACGAGTGTGTGGAAATCCCAACTGGCTCAAATTATCAAACAGTGATCCTTTGCAAGAGCCAGAGACATGAAAAGCTATCACCTCCTGTGATAGTCATGATTTTGAAGATTAATCTTCAAAATGTACTATGGATACCTCTAACAAGCAACCATAGTTTCTTCTTCTTTATGACATTACTCAACTGGATACATTGGAATTTTTGTATCATATGAAGATGTAAATACTCCATGTTAGAATAGGTTAGATAGGAATGTAAACATAGCTCATTTTTGAGAAGTTAGATACTTGTTTATTTTTGTCTCCGAAGAAAAATCAAAAACAAAAAAAAATACCAAAAAAAATAGAAAAGAGAAAAGAGGGCAGATTGTAAAAACAAGAAAGGTATAGCCCCATACCAAAAAATAGAAACAAATCTGAAAGTGTGCAATCTTAAATGCCACTCCTGAAAAAACACACTTCTAATTAGTCATACAACCTAATCTTGACTAATTAGATTTAAATTTTCTGCTGATAGGATAATGAAATCAATTTTCCAAACTGTTTAATCTTGGCTTATAAGTAGATAGATTAGGATAGAAATTAAAGGTTCAAACATGCATAAAATCTGAACCTAAGTTTCCAAAGAGAATGACTCAAATCTGTTTCAAATTTTGAGTCAAAAAAGATGTAAATATGGTTCTAATTAGCTCAAAATCTGAACCAGAGAACAAGAAAAGAACAACTCAAACAAAAGAAAAAACAGAGCTGTAAAAAGATGAAGGAGGTGCTTTGAAATTTCAGATCTTAAGCCTCCCATTCTGTTTTAATTTTTTGCAAAATAATATCTATGTGCAGCTTGTTTTTAATTCCATAGATCAGCATGAAGTTAGACTGTTCAATCCTGACTTGCATGCTTTTTAATTTCTGTTGTCGAATTTAGAGAATAAAAATATGTTAGACTATTTAATCCTAACAGATTGGTAGATTATGTAGAGAAGCATATGAACTCAACTGTTTAATCTCAGTTCATGGAGGGATGAGGTAGAAATTAAGATCAGTTTTATGCTTTCAAAAGAATAAAATGTTGTAAAAGAGTTTTCCAATCCAAGTGCACTCTAATGAAGAAAAAATGTTAGATCAGTAGGATTGGGTAGGTAGAAAGCTTGTTGATGAAAGATCCATTGTTTTTATAGCTGCTAATATGTTTTCAGAGCAAGATCATCCCAACAAAGGAAGGGCAGCCCAATGGATGAGGCACTAATCAGCCTCCCAGAGAATGCAAGTCTGAAGTTCTTGATGCCTTCAAGAAGGCACCATCCCCAAGTGGAGCCAATGTTAACCACCTATAAAATTTGTCATATCAAATGGTGGCTAAAACATTTTTGGAGTCTTCAAGGAAAAAATTTTACTGCTAAAAAGTGTTATCTCTTGAAGACTCTTGAAGAAATCATGCCCTTGTTTCAATCACTGCTGTTTCCATTTAGAAATCAGAAATCCTGCTGATTCCATGAGAGAAAATACTGCTTCAAACACCATTTTCCCCTCCTTCCACTTCAAAACTAACCTCATTTTCTACCCCTTTCATTCTCATGAAAATCCTCTATTTTCTCATTTTCCCCTTTTCCCCTTTTCCCCTTTCATAAAATCTTTTTTATAGAGTTTAAAACTCCTTTTTGAACTCTGCTGAAACCCCCAAATCCATTGAAAAGCTTGAAAAATTTCATGAAAAATACATATTTTTGTATAAAGACTTAAGCTCCCTTGGGCTAATTCCTAACCACTTCCCCTCCATACGCCTTGGTGCTGGAACCAAGTGCTAGCCATCCAAGCGCTTATCGCATCAAAACAAAACACATCGCGCAAGTCTTTTTGCCTCACAAAGTTTTCCGATTGCGATTAGCCCTCCATTTCATATCCCCCGATCATATTATCGCTTCATAAACCCTTGTGCCCGCAGTCGGGCGCTATAAAATTATAAATATTCATTCCCAATTCATTTTTTCCTTTGTAAATCCAAAAAACCCTTTTACCCAAAGTTTTGGTCTAATGCGCCGGAGTTATGTTTTTTAATGTAAAATTGGGTAGATCGAAAAGACCGTATCAAAACTTCTAATGCGATTAGCCTGTCATATTAAACTCTGCACCCTCCACTTCATTCATATAACTCATGCTCGAGACCAAAGGTTAAAGTCCCAAGGCACTTAATCACATTGGAGGATTTCGAATGGTTAGATTGAAAAGCCCAAGACCGACCTTCGATTCTGGTTAGCCCTCATATGCATAAGCCCTAGGCCCATCATATTCCATACATCCAGCAGCCCCACAATTGGGCACCACCCATTTCATACATATAAGACCCGCCCCCCAAAACCTTTGTTTTTATTAAAATTTTGGATTTTCATACATTATGAAGAGTTTTCCGCCGATGCATATCTCAAACCATCTCCACCATTGATCTAAGGCCGATCAAACGGCCTACACATCATTGCATCGACAAGTTTTATCAGGCGTTCTCTATTCCGAACCCTGATTGGTATCCCTATGATTCACTCCGCACCATCGATCTGATCTACATATCGATGGCCCACAATCAATCGCTCTGGCACCCTCCATGCCCATCGCCTCGCCCATCGCAAAGCTCCGATTGCATCTTGACTGTCCACATGTCTAAATAGGACGGTTCGGATCGCATCTCGCGACTTTGGGTTAACTTCATACACCCCACTTCCTAATGTTTTATGGCCAATTCCCATCCGTTGATCTCTGCAGATCAATGGCCCCCATTAACCCATCTTCTGCCTGTGTATTATTTCCATTGAACCCCCTGATCCGATCCTGGCCATTCAACTTTTCAATCCAACGATTCTTATTAACCCGACAGGGCCTGCCTCCTGTGGGTCTTGCCTTCCTCCAGGTCCAATCTCTGCCATTGAATCTTGGATCCTATGGCTCAGATTAAATCCACCCTTCCTCTTATACCCTATGCATATTTCTCATATCACGCTAATTTTTCCACTATTAGATCTGAGGCCCCAGATTTGATGGCCCTCGTCCCAAGTCGCGCAACTTTAAGCACAGATGATAATTATAAAAAATTACATGATGTAAGTGGTTTTATGAGGCCACGTTTTGTCTAGGGATGCATATCACGTTCCAAAAGGAAAAACTGCCTCCCCACCCTTTCGCCGCATGAAAACAACAATTTTTCTCCTCAAAACTGTTTCCCCTTTTTTCTCTTGTGTAATATTGCGCACACCCTCCACCATCAAAATCTGTAGATCAATGATTTAAATATAAATCTCCATTTGCATATCACCCTCCACCTCTACCAAAGGATTTCAATGAGTAATCTCAACCGTTGATCGCCTGGGCTGATCTCATCCGATGGCCCGGGTTATATCTGAAACCCCGAATTTCATTTAACCATTTTTCCTCCAAAGTAAAGGTTTTAAACCTTTTTCTCCACATTTTTATTTTGTTTCATTATAATGGGCCTCTCCACTTTATTTTTTTCAACTAACCCCCACCGCCGATCCCTACGCGATCGACAGATCTGATATATTTTCTCCCTCTGCTCTCCTTTGACCTCTTTTTAAACCGATCCCGACCATCGAATGATGCCATTCAATGGCCACGCTCCTCCCTACAACCTCTGCCGCAGTAAAACCCAAAGACGCAGGATTTTATAATATATTTTTGTATTGTGTAGCTGTTTTAATGTTTTTTTTTTTCATATTAAAGAGAAAGCCGAAGACTGGGAATGACGATTCCCATGCCCATGATTCATCAAAGGAAACCATTCGCAGGTTTCAAACTCCACATCTCGTCAATGTTTCATGAGGTATTGATGCCATATGAGCCCTGTCTGGCCTACGCATCAACAAGACACAATGTTATTTAAATCAAATTAAAAGAGTATCAGTGTCAAAGACAAAACACAGCAGAACAGAAGATTGAAGACAATTTGGGGGATTACAGCTAATATTGATTATCAAAAGCCTAATCCTCCAAATTAAAAAAAAATTAAAGGTAAATCAAAAGATCTATCAGACAGAAAGGTCTCCACTGCCACATCTGAGGCAAATTGATTCCTCTCAGCTACCACAAAGCCACCTGTAGCCACAAGCATTCAAACGGAGGCTGGAGTTATTGATCAAAATAAGATATTTGCCTCAGCACGGCCAGAGAGTTAATTCGGCCAAAGAACTTAATGACAAAATATCTATAGAGTTACTCCAACATGACACAGAGCCTCAAAATTCAATAAGAGCTCTCACCGAGCTTGAATATTAAATGTAAAACATTAGTACAGATAGAACACCTGTAAAATTCTCCATTGAGCCCCTCAAAGGCCGAGAATTCATTAATTATCTTGGGAGATATTTTATCCTCTCACACCACCTCATCCTTTTATAAATACTACTATAGAAGATGAGAAAATGTTGGTTTCTGAACTTTGAAATATACTTGAGCTTGAGACTTCTACTTGTAAATAGTATTCACTGGCTCTTGGAGCTCTGCTTGTGATAGATAAGTTAGTCTGGGAAGTGTAGGTGATTGCTAAACTAAAGCATTGGACTTAAAGCTGTAACTGGTTTGGAGCATCAATACAAGCTGATTTATGGGATCCTGGTCTATGTCGATGGTGATGTTATTTCTTATTGTGAATTATTATTTTACTTTTTTTTTCACTTTTTTCATCCTCTCTTATAAAGAACAACATGCATAGATTTAGGACCTACTGTATATCAATACCCTTATATGACTGAAAATCTTTATCTGTATGTTCTCTTCCAAATTGTGTTATTTAGGAATGATTTAATTCAGTTTAAGTAGTAGGAATGTTGGCGTTCCCTCATCCTCCTATCTTACCTAAATATTGTTCTTGAATGTTATTTTCTTTTCATGTCAAGTAGAGATGAACTAAGGAAGATATGGTGTTCCCTGGTCCTAGTTTTATCCCAAAATATTGTCTAAAAGTTTCCCTTGGAATGTGTTAAAAGATGGCTATTTTTGAAGTTCTTACCAGATCTTAGACCATTCTTTGTTATCTTTGTGTTTGTCTTGAAATTTACCAAGTAAAGCAGAGCTAGGAGAGGATTTATGGTGAGCCCGGCCTGCTAGTTTCTACTCCAACGGTTGCCTTCAAGTTCCCCCCTATTTTTAAGTGTTTTCTATTGAAAGTGTATCAAAGGCTGGCTAGTTTCGAAGTACTTACCAGATCCTGGATTGATTGTATGTCTTTCTTAATTGTTTTTCAAAGGTTGGCTAGTTTAAAAGTACTTACCAGATCCTAGGCTGCACTTTGTTCTTCATTTGTTTAAATTCCCCTTCTTCTTGTACCATTTCGTTCCATAAATAAAACTTTAGAGAGATCCTTAGACATAGATGACTTGCCCCATGGACCACTCTTGCCTCTTGTTGTTCCAATTAAACCCTATTATGACTCCATAGCCCAATGGAATAAAACCTACAATTATCTATCTTTTTGGCCAAAGCTTGTTCTGATTGCTTGCAAATTCTCACCTTTGAAACTCTTTGAATTTAGGGCTTTCCACCTCAAATAATAATCATTCTCAACCATCTAAAAACAAAAAAAACCCTTGGCCTTCATAACTATCCTAACATCATTACCATAAAATTTCAAAGACAAATCTATCTTTGCAACTTATTGGAGAGATCCCTCTCCAGATTCAGGAGGGCTAGATCCTAGAATCCCAAAGTGGTTGAAACGATGTTTCTCCCAGCGGTCGGACTTTTGCCAATATTGTTGATTATGAGGACCTAACAGGTTCAACACTCCCCATTTGTTTCGTGACATGGACTAACCACCTCTTGTGGATCCTAACTTTGGTGATTGTAGCAGAGAATAACGTCCGCGAGATACTTTCTGGATCTTGTAATGTATTCCAACCCTATAAATCCTTTGGATTGACATTAATTAATGTCATCTTCTGCTGTACAATTTTCCAATGTTAACAGTTTCCCCCTAATGTGTGAGGTCTAGGAAGGATTGTATAGCCGAAAAACATTATAGCTTTTTTTTTTGTATAGTGTGTAGAGAGAGAGAGAGAGGCATGTGTGAAGCCTTGGGACTGAAAACACCCTACACCATTTCCAAGAATGACCATGTCTAAGGGATCCCTGCAAGCAAATACAATTTACAATACATATACAAAATTTCAATGTCCCATGCTCGTGATGCTATGGCTAGTTAAAGAAAATTGACAAATATATTTTATGTCTGTGTCACTACTATGGTAGTGATGTTGGCGGTTGTTGACGACGACTGTTGATGCCCTCAAAGGCATCTTTTCATTGAATATAGGTGGAATTTAGTACCCATATGCATAAAATTGGTATGGCGTATAGCTACGTAATGTACGCATAGGTGAAGACTGGGACCTTCCAATGTAAGCATTGTTGAGAGAGACACTTATGGAGGTACGGGTCTTCGATGGATTTGATCAAAGTGCAATGGTTGTGAGGTACAATACCATCTTGACATGAAAGCTTTTTTCATAGTCGAATTTCAAGAGGATCAATGACATCTGTGGAGAATGATGTCTCCCACAATGCCACTCGAGGATGCCCCTTTGCATGGAGAGGGGTAATCCAAGGTACCACTTTCTTTTTGGAATATATGTGTTGAAGTCAACAAAAAGGACGCCTCAACCAAACGAGGCATCACCGATATGAGTGATCGGGGATCTAGATGTGATGTGTTTAACATAAACATGTTGGTAAGAGGCGACTAAAACTGGTGATGAATATTCAGTGGCACGAGGTTGGAGTATACTTAAGCATCTTGGTGGAAGTCATAGTTATTTCTAAAGGGGAAAATCCCTGGAGTCAGTAGGACTTTGAGGGTGGGTGTAAACCGGCTATGAATGTCATGATGGTTTGTGCATGGGGGTGAAATACTCCGATCAAGGGTGCTCAAGGATTGCTGCCATGGGACAAAAGATGAAATGCAATGGTGAGGGGATGAAGTGCACCATTTGTCACCTTTGTACACTTACCAAAAGAATAAAATGATGGGGTTTGGTTTATACAAAACACAGAGACGGGTACCCCAAAAAATGAAATTTTTTGCTCACTGATGGTGTGAGGAAGGTGTTTTGCTGAGGGTGGGGGTCCCATTGGTTGGTCTCATGTGTGGTTTTGATGAAGTGGACGTAAAAATATCGCAGATGGTATTATGCTGGTGGAGTTATGATGGGTCAAATGTGAGGCACGGTGGTACACTTGCGATATTCTTGTAAAACTTGGTCATCGAAGAAGGGGGCTTCAGCCTGGATGGTAAAATTTACCTTATGCATGATGAATGGATGGGAATGAGGTGCTTCACGGACTGAAGTGGTATAGTGGTATGGCCATGGCGTCACTTTTGTTATCATATGGTCTACTGTGGGTGACGAGCGCCATGGAGGGGAGGCTCTATCAACCAACGAGGATGTTTATCATGTGCAGGATGGGGTGATTATAAACATAGTCAATATGAAGAACCTATGGTTTATTTCTAATGGATAAATTATGTCAGGATATGCAAATTTCTCTGGGACTCTATCATGCTGGGGGTAGAATGATACCTGCTCTGGAACTTTCAGTAGATGGTGCTGTGAATGGTTTGTCAGCTTTTCTCGCAAAAAAAACAACCTCAAGTGAAATAATCTTCTTTATCAAATCTTATTGAAAGGCATGAGCTTTAAAATGGAAGATGAGAGAGGGCATACTTGCTGGCACTAAAAAATGATTTTTTCTAGAATGTGAATGTGTGGCATCACTTCTGTTTGTTATGGACTACTAATCACAGTGTTTCTTTCAATCTGGTGATCAGATATTCTAAGCTCCAGTTTTCCCTTGTGAGTTTTTACTTGGCTCCTAGCTAGACTGAGATCATGGGGGAATTTCTGGTTACTACCCCCTGTCCAAGATCTCCCTTTTCATTTTTTCCTCGTCTTCTTTTTGCAACATTTGGAGGATTGTCATAATTCTCTTGGTTGTATGGTTCCTGAAAAGCATAGGAAGGGTTTCACTAGATTTACCGATGCATTACGTTGTGCCATTAGTCCATTCTGTGCAGGGAATGGTGGATATCCATTCCATTATCCCTGGTTGGTATATGAGTGTTGGGGTGACTTTCATGATATCTAGGTTGTGACATGTGATAAGTAGAATGTATGCATATCTAGGGTATTGATTATTGCTGCCTAGGTGTCCTTGGGCCAAAGACCCAATCAAACCATGTGCAGAATCGACGTGCATGGTGCTACCACTACCTAGGTGATCTTGGGAAAAATGCTTAATCAAGTCGTCTACAGAATCTATGTGCATGGTACTATTTCTGCCTACGTGATATTGGGTTAAAGACCCAAAAAAACCGTCTGCAGAATCTACCTACCTGGTAACTCCTTGCGTACCATGGGTGTTGCTGCTACCTAGGATATATTGGGTCAAAGACCCGATCAATCCGTATGTAGAATCGACGTGCATCGTCACTCCCCGAATTCATATTACTACTACCTAGCTGACCTTGGGTCAAAGACTTGATCAAGTCGTCTCCAGTAATCGATGTGCCTGATAACTCAAGAGGATGGGGTGACCAAGTTCCCTTGTTCCTTGTTGGTGTATGGTGGTTTGGGGGGAGGAGGGACAAATGGATGTCTTTCTCGTGACCTTCGTTCCTCTTGTAGGTATAGGATGGTACGACGTTCATTTCCAGTTTCCTGGGTGGAGGGATTCTCTTGATAGGATCACTCGATGGCATGCAAGGCATCTCTATATTGTGGAATCTTTGGAAAATGGTGGGTATAGTTCCCATAGTTACTATAGAGAGCACTTGAATGATTGGTTCGCAACGCTTTGCCTTTACTTTTGGTGGTAGGCTTATTTTTTTGGGAACATGACGTTATGATTCTGTCTCAAATCACAGGAGTGGTTTTAATTCATCCATCTCTAGATATATTTGGGTAGGATGACCTATTACGTTACATATGGCACAGACTAGTGATTCCCATTGAATGGTGGTGGTCACCATCTTGTTTTCTCTCTTCTCGGTTTTCTTATTCGCAGTCCCTCGTTTTTCAATGGGAATTTTGTTTGTAGGGGTGGTCTCAACTATTTCTTGGATGGGTGAGGGCCCCTCAGGATTGAGGGGCTTCAACCCTGTGGCAGTAACATGGGTGGCTCCTATTCCAGAAGGTGGAATGAGGTACCAAATTGGGAATTCCAATGATATGTTGGGTAATACCAGTGTTGCCAAAACCTGCTGGGAGACGAAGCCAGCTAGGGGGTAGAGGAAAGGGGTTTGTGAGGTAGTGTAGGCTAGAGAGGCTGTTGTGGCCGATGCTTCAATGTTGTTACTGCTTGTGTCTATTTCCTAACTATATTCATTGCTTGATGTCGACATCATGCACACCGAAGCCCCTGTGACATCGGGTGATGGCTCAAGGATTATGGGAGGACCTCCTAGGAATGACCCTAGAATAGATGACGATTTGAATTGGTCAAGACCATATTCTTGGTACCATGACAGACCATCTGATACTATATCTACATAGGTTATAATTACATCCATGTTTGTTAGGGGACACTTATTGCAGTGTGTTAGTTGGTCTATAGTAATGATGCAGTACTTGTGGGGGAACATCATAATGCGGAAGATGGAGGATGCTATGGAAGACATGGTATACATATAACTCCGTCGGAGAAGTATATTATAATCCAAGTGAGAATCCAAGACTTCGATGTCTATTTGGACCATATTTTCGAGTAAACATACCAGGACATTTTGGTAGAGGCTGACGAGAGTCGAGGGACGACCATCGTATGCTCAAAGCATGATGACTGAGGGTTTTAGTTTGGGAGAACCTAACTTCTGCCAAATTTTTTTGGACATGATGCATGTGGATTCACCCTCTTCTATGACACGTCGGTGGATAGTGATATTCTACACCAATACTGGTATCTAGAAGGTGACAATGGAAGGAAGTCAGGGGGGGGGGTGTGGCTTTGTCTAAGTCTAAATCCATCAGCCACGTATCGGCAGGGTCGATAACGCCTAATGCAGAAAGTAGGGTTTTCTGTTGTTTTGGGCATCACTGAAAAACTTCCAAAGCTTACATGGCGGTGGGAGATTATGCTAAATCATCCATGATTCTATAATTATGGGTTTCTTTGGAGTATTTTCCTGCTCGCCTATTAAGTCCCTTTTCCATTTTTGGAAATGGTTCCATGGGCATATTTGAAATGGTAAAAGGTGCAGTCAGTGCACTGGTACTTGCCCCTGACATATTGGTGTCTGTTGGGGTATCATAGTTGCAATTCCTTGTTTGGAAAAACATTTCTTCTCCAGTCATGTATATTTCATGGCTGCTCTTCCCAGAATCATCTGTATTTTGCTGGTGAGTTCTTAGTGTCCCTTAGTTGGGGAAAGGTTCTCTCATCATGACTGGTTGCTGGGAAGATCCTCCTTGTCCTTGGTTACTTTGTAGCTTCTTCAGCTCGAGGAGATTGGGATAGTGGTTAGTATAGTGACTGTACTCACCACATATAGAACATCAATGGTTTTTTCGAAGAGGTATCCTTTTTATCTGTCGTTGGGCATTGCGTGGCTACTGGTTCTGATTATGGTTGGAGTTACCTCCAGCCTGGGATTGCAGTGGGCATTGTTGGTTGCTTCCCCCTATCAAGGGTTCCCTTTTTCCTTGTTTTTGGATTTTTTCTTTACCAAATTAGGAGGGTAGTTCTCCTGGTTATATTGGTGTGGTTGGGTTTGGGGAAACTGCAAAAAGTTCACCTGTGCATTTCTTTGCATAGGTGGGTCGTGTGTTGAGGACTGAGTGTAATGCAGTCTCGGGTTTGCACCTGACAGTTGGAGTGTAGTTCTTCTGTCAGTTTTTCTTTCTACGTACTAATTCCCCTGAGCTGGAGGGTAAGGTCCTCCCTGGTGACACACTTGTGCCCTATTCGTCAAATTTTGTTGAGGCATATGATGAATCTGGAAACTTGGTTGAGGCACGTTCTGGGTAGAACTATATGTGTAACCGAGGTTTTGACTATTGCTACCTAGGAAACCCTAGGTCATTGATCCAATTAGCCTATTTACAGAGTTCTATGCACCTTGTACTTCTTGATAAGTTTGCAACTATGGGGAGTTAGGCATGATGTTATAAATGTATCCTGACTACATATAAATCAACTCAAGCTTCTGGGCTTTGTTGATTTTTTCCTCTTTGGCTGTTGGATTCTATTGCGCCACATTCTTTAAAATATCTATCGTAAGATTTTTCAAGAGAAAATCTAAGAGAACTCAGTCGTTGAGTTTAGATTTACATAAACTGTGATGCCACCTCCATTCATGGAGATGGCCCGAGATGTGGATGGTGGGGGTTTGACTAAAATGAGTCAGTAATTCCATTCCGAAATCATGGTGAATGGGTAACTAAAAATATGTTAGGAAAATGGTAACGAGGGAGCTAAAGGTTCCTTGCGAAGCTAAGGGTTTTTCTACATACCATTTCGCAACTACTCTTGTGAGAGTGTTCGGAAATAATCTCAATCGAATAGTGTCATCAATTATGATGTTCGATGATCACCACAGGTGAAAGGTCATGACATGATTACCTAGGTCTTTCACTTTCTTTCTTTCAAGCTTTGGTATATCTGAAGGGAGCTTCATGGGCATGAGAGGCCATGTAGGATCTTGCATGATGGGGTCATTCAATACATGGGTTAAACCAGGTAGACTCAATGAACCTATAAAATGTGACTAAGAGGTTGACGCCATTGCAATGTGCGAAGACAGAACATTCTGGTTTGAACACGGGTTAGTCTACGATGTAACGTATTGTGTATTCAGCTGGCTTCCAGTACGGGATGCACTCCTCTACCCCTTGGGGGTTGTGGGAGGAGTGGTATGTGGTGTGGTGTTGGGAGACCGACTAGGGTTCCCAACTACGGCTGCCCCAATAAAGGATGAACCAATGATGGTGGTAGTGTTTCGTCTTTGATGCCTGAATGGCGAAAGACTTGGAACCCCTCCTGGTAATGGGGGGAGGTACAAAATATGCCTAGATCAACGAGGTTCCATTGGGACCTCTTAGGTGTCACCCAGATTTTGGAAAACTTTGAGAGGATAGATTCTATGATCAAAGAAAACTTCTTGTCACATACATAAAACAAAGCGTAAAATAAAATATATTTCCCTTTAAATTAATCTATGCGATCAAGCAATAAAAAAAATGGTTTTGGTTAATTTTCATATGATACTTAAATTCCTAGAAGACATATGCATCGTCACACACTCAGAAGTAACTGGACCTTGAGAATATTTCTTTTGAGTGCTGGCACAACATCGTGTAAGAGCTGGCAACGCAACCAGTAAACCGAAGAGAATCAACCAAGGTAAGGGTAGAGGGTTTGGCCCTTGCCTGCACCGTCACCTATGGGGTAAAGGTTGCCCTAGTTTTCGGCCACTAAGGACCACCATCCCACATGAGAATTCGAGTCTTGGGCTCCTTGGTATTCATCTAACAGTACCGAGTATCATTTCGGTCAGGTAGCCCCAACTGATAACACACGTAGTGCGCCTAAGCCTAACCCCCTCTGAAATAGGTTTCTGCCGTGCTCGAGTTTTCTTTACCATGGGCTGATAGGTGGATTTGAAGCTCCCTAAATACACAACTTCTATATTTAAATATGAATTATTATCAAGACAGCTTATTGGATGCCTACCCACTTGATCCTAACTTAAGTTATAAATTCTTTTGTGGCCCTTGTGGGGAGAATTTAGTGAGTTTGATTAAGTTAGTATTAGGTGTATTTGTTTCTCTTAGTGGGTGAGTGTGTGTGAGAATAAAGTGTATAAGCACATATTTTGAACGTGTGGATATCGTTGATCCTTTACAAAATCCCCTATTTAAACTATGTTGTACTGTTCCTGGCTTAAATGGAAAACATGTGAGGATAATGGGCCGCTTTCAAATTTTCCTAGTTAATATATATGAATAACTATAGGGAGATAGTGAATTGTGAATATGGAGCATTCATATGATTACCTTCGATCATCGGAGGATGCAAAAAGAGAAGATATTACTTGCTCTTCTATAGACAATTCAATCCTAGTCTCGCAATTCCTAGTGAAAAAATTGAACTAAACTAAAAACGTTTACACTAGAAAAAATGAAAATAGCTATGCATGTGTGGTCTTGGGCCACTTTCTTGGACTATTTATCTAGGTGTAAGTACCAAAATTTACAAAACATGAATTTTTCGGAATGCAAGCTACTTTTCCCCCTACTTAAACTATGTGAAGATTTTGCAAAAATAAACTTCAAGTAAAACTGATACTAAGCCTATAGAAAGCAACTAAAAGTGAGTTTTAACAACATGTGGGGTACCAAAACCTATGTTGGAAGATGCATTAGGGGATACCAAGCACCTTACAATCAGAAAAAGACAGAATTTAGAGAGAAATTTCTCGTTTTATAAACTACACACAAAAGGCTAAGACAGTTGCACTTTCTGCACACAGGTCAGCACTGAACGCGCGTCTTGCGCGTCTGTGAGAAATAAACATGCACAAATTCCTATAGGTAAAAATTTGAGGAGCTGATCTTCTTCAGTCTGTCACTTAGGGTGAATCTAGTGACTACAAGAGAGATCAGAGGACTTTCATCCCTACTCCAAAGCATAGACATTGGTCTCCTGCAAAAGAAGACACAACCACATAAACTTGGCAATAAAATGTTTGTGGAGTCACCAATCGTATTGTGGTGTGTTTGGTGCACGTATGTATGAAATCACGCCAGTTTAAGGGGTGTGGCTTACCCATTTAAACTATTGGTAACATGCAGAAATAAGCGGAGTAAATAAGCATACTATATAAAATGAAAAGCATGAAAACATAATCTAAAAACTAAACTAAACATAAACATAAATAAACAGAAGCTCTGAATGAGTCAAATGACACAATAATCCAAATGGTGGCTCTAGGCCCCTTTTATTGAGCACTGGTAGTAAGGAGAGAAATACTTAACCCTCTTGCCAAATGGCCCATAGACAATGGTTTTAGGTCCTGATGCAAGGATGTAGTTATCCCAAGCTTGCCTTGGTGCAGTCTCCCTCTCTCTGTAATTTGTGGACTGAGCATGTTGGGTGGCCAACAAGTGAGTCCCCTCTATCTTCAGCTCCGAGACACACGCTGCTGGTATTTCTTGGGAAATTCTAGCCAGCATAACAATGTGATCACCCCTTCTTCTTCTCATGGTGGATTTATATAGGGTATTTAAAATCCTCCTTCCCTCCCTTGGTACATTGTGGATGGTGAACCAAGGGATAGTTATGGTTCCTTTGTGTGCTACAGATATTCCATTGTGTGCTCACATAGTGTCTAAGGAGGTGTTGGTGGTTGTCCTTAGGCAGCTTCAAGTGAGGAGTAACTTGTCCTTTGCTTTATGTGGTCCCAGATAGTGACATTTCTCCACTCTCAGGAATGCATGCTTATCGGGCCAAAATGTGTGCAGAAGGTGCTCTTCTCAAAGGATAATGTGTGCAATCAACATTTAAGACTAGTTCAAATTTGATTTTCTTCAAACCTTTGAGATTTTTAAATACTTTCCAAATCCTGTAACATCTTCTAGCCTTGCAAATCCTTTGGCCTGACATTAATTAATGTCATCTTCTACTGTATTATTTTCTAGTGTTAGCAAACCCATTTTCCATTTCCTCGCTCGTGCTTTTGTTCGGGAACGTTAGGTCATGTCGTGGGAGGGCACCCAAGGAAATGCATACGGGTCAGGTCGAGTTTGGTCGTGTGAGGGAGGCCATATAAAAAATGGTAAGTTGTGACCGCCACTATGCCTTGTGCATGTTCGTGTGACCCGTTTGCCATTTTCTCCCTCGTGCCTTCGTTTGGGTGGGCCAGGTCGTGTCATTTGAGGGTGGCCAAGGAAACACATCCAGGTCGGGTCATGTCATGTGAGGGCACCGAAGGAAACTTTTTTGGGTGGGTCAGGTTGTGTCAGGGTGCCCAAGGAAACACGTTCAGGTCAGGTCATGTGAGGGCACACAAGGAAATGCGTTTGGGCGGGTTAAGTCGGGTCGTGTCATGTGAGGGTGCCTAAGGAAACATGTTTGGGCAGGTCGGGTTGTGTCATGTGAGGGTGCCCAGGGAAACATATTTGGGTTGGTTGAGTAGGGTGGGGTCAGGTTAGGTCATATGAGGACTATTAGAATCATGATTTCCCTTAAAAAAACCCTTCAGGTGTTAGTCTCCAATACAATCGCCAGAGTTAGGATCCACAAGAGGTGATTATTCCATGTCACGAAACACACGAGGAGCATTCAACCTAATGTCTAAAAATCTCTCTCCCAACGTGAGCCAAGTGAGTTTCGAACTCGATACCTGTTGCTCTAATACCAATTGTTAGAATCACCATTACCGTTAGACCAAAACCTGCAGGCATTAGTCTCTGCTACAATTGCCAGAGTTAGGATCCATGAGAGGTAGTTAGTCCATGTCGTGAAACACATGAGGAGCATTGAACGCAATGTCAAACAAAAGCACCCAAGGAAACACGTTCAGGTCAGGTCGGGTCAAGTCATGTGAGGGTTTTCATATCAAAAATCCTAAGTTATGATTGTCTGTGTGCCTTGTGCATGTTTGTGTGACCCGTTTCCCATTTTCTCCCTTGTGGCTTCATTCAGGAGGGTTGGGTCATGCCATGTGAGGGCACCCAAGGAAATGCATTTGGGTCGGGTTGTGTGAGGGAGGTCGTATCAAAAATGCTAAGTTGTGACTACCCATGTGCCTTGTGCACGTACGTGTGACCCATTTTCCGTTTTCTCCATTGTGCCTTCATTCGGGCGGGTCGGGTCAGGTCGGGTCGTGCCATGTGAGGGCACCCAAGAAAATGCGTTTGGGTGGGTCGAGTTGGGTCGTGTCATGTGAGGGTACCCAAGAAAACACGTTCAGGTGAGTCAGGTCAGAATGAGTCATGTTGCCTGAGGATGCCCAGGGAAATGTTTTCGGGCGGGCCGGTAGGGTCGATTCGGGTCAGGTCGTGTGAGGGCGCCCAAGGAAATGCATTCAGGTTAGGTTGGGTCAGGTCAGTTCGCGTAAGGGTGGGCGTATAAAAAATGCTAAATTCTGACTGCCCATGTACCTTGTGTACATTTGTGTGGCCCTTTTCACATTTTCTCCCTTGTGCCTTCATTCGGGTGGGTCGGGTCATGTAAAGGTAGGCATATCAAAAATTATAATTTTTGACTGTCCGTGTACGTTATGCATGTTTGTGTGACCCATTTCACTTTTTATCCCTTCTGCCTTCATTCAAGCGTGTCGGGTCGTGCCGTGTGAGGGTGCCCAAGGAAACATGTTCAGGCCGAGTCGGGTCGGGTTGTGAGGGAGGCCATATAAAAAATGATACGTTGTGACTACCAATGTGCCTTCTGCATGTTTGTGCAACCTGTTTTCCATTTTCTCCATTGTGCCTTCATTTGGGCGGGTTGGGTCGTGCCATGTGAGGGTGCTCAAGGAAACGCATTCAGGCTGGTTCATGTCATGTGAGGGTGCCCAAGGAAATGCATTTAGGTCAGGTCATGTGAGGGAGGTCGTATCAAAAATTCTAATTTGTCACTGCCCATGTGCCTTGTGCATGTTCGTGCGACCCATTTGCTGTTTGCTCCCTTATGCCTTCGTTCAGGTGGGTTAGGTTGTGTCGTGTGAGGGCGCCCAAGTAAACGTGCTTGGGTTTGGTCAGGTCAGGTTGTGTGAGGGAAACCATATAAAAAATGATAATTTGTGACCACCCTTGTTCCTTGTGCATGTTTGTGCGACCCGTATGCCATTTTCTCCCTTATGCCTTCGTTCAATTAGGGTTGGTTCGGGTCGGGTTGTGTCAAGGTGCCCAATGAAATGCGTTCGGGTAAGGTCGTGTGAGGGCACCCAAGGAAATGCATTCAGTTTGGGTCATGTCATGTGAGGGCACCCAAGGAAACATGTTCGGGTCGGGTCATGTTAGGGTGCCTGAGGAAACGTGTTTGGTCGAGTGCATCATGTTACGCCGTGTGAGGGTGCCCGATGAAACGTGTTTGGGTAGTGTCATTTCATTTGAGGGTAGACATATCAAATTTTCTAAGTTTTGACTACCCAGGTGCCTTGTGCATGTTTCTACTACCCATTTTCCATTTTCTCCCTTGTGCCTTCGTTCAGTCGGCGTGGCGTGTTGCATCGTGTGACAATGCTTGATGAATCGCGTTTGGGTTAGGTCGTTTAGTTTGAGGGCACTCGATGAAATGCATTGAGGTCAGGTCATTTTTTTTTAGGGCGTTTGTATCAAAATTGCTAAGTTGTGACCACCCAGGTGCCTTCTGCACATTCTTGCACCCGTTTTTCATTTTCTCCCTTGTGCCTTCATTCGGTTGGGTGTGTTGTGTCACACTGTGTGAGGGTGCCCAATGAAACGCATTCAGGTTGGGTCATTTCATTTGAGGGCATCTGTATCAAATTTGTTAATTTTTTACCTCCAGGATGCCTTGTGCATGTTCATGAGTCCCATTTTCCATTTGATCCCTTGTGCCTTCATTCATTCGGGCCCGATGTGTGAGGGTTCCTGATGAAATGCGTTCGGGTCATTTGGTTTGAGGGAGGCTATATCAAATTTGGTATGTTGTGACTGCCCAGGTGCCTTGTGCATGTTCGTGCAGCCCATTTTCTGTCATTCGGTCGGGTGTGCTATGTCACGTTGTGTGAGGGCACCTGGTGAAATGCGTTCGAGTCGGGTCATTCATTTCTGGGACGCCATATCAAATTTTCTAAGTTGTGACCACCTAGGTGACTTGTGCACATTTGTGTGGCCCATTTCTTGTTTTCTCCCTTGTGCCTTTGTTCGGTCAGGCACAATGTGTCATGCCATGTGAGGGCATCCAATGAAACACGTTTGGGTCGATTCATCTCATTTGAGGGAGGCCGTATCAAATTTTCTAAGTTGTGATTTCCTGTGTGCCTTATGCACGTTCATGCGGCCCATTCGTTGTTTTCTCCCTTGTGACTTCGTTCGATCGGGCACATCATGTCACGCCATGTGAGGGTGCTTGATGAAATGCATTTGGGTCAGATCATTTCATTTAAGGGAACTCGATGAAACGGGTTCAGGTTGGGTCATTTCGTTTGAGGGCGGCCATATCAAATTTGCTAAGTTCTCATCACTCGAGTGCCTTGTGCACATTTGTTCAACCCATTTTCCATTTTCTCCCTTGTGCCTTCATTTGGTCGGGTGGGCCATGTCGTGCCGTACAAGGTTGCCCGATGAAACACGTTCAGGTCATGTCGTTTCATTTCACGGCATTCGTATCAAATTTACTAAGCTGTGACAACCTAGGTGCCTTGTTCATGTTTGTGCGACTGACTTTCCATTTCCTCTCTTGTGCCTTTGCTCGATCGGGTGCGATGTGTCGTGTCGTGTGATTTGCATGATGAAATGCATTCAGGTCGGGTCATTTCGTTTGAGGGTGGCCATGTAAAATTTGCTAAGTTGTGACTACCCAAGTTCCTTGTGCACGTTCATGTGGATCATTTGTCATTTGCTACCTTGTGCCTTCGTTCGGTTGAGCGCGTTGTGTGAGCGCGCTCAATGAAATGCATTTGGTTGGGTCATTTCATTTGAGGGCACGAGATGACATGTGTTCAGGTCGAGTCATTTCGTTTGAGGGTGGGCGTATCAAAATTGCTAAGTTGTGACTACTCGGGTGCCTTGTGCTCGTTCGTGTGGCTTTTTTTCCATTTTCTCCCTTGTGCCTTCATTCTTTCGAGTGGACCGTGTCACGCCGTGTGAGGGCACCCGATGAAAGGATTTTGGGTCCAGTCATTTCGTTTGAGGGTGGTCATATCAAGTTTGTTAAGTTTTGACCATCCGGGTGCCTTGTGCACGTCTTTGTGGCCCATTTTCTATTTTCTCCCTAGTGCCTCCATTCGGTCGGGGACGTCGTGTCGCACCATGTGAGGGTGCCTGATGAAATGTGTTTGGGTGGGGTTTTTTTGTTTGAGGGTGGCCATATCAAATTTGCTAAGTTTTCACCACTCGGGTGCCTTGTGCATGTTCATCTAGCCCATTTTCCATTTTCTCCCTTGTGCCTTCAATTGGTCAGGCGTGCCATGTCCCACCGTGTGAGGGCGCCCGATGAAATGCGTTCGAGTCGAGTCATTTCATTTTAGGGTGGCCATATCACATTTTCTATGTTGTGACCACTTCGGTGCCTTGTTCACGTTCGTGCAGCCTATTTTCCATTTGCTCCGTTGTGCCTTTTTTCGGTCGTGCGCGTCGTGTGAGGGTGCCCGATGAAACGCATTCTGGTTGGGTTGTTTCATTTGAGGGGCACTTGTATCTATTTTGCTATGTTGTGACCACCCAGGTGCCTTGTGCACATTCATGCTACACATTTGTCATTTTATCCCTTGTGCCTTCATTCACTTGGGTGCACCTTGACGTGCCATGTGAGGGCACCCAATGAAACACGTTTGGGTCAGGTCGTTTCATTTGAGGGTGCTCGATCAAACGTGTTTGGCTCCAATCGTTTCGTTTGAGGGTACCTGATGAAACGCATTCAGGTCGAGTCGTTTCATTTGAGGGCGGCCCTATCAAATCTTCTAAGTGTGACCACCCAGCTACCTTGTGCACATTTTTGTGGCCTATTTTCCATTTTCTCCCTTGTGCCTTCATTTGGTCAGGCGTGCCATGTGAGGGCACCTGATGAAACATGTTCAGGTCAGGTCGTTTCGTTTGAGTGCACCTGTATCAAATTTGCTAAGTTGTGACCGCCCTAGTTCCTTGTGCACATTTATGCGTCCAATTTTCTGTTATCTCCCTTATGCCTTTGTTCAAATGGGCCCATCATGTCGCACCGTGTGAGAGCATCTGATGAAACTCGTTTGTGTTAGGTTGTTTCATTTGAGGGCGGCCGTATCAAATTTTCTAAGTTGTGACCACCCGGTATGTTCGTGCGGCCCATTTTCCATTTGCTCCCTTGTGCCTTCGTTCAGTCAGGTGCACCGTGTGAGGGCACCCAATGAAACACGTTCGGGTCAGGTCATTTCATTTCAGGGTGCCTGATGAAATGCATTCGTGTCTGGTCATTTCGTTTGAGGGCGACCGTATCAAATTTGCTAAGTTGTGACCACCCAGGTGCCTTGTGCACATTTGTATGACCCATTTGTATTTTTCTCCCTTGTTCCTTCGTTCAGTCGGGCACATCGTGTCGTGTCGTGTGAGGGCGCCTGATGAAAAAAGTTCGGGTTAAGTCGTTTCGTTTGAGGGTGGTCGTATCAATTTTTCTAAGTTGTGACCACCTGGGTGTCTTGTGCACGTTCATGTGGCCCGTTTTTAATTTGATCCATTGTGCCTTCATTCAGTCGGGTGCATCGTGTCGTGCCATGTGAGGTCGCCCGATTATATGCATTTGGGTCATTTCGTTTCAGGGTGGTCATATTAAATTTTCTAAGTTGTGAACGCTTGGGTTCCTTGTGAACGTTCATGCGGCCCGTTTGTCATTTTCTCTCTTGTGCCTTCATTCTATCAGGTGCGCCCTATCGCACCGTGTGAGAGCATCTGATGAAACGTGTTCGACTCAGGTCGCTTTGTTGGAGAGAGGCCATATAAAATTTTCTAAGTTGTGACTGCTTGGGTGCCTTGTGCATGTTCGCGTGGCCTGTTTTCCATTTTCTCCCTTGTGCCTTCATTTGGTTGGGCACGCCCTATTGTGCTGTGTGATGGCACTCGCTGAAACGTGTTTGGGTCGAGTTGTTTTGTTTGAGGGTGGTCGTATCAAATTTGCTAAGTTTTGACCACCCAGATGCCTTTTGCAAGCTCGTGTGGCCCATTTGTAATTTTCTCCCTTGTGCCTTAGTTCGGTCGGGCTCATGATGTCGCTTTGTGTGAGGGCGCCCGATGAAACACGTTTGGGTCGGATTGTTTTGTTTGAGGCACTCGATGAATCATGTTCAGGTTGGGTTGTTTCGTTTGAGGGCAGCCATATCAAATTTTCAAATTTATGACTGCACGGTTGCCTTGTGCACGTTCTTGTGCCTTCGTTCATTCGTTCAGCTATCCCCTTTATGGTCGTGGGTAGGGGTTTGATTTTCGTGTGAAATTTGGGTTGGTAATTGAGTTGTTTTGTTGGGGTGTGCATGAAGAATGGACTTGGGTCATTTGTAAGGTCGCTAAATTTATTCTCTCCATCCCCACTTGGTAGCATATGAGAGGTAATGTTTTGGCCATGCTCATCCTAGGAGGCATATGTCAACAAACTTCCCCTTCCTCTTTGTGTTCTCAGAGTTGGATGGGGTTGTTGTGTGTGGCTCCTTGAGACGACTAGCTGCCTCCCTATGTCTCTCTCATGGCCCTTGGTTGTTTGTTCACTCTAATGCAATTGGATCTTTGCTATATCCCTCTCATGGCCTTTGGTCTCTCATTTGCGTCGCTGAAATAATCTCTTCTCTATGTCACTCTCATGCTGCTTAGTTTCTCTTTGGATTTGTATAAATTGGCTCTCCTACTTCTTGGTCACTCATTGGCTCCATTGAAATCGGCTCTTTAGTATATTGTTCACCTCCTCCCTTTTTGGCATGGAGGCAAGGGTTGGATTTTCATGTGAAAGGTGGGTTAGTAATTGAGTTTCTTGTTTGGGTGTGCCTGAAGAATGGCCTTGGGTAATTTATAAGGTCACCAATTTTCATCTTCTCTCCATCCGCACTCGGTAGCACATGAGCGATAATTTTGGCCATGCTCATCTTGGGAGGCATCTATGAAGAAACTTCCCCTTTTTCTTTGTGTTCTCAGATTCATATGGGGTTGCTCTATGTGGTTGTTTGAGATGATTTTTCGCCTGCCTATGTCACTATCGAGCCCCTTGGTTGCTCGTTCACTTTTTTGAAATCAAATTTTCACTAGAGTGTTTGCTTCCCCCCTTTTTGGTTGGGGGGATGGGGTCAGATTTTCATGCAAAAGGTGTATTGGTAATTGATTTTTTTTTTCATGTGTGCTTGAATAATGTCCTTGGGTCATTTCTAGGGTCGTTGACTCTAAATATCTCTCAATCCCCACTTGGTAGCACATGAACGGTAACATTGGCCATGATTTTCCTAGGAGGCATATGTGAACAGACTTATCGTTTCACTCTGTGTTGTTAGATTTGGACGAGGTTGTTGTGTGTGGCTCCTTGAGACATCTAGCCTCCCATCTATGTTGCTCTCATGCCCCTTGGTTTCTCATTGGCTCCATTAAAATTTTATCTTTTCTATATTGTTCACCTCCTCCATTTTTGGTGGGTGGGAGAGGTTGGCTTTTCTCTTATTAGCTCTGTGAAGTCGGCTTTTTTCTATATTGGTCACCTCCTCCCCTTTTGGTGGGGGAATGAGTTGGATTTTTTTGTGAAAGGTTGGTTGGTAATTGAGTTGCTTGTTCAAGTGTGCCTGAAGAATGGCCTTGGGTAATTTCTAGGGTGGCTAACTTTCATATTCTCCGCATCCCCACTGGGTAGCACATGAGCGGTAATGTTGGCCATGCTCATCCTTGGAGTCATTTGTGAAAAAATCCCCTTTCGCTCCATGTTCTTGGAATTGGATGGGTTTTTGTGTGTGTTTCCTTGAGATGATTGTCATCTTCATTGTTTGGCTCCTTATGGTGTCAGTTTCTTGTGCTTTTACTCTTTCTATGTCAACATTGTGGGTTGAGCTACAGAAATTTAAGAGGAATGTGGAAGGATTTTTGTTGTAAGCCACCCCTCTTGATTTCTTTTTCCATTGGGTGATGTGAGGAGCAGTTCTCCTTGTTGTAAAATTAGGGTTTGGAATTCCTTTCATAGTGCACGCTGTCTGTCCGTGCGTTGGCTTTGAGGTTTTGATAGATGTGGTGGCCCATATTTTTGATCAAGTGGTCGGATTTTTCCTTGCATCTTGCGTGCATAGTATAATTTTGTGGCTTGGAATGTTGAGACACAAGGTGATGGGTATTCCTTTTTTTGTTCGCGTATGCGATTGTGGTCCAATTGGGCGGAGGCTTGATACGTTGATGGTGGGGGATATATCTGGAAGGAGGACTTCAAGGTGGAATTCTTTGACCTCCCTCTTCTGTGTGGAGGTGAATGCAAGTGAAAATTATTCATTTCCCAGTTGGTAATTTGGTGGGGAAATCTCCTAGGTTGCTTGTACGTAGCGTGTGTGGGGTGCGGGGCTGCCTGATCCCTCCTATTCGAATATGTTCATCCCTTTTGTAGCAAGCCTCCTAATTTGCATTTATTTTTTTCCTTTGCATTCACATCGAGGTTTCCACAGGTGATCAAGAAATTGAATTCCACCATCGGTGTTCTCTAGGTGCAATCATAGGGGGTCTTGGTGCAGGGTGGGGAAGGTTGGGGGGCGATTTCTAAGAGAGGTTGCAGGCTCGATCATTCTTGTTTTATTTCCTTTCTTTGCCTTTTGAATTAAGGGTGTTTCAGGTGATAAAATAGTCGAGGTCCACTATTTCTACTGACTGGCTAGGCTCCTAGGTGGCCTCGGTGTGGGGCGAGGAGGGTCGGGATGGCATTTCTAATAGAGGTTGTCAACTTGGTCATTCTCCTTTTACTTCTTTATTTTTTCTTTGCAGTGAGGTTTCTGCAGGCGATCAAGTGATCAAGATCCACTATTGTTGTTGTCCAGGTGGAGTCCTAGGTGGCCTCGCTGCTGCGCAGGAAGGCATGTAGGGAATTTTTAAGAGATTTTATGGGGTCGGTTGTTCTCCCTTTATTTCCTTACTTTTCCTTTGCATCGAGGTTATCGCAGGCGATCAGGTGATCGAGGTCCATCATTTTTGTTGTCTGGGTAGACTCCTAGATGGCCTCAGTGCAGGGCGGGGATAGTTGGGAGGAATTTTATAGAGAGAGTTTTTAGGGTTGGTCATTCTCCATTTTTTTCCTTTCCTTTGTATTGAGGTCTCCATAGGCACTCGAGGTCCATTATTCCCACTATGTGGGCGGAATCATAGGTGACTTTAGTGGGGGGAAGGGAAGGTTTGGGGGGCACTTTTAAGAGAGTATTTGTTTTTTCTTCTCCCCTTTTTCTATTCATTGTGGTTGCCATGGGTGAGAGGGATTTTTCCATTCTTGCTGGTTCGGGGTGTGGTGGCCAACTCCTAGGCGGCCTCCGTACAATGTGACTCATCGGGGTGACCCATTTTTTCACTTTGTGGTTCTTTCATCCATCGTCCATCGCATTTGATGTCAGAATTTCTTTTGCATGTCCTTGGAATGTAGTGTGTGTGGGCTCTAATCCCTCCTTTTGGATGCAAGAGGTGAAAGGTATAAAAGCTTTACATGATATTTTGACCTCTCTTTGACTTGATGGGTGTTAAGGTTGGCTCTTGGTAAGAGAGAGCTTTGAATGCCCTTTGAAGTGGGAGGGTGCTACCTGGTTGATCCTGCAAGTAGTCATATGCTTTTCACAAAGATTAAGCCATGCATGTCTAAGTATGAACTACTTTAGACTGTGAAACTATAGATGGCTCATTAAATCAGTTATATTTTTTTTGATAGTAGCATCTACTCGGATAACCATAGTAATTATAGAGGTATTACATGCATGAAGTCTTGACTCTTTGGACTAGATAATGATTAATAGGGATTGTCGGGGGCATTCGTATTTCATTGTCAGAGGTGAAATTATTGTATTTATGAAAGACGAACCACTGCAAAAGCATTTTCCAAGGATGTTTTCATTAATCAAGAATTAAAGTTAGGGGCTCGAAGATGATCAAATACCATTGTAGTCTCAGCCATAAATGATGTCGACCGAGGATCGATGGATTTTTCTCCAAGGACTTCACCAACACCTTATGAGAAAGTAGAGTGTTTGGGTTCCGAGGGGAGTATGGTTCCAAGGTTGAAACTTAAAGGAATTGATAGGAGGGCACCACCAGGAGTGGAACCTGCAGTTTAATTTGACTCAGCATGGGGAAAGTTACCAAGTATAGATGTATTAAGGATTGAAATATTGAGAGCTCCTTCTTGATTCTATGGGTGGTGGTGCATGGCCATTCTGAGTTTGTGGAGCGATTTTTCTCGTTCATTTCCATAAAGAATGAGATCTCGACCTGCTAACTAGGTATGTGGAGGTTTCCCTTTGCAACCAACTTCTTAAAGGGAGTATGGCCATTTAGGCCATGGAATTTTGAGGAAAAAACAAGTTTGTGATGCCCTTATATGTTTTAGGCCGCATTTGTTCTACATTGATGCAGCCAATGATTTTTTCTGCCTGGTTTGAAAGGATCAGGAAATCTTCTCAAATTACATCATGATGGGGATAGACCATTGGAATTATTGGTCTTCAACGAGGAATTCATAGTAAGTGTGTGTCATCAACTCATGTTGACTACATCCTTGCCCTTTGTACACACGGATTGTCACTCCTACCAATTGAATGATCCGGTGAAGTGTTCGGATTGCGTCGACGACGACGGTTTGCCATTGTCGACGTTGTGAGAATTTCATTGAACCTTATCATTTAGAGGAAGGAGAATTCGTAACAAGGTTACTATAGTTGAACCTGCGGTAGGATCATTGATAGTAGGGTTTTTATTTTTTCATTTGGTTTGTGTGGGTTTCGATTGTAATCTACGCCCATGTGGTGTGTCTCTAGGAGAGCAGGTTTGATGCTTTTCAGGGTGGTGCCTCTTGCAAAAGAGACTTGCAACATTGTTAGTTGCCTATCTTGAGTTCATGCTTGTTGTTTCCTATACTTGCAAGCAATGCCTGTGATTGTCCCATCCTTTTTTACTCTTTTCCCTAATGTGTTTTTTGTATGGGGTTCGAAAGCTCTTTGCTTGAGATCCCCCTCTCCAATGATATGTTCAGCGGGGCATGGTTGTTGCAGTTGATATGCTTGGTAAATATGATGGAAAAATTTAGACTCGTTCATAGTGACAGTTCTTGATCTTTTGTTTGTTGGAAGACGTGGGCCTCTACAGTTGGTTCTTTCCAAAAGGTGGCAACGGTGGTTTATGTGCTGCTTGGGTGATTTTTTTTGTTGGTGGTTGGTTCAAGAGAGTGGTTGCATGTGCACTTGCTACCTCAACCCTTTTTTGAGGTGAAAATGTTGGGGTGGGGTCAATATGGGATGGATGAAGAGTGGTGCAATCCATTCTGTTGGCCAACCTAGTCCTCTCGACTGCTCCTTGATATGCCCTTGTAGAAGGGTTGGGTCTAGTTAATGAAAAAGGCCTCCCTCGGGCCAAGCTCCATCAAAATTGAAAGTTTCCTTGTCAATTGGCATGAGGTAGCATTATTTTCTCATGCCTTTGGTGTTGAGGGAATTACTCATCCTTTATTGAGCCACTCCCCTTTCCAAGGAAAGTAGGAGCAGTTAATGTCCTTGTTTCTCCATTTGGATTGTGGGTTTTTTGCGCGACTTGGTCATTTCTTGGATGTGCTGATTGTTGCAATAGTGTTGTGGTGTGCACTTTGGAGGCTTCCCTATTTTTAGGGTGTGACATTGCACCACCGGTATATTTATGGCCCTTGGCTTTATCCATAATTGGGTGTCAACCTGCGATAACTCCTCTATGGAGTTCGGTTGTTGGTACCCCCTTGAATTTTTTGCAGAAAGGTTGTTGGGTGTCCTATACACAGAGCGGTGTAATAGTGGGGTGCGTTTTCTATTACTGATTTTTTTGTTTGAATACTTCTATGGGTTGGGTGGTCATTTACCTTTTAGTAGTACCACGATCCATACACTCCTCTCGTTATGGCCCTATGCTCTCCTAGTGGTCAAGTTTAGGTTGTGACTTGTCTTCTTGGTTGTTTGATTGCCAGTTGTTATGCGGTGTATATATAAAGGATGTTGTGTCATGATGTATGTGGAAGGGTGTGAAAAGGTGGGATGGTTTTGATTGGGTGCCTTGTTTTCTTTCTTTCTGGTTAAGAAAACATCTCCTCGTGTGGTGGTGGCCGTCTATTTTGCTAGCGTTGCTTTAAATTTGGCCCACTTTTTTCCAAATTGGATTTTTGTCATGAGTGTTATGTGGGTGATGTTTGGTTTCTCTTTCTTTCATGTCATTTTCCTCCCTTTCGGTCCTTATATTTATGGAGAAAAGTTGGAATTTTTTTGGATCAGTGTCTGAGAAGGATGAAAAGCAATGTGAAATCCTAGGTTGGCCACCCTAGTCCTTGTCGGTTATCGTTCCTTGTAGTTCCCCCCTTTTTTCTAAGGCATAGGGCTTGAAAACTTGTATTGTGTTTGAGCCTCCCCTTGTGAGTGGTTTTGGTCCCTACCTTTACAGAGAAAATGGGGAATTGTTGTGGATTGGCGTTTTTGGACGAATGAAAATGCAGTCCAAGCTCTTGGGGCAGCCATCCTAGTCCTTCTCGATTGCTGATCTGTCTAGTTTCCACCATTTTTGTGGGGGAATGGGGCCTTCAAAGCCTGTTTTGTGTTTAAGCCTGATATTATCTTCTAGTAGCCATGTTTTGGTTCTCTTTTTTCTTTTTTTCTTTTTTCGTGTTGTCTTTTTCCCTTCCTCCTTCCGGCCCCTTGGTTCATGGAGAAAAGGGTGAATTGTTGAATATTGTCATTCACGAACGATGAAACATAATGCTAACTCCCAAGGTGGCCACCCTAGTCCTTCCTAGTCGTTGTTCGTTGCGATTCCTCCCCTTTTGTGAGGGCACAAAGCTCAAGAAGTTTTTTCTCTATTTGAGCCTTCTCCTTTCAGTGGGTGGAAAATTTTGTTTCTCTTTCTTTCATGTGTTTTTCTTACTTTCCTCATTCTGGCCTCGAGATTTATGGAGAAAAAGGGGTGAGTTGTAGTGGTTTTATGTTCGTGAAGGACAAAAGGAAGTGTGAGTTTTGGGGTTGCCACACTAGTCCTTCTCAGCCATCGTTATTTATAATTGTACTGTTTTGAAAAGGCACGACACTTGGAAAGATCTTCCTATTTGTCTCCTTGAGAATTCCCTTGTGAGGGGGTGGGAGCCACCTCCTCTTTTATTTTTTTATATGCATATATGTTTTTTTTTTTTTCCGATTCACTTCCTCTTGTCGGACGCTTGTAGCGTTATGGAGAAACTGGGGAACTATTGCGGTTGGGTCTTCGAGAAGAATGAAAAGTAGCGGGATCTCTTGGGTTGGCCACCCTATTACTTCCTAATCACCGTTTCATGCAGTTCCCCCCTTTTTCCAAAGGCATGGGGTCTGAGGAGATTTTTTGAGCGTTCCCTTTACTAAGTGGGTTAGGGAGTGTAGTTGTGTTGAGGGGGAAGGGGACTTGTTGCTTGTTGTGATGCATTGTACCTTGGGTTGGCTTTTATCCATTTCTTGTGGGGGTGTGATTTTTTGGTGACACATGGAAACAACTCTCGACAACAGATATCTCGGCTCTTGTTACAATGAAGAACATAGAAAAATGAGATATTTAGTGTGAATTGCAGAATCCAGTAAATCATCAATTTTTTGAACACAATTTTCACCCAAGGCTTCAGTTGAGGGAACGTATATCTACGAATGACATACCAATCAAACACACTCCTTGCAATCTGTTAGGGAGAAACGGAGGTGGTTTTCGATGCCCAATGTGGTGTGGTTAGCTGAAATATGGCAGGTGATGTTTCGTGGCATGTGTTGGCAAGCGTTGATCTTGTTCCCTTGGTTGGGCAGTCGGCGTTAGCCGATGTGGGATTTGTTTGGTATCCTTGGAACTTTCTTTTCTCTCTCTTGTCCTCCCATTGGGTGGGGCATATTTAGCTCCAACTTGCATCCTCATCTTAGGTCAAAACACCCACTAAGTTTAAGCATATAATTAAGCAGAGGAAAAGAAACTAATAAGGATTCCCCTAGTAGAGATGAGTGAATTGGGAAGAGCCCAACATGAAAATTGGGTGGCAACGTCACCTGAATTGTAGTATCTAGAATCTTCCTCAGCATCGGACCTAGGCCAAGTCCCTTGGAAGGGGGTGCCTTAGAGGGTGATAGCCCCGTCGGGTCAGGACCCTACCGCATCACGAGGCATTGTCGACGAGTCAGGTTGTTTGGGATTGCAACCCTAATTGGGTGGTAAATTTTGACCAAGGCTAAATACGAGCGAGATACCGATAGTGAAAAAGTATGTAATATTCCAAAATTTACATGCAGCAAATTGGAATATTAAATTTTGCTGATTTCACTTAGGAGATGAATAATTGGGTAAGGAGGCCCATGCATAATAAAAACATGAATAAAATCCCTCATATTATGAAATGGGATCATCATTGGAGCCGGATTTCACACCCTCAAGTGTGAAAGAGGACATTTTCATGGAGAGAAGGTCAAGTTTGACCAATTCAACAGCCCTGGCATAGGAGGTGGAGAACACTTTCATAGACAACATAATATGAATGGGAAGAGGGTTATTTTGTGGAGGAAACCATAATTAGTGGGGCCCATGGAGAGAGGGATTTAACTTGTTTAAAAGGAGGGCAAGGTATCCATTGTTAGGGATTATATTGATTATTGATTTCATTATCTGTTTAGACTTTGTGCATTCTCCTGCTCTTTAGCAGAGTTGCAGTGCTGCTTAGCACAAGGAATTCTTGTTTAGGAATTCCTTCTCCTTTCCTGAGAGGCCTCTTGGAGGAGTATTTCTCTTCATTTCTCCACATTCAGGCTTGAGGCCAAGCATCCTCCTTCAGCTACAACATAGTTTCTATTTAGAGCTGAGTTGTGTTGCAGGGTGTTGCAGTGGAGGTTACTGAACACCACTTCCTGTGCTTATTTTTCAAAGGAATGGGTCTCCTTTCCTTTGTAGGATTAGTGAGGGATATTTTGAGCTAATTCCCATCAATTTTGGCACTAGGAAAACCATTTACATGATCTACAATGCAATCCATCTCTTAGACTACGTTATTTTCAGTGTGTACCTACAGTGAGGGTTTGAAGTATTGTTTTGGAGGGTCAGATATTCAATGTTATGATCAGCCTTTCACTTGGAAGATACATTGGAGGAGTTTTATTCAAATTTTGTATCATCTATAGACATCTCCATCTAGTTCTTGAGTTGCAACTACTACTCAGCCCTGCTACTCCGACATTTTTTCCATTTTGTATATTTCAACCGATCCTTCTGGGATTTACTTGATATTGTTTTTCAAGGGTTAGAGCTTTGCTCCCAACATTATTTGATCCATACATTTCCATATATTTGTATTGATATTATTTTTTTACCAGTGTCTCCTATAAACTACGTAGTCATAGCCTTAGGATTTCTATATGTAGCAGTGTTCTTCATTTTCTTATACATGTTCTATTGAGGCTTGCATTGCCTGGCTTAAGTGATCATTACCTCAAGGATTTGTATACATTTGTTGATATAAGATAATTTTCATGGCTATTTGGATCTTGTCATGATTTGTATATTGATATAACACTGCTACTCCAATGTGTGTTTTACATTGTTGCATCTCCAACTCTAGAATATCTTAAGATATTCCTATTGTTGTAGAAATCCATTATTTTGGGATATTATAGTGGTATCAAAGCATCCTCCTAGCTCAGCCTATGAGTTTTAGAAAAAGAAGATAAATAATATTAGAAGGATGAGATTATTCTCATCACTTTTGCAGATTTAAGAAGAACCTCTCTAAAGAGGAGGAGAAAATAGAAGAGGAAGGTCCATGCACTTCCTATTCTCACCAAGAAGAAGAAAGCAAGCATGAGAGATACTTGGATCATCAAATTCTAATTAAATACCTTGTTGAGTACAAATCTCAACCTAGAGCCTTCAAGGAGACTCTATCTCTCCCAAAATTCATTCAGTTGAAGGAGGAGAGGAGGCCCTGCAGCAGAAAGGAAATCATAGGCAATAGATTCCTATTGTCTACATTTTATGGGTCATCTACAGCAAGATCTTGGGAAAAGAAGCTTGAGGCATTTTTCCTACTACATCCAGTGGTATAGATGGAAGCAGTAGAATTTGCATCGCCCCACCTAGAGGGTGAAGCCAATGTTTGGTGGTTCAGTCACTTAAGCCATGCAAGGGTCACTTATTTTACTGAGTTCACTCAAAGGTTGATTAGAGCCTTTGACAGAAAGAGATCAGAGGAGGAAAATCCCACACCAATAAGGGAGGAGACTTGTACCAATGCTGTCACAACCTTGGAAGAGCAGCCTTCGACATCTGCAAATGGGGAAGCCATTTCATTGGAGGAAATTACTATTGCATCCATATAAAGAGATCCCAAGTTCCATCAAGGTATGAATGAAGTTCCACTTTCTATTTCAGAAAATATTTTGGAGAATTGTGAAAATTCATATTTAAATGACCAAGAATCAACATCCATTGCTAACCTAGAGCAGCACGATTGCACTGCGATGTGCAACATGGAAACATTCAAGGAAGAAATAAACCATCATCCTCATAAGCCATTTTTGGTTTTCATATCACGTTGGAGGTTGGGGTTTGAAGAATTTAAGGGAAGGATGATAGATAGTAGACATCTTGAGATGAGAAAAAATTTCTCCTTTACAGATGACACTTTCTCAATGAGTACCTCTCAGCTCAAAGAGATACTTCTACTTTCAGTAGATCCAAGACCTCATTGGTTTTGGTGGACTATTAATGAGAGGGAGATCTCATGGAGAAAGTTCATTAGAGGTGAACTTCAACACATTATGGAGTGCAAAGTTCTTCAACATTTTGAGGAGGTCCTTCCCTTCTCACACTTGGATCTTTATGGATAGGAGCAGATAGATAATGGGGGACATGTTAGGATGGACAACATCTCTCATGTTTGTGTTGGAAATTTTTTAAGACTTACACATCATTGTGGGAGGTTTTCTCCTACCACCTATTTGGGTCCTTGTAGGATAAAATTGATCCTTGAGAAGAATGCATTTCAACATCCCATGAAATGCAAGAACATAAATCTAATTTGGGAGGATGGTAGCCCTCATGGGAGGAGTACTAAGATGGAAAATAGAAGGAGACATCCACAAATGCTTGAGTGGATGTGGATGGAGAGCAAGAAGCTGGTGAGCTACTTGCAAATTTATGATACCGGGCAATAGGAGGATTGGCTGCACTGGTTACTCTTGAAGGAATTTGGCCATCACTTGGCATACACTCTTCCTAAGGGTATGGGGATGGAGAAGATGTGGTAGGATACTTGCATCAATGAGCAAAAAAGAGTTTGGATGCATGATGTTGATGTAATCCTCATATCATTCATTATCTTTTCATCACATGAATTGTATGATGGAAGTATGAGGAGGCAACAAAATATCTTGTTGCTTTGGTTTTTCTTTGGAGAGCAAGGGAAAATTTTCTCTCACACTTTGCATGATGTTGTAGGAGTAGGAGACGACACTATCATGGTGTAAAGGGGCTACTCCTTGACCTTAGATGATCAAGAGATACTTCCACCTTGGGAGGAACTTATTATGTGTAGCAACATTATGGGAGATGTCTTTGACAAGAATCATATCAAAGAATGGAGCTCTGAGTTGGCAGGAGCTTATCTGCATGGGCCAACAACGCTGTCACTTTGGAGCTAGGACTTATTCGTGGAGTATTCCCAGGATCACTTCAAATTTGATGTACTTGGTGGACAAGGAGGAGTTAAGAATGATGGAGTAATGGATGGAAAAATCTATTACATTGGTATGATCTTCTTTGCAATGATCCTTTTGACTTGGATTTCCAAGTATAAGAAGGGTGATCTTCATGCAACATATGGTTCATTTCTCTTCATGGGAATGTGTCATACCACTATGGAGGGATCACTCATATACATATGAATCATATTGCTCTTAACACATGGTAAGAATATTGTTTTGGCATCCATGAATTATCTAACACAATATTTGGATACTCTTACCATTCATATTCAGTGCATTGCTCCACAAGAGGGAAAGCTTTTAATTGAGCTCCATGGTCAACATTGGGCAAAATTGTATGATGGAGACAACCATCCCTTATATGGCCTTGGGAAAATGTTTTCTTTCATGTATGTTCAGTTTTTGTACCTATCCATTTGATATTTATCAGAAGATGTCATGACGTACATAATTATCCATGTAACAAAAAACAACTTGCCATGTAACTTTTTGAAGCAGCAGTTTCGAAAATTGCGCTGTCACTATTGGGAAAACTGTTGGTACCTTCTTGCACTACATGATACCTTCAAAATTTTCCTCATTTTGATGCTGATAATGATTTCATTTTATGATATTGATCTTATTTGTATTGGAATCATGATAGGGAGAGAGACACATGAGTTGGGTGTGTCCTTTGGGGAAGAGGATTCCCACACTTTTTGCATTGCATGTTCTAATGGGAGCATGAGAGGAGATATGGCCACCACTGCCAAACAATTTTTTCATTTTTTTGAGGTGGGCCATGTGATTGATGGGATTCCATATGGTTATTATTTCCTATCCATCACATATGGGATGATTTGCGCCAACTTGATTCACAACGATGGAGAGGAGATCTTTGGAGATCTATTCTGCATCTTACCACTTGAGGTCAATTATTTTGCAGCCCAGGATCAACATATTCTCTACACTTATCATAAGTGGAGAGGAGGATAGCATGGGGTAGGCTCCTATCTCTACCATGTTGAGATTTTCAGCCCACCTACATTGCATGGGCTCAAGGTGGAGGATAATTTTCAGGAGTTGCTATGTTAGGAGGTGACTCATTTTGTATGGATGATTGCTTGGGGATGGAGGATCCACTTGGGGAAGATTTTTCCCAATAATTTTAAGTCTCCATGCCTTTGGAGGAAACTTATCAGTTCTATCCTTGTAGGTGCTTGAGGAAAAGAAACATTTTGGAGGGGAGGACTGTAATATTCAAAAATTTGCATGCAACAAATTGTAATATTAATTTTTTCTGATTTCACTTAAGAGATGAATAATTGGGTAAGAAGGCCCATGAATAATAAAAAAATGAATAAAATCCCTCATAGTATGAAATGGGATCATCATTGAAGCTATATTTCACACCCTCAAGTGTGAAATAGGACATTTACATGTAGACAAGGTCAAGTTTGACCAAGTCAACATCACTGGGATAGGAGGTGGAGAACACTTTGATAGATAGTGTAGTATGAATGGGAAGATGGTTATTTAGTGGAGGAAACCCTAATTAGTGGGACCCATGGAGAGATGGCTTTCACTTGTTTAAAAGGATGGAAAGGAAACCATTATTAGGGATGCTATTGATTATTGATTTCATTGTCTGTTTAGACTTTGTGCATTCTCCTGTTGTGTAGCAGAGTTGCAGTGCTGCTTAGCACAAGGAATTCCTATTTAGGAATTCCTTATAATTCCTTGAGAGGCCTCTTGGAGGAGTATTTCTATTCATTTCTCCACATTTAGTCTTGAGGCCTAGCATCCTCCTTTAGCTACAACGCAGTTTCTATTTAGAGCTGAGTTTTTTTTCAGGGTGTTGCAGTGGAGGTTACTGAACACCACTTCCTGTGCTTATTTTTCAGAGGAGGAGGTATCATTTTCTTTGAAGGATTACTGAGGGATATTTTGAGTTGATTACAATCATTTTTGGCACTAGGCCAACCATTTCCATGATCTACAGCGCAGTCCCTCTCTTAGACTGCGTTATTTTCAGTGTGCATCTGTAGGGAGGGTTTACAGTATTGTTTTGGAGGGTTAGATCGTCAGTGTTAGGATCAACCTCTCACTTGGAAGATCCATTGGAGGTGGTATATTTAGCTTGTGTATCATCTATATCCATCTCCATCCAGTTCTTGAGTTGCAGCTGCTACTCAGCCCTGCTACTCCGACATTTTTTCCATTTTGTATATTTCAGCCAATCCTTCTAGGATTGACTTGATATTGTTTTTCAGAGGTTAGAGCTTTGCTCGCGACATTATTTGAGCCATAAATTTCCATATATTTGTATTGATATTATTTTTGTAGCTGTTTCTCCTATAAACTGCGCAATCATAGCCTTGGGCTTTCTATATGTAGCAGTGTTCTTCATTTTCTTGTACATGTTCTATTGAGGCTTGCATTGCCTGGCTTGAGTGATCATTACCTCAAGGATTTGTATACATTTGCTGCTATAAGATAATTTTCATGGCTATTTGGATCTTCTCATGATTTTTATATTGATATAATGCTGCTACTCCAATGGTAAGAATAACTTGCGATGTGGGATGAACCAAAAGTTGAGTTACGGTGCCAAATTGCATGCTAACCTATGTCCCACAAAGGGTGTTGGTTGATTAAGATAGCATGACGGTGGTCACGGAAGTTGAAATCTGCTAGGGAGTCTGTAACAACTCACTTGCCAAATCAACTAGCCCCAAAAATGGATGGCACTGAAGCGTGCAACCTATACTCAAGCATACGATAAATTTCCTAGCTTAGATGAGTAGGATGACTCGGGGGTCATTGAGAAACCTCGGGCATGACCTTGGGTGGATCAACCCCCAGTACATATCCTGGTGGTAGTAGAAAATATTCAAATGAGAACTTTGAAGACTGAAGTGGGGAAAGGTTCCATGTGAACAACACTTGGACATGGGTTAGGTAATCCTAAGAGATCAGGAAGCCTTGTATCACGAGTGCACTATGCACAAGCATCGAAAGGGAATCGGGTTAATATTCCTAAACTGGGACATGGTGGCGAGTGAAAACATGAGGAAATTTGGAGATGTCATCGGGGGCCCTGGGAAGAGTTATCTTTTCTTTTTAAGAGCTTTCCCACCCTGGTATCGGTTCACCTAGAGATAGGGTCCAATATCTGGAAGATAACCACACGTCTTGTGATTTTCGATGCACCCTCAGTGGCCCTTTAAAATATGGAGGACCGAGTATCGCTCATGCCCGGTCATAGTCATAACTGCATCAGGTCTTCAAGATGAACAAAATCTAGTCAATAGAACAATGTAGGTAAGTGAAGTCGGCAAAATGGATCCATAACTTCGGGAAAAGGATTATCTCTCAGGTCTGGGTCAAGGGGTTTGTGCCCTCAACTATCGGTCTGTTTGCAATTTGCCTGAGCTGCTCTCACGGCGAGGGTGGCCAGTCGCGTGTCGATTGGGCTATGGGCATAGAATACCCCCTCACGGGGTACTTTCCCTAGGTGGCGAATAATTGACTCAGAACTGGTATGGATGTTGACACAATGTGATTTCTTCCTAGTGCTCTGAATCTATCTTGACTACAGTAGGGGTGTGAATTTTTCGCCCCTAGGGGCTTGTGTCATTTTCAAACCATGATTTTGAAGTATCTCAGTCGAGGTAGCTTTGAATTTCAATTTCAAATGGTCATTGAGAATAATCATTTGCATACAACTTAAATACATGGTAGGGTATTGTAAGTGGCAGAGTGGCCTTACTACCAGAATCCACTGAGATTCAGCCCTTGGTCACCTCGAATCATAGCTTCGCTCTTGTCAATTTATTAAAAATTTGGAAAACTATCGTCATTGCACCTTTTCCCCCTGTTCTTCATTCAAACATCATTTCTTTTGATCGGATCTCAAAAATTCATTTCTTTCTTGGGGGCAGAAAATTTAGGGTTTCCATGCCACGGTTGTGAGAGAGATCACCAGTTTGTGGAGCTTGTGGTTGGTGGTTACATGTCGCGGCATGGCCAAAAGCTCTGCCAAAAAAGTCCGATGAAAATGATGGGTGTGATTCCATTTTGCGGCATAACATAAAACCAGCACAAGCTAGCGAAACTTGTGGTTTTCGTGTCCTCCCGCGCCCTCGAGGGAAACACGTTGGGGAAATTTATGTTTCCACGTTGCGTCACGGGCAAGACCATCACACAATTCCAGGGAACGTGGGGATTGGGGATTCGATTTCATGGCACATGGAGGAGGGTCATGCCCAAGCCTGGGAAACTTGGGGTTTCCATGTCCCACCCTTGACGGTAACCATGAGTTTCCATACTTTACGGCACGCTAGAAACTCGGGGTTTTCGCCGAATCCTAAGCACGGGGAACTTTTGGCTTCCATGACGATGGAAATCGTCGCCCGAGTCTAGGGAACTGGTAGTGTTTCGAAACTACGGCCCAGGAATCTGGGAACTTGGGTTTTTTTCCATGTCACGACACATAAAAATGCGCCGCCCAAGTCAATGAAACTTGGGGGTTTCCATTTCACCACACAATAGACAATCGACCCAATTTGGAGAAACTTGGCGTTTCCATTTCTTGGCATGGCTGAAATTTCCCAAGTCTGGGAAACCTAGTGTTCTCGTGTCCCACCACAATGGAAACCAGAACCCCAACACGGGGTACTTTGGGGTTCCATGCCGCAGGGTGACGAAAACCACCACCAAAGTATGTGGAAATTTGGGTTTCCATGCCGTGCCATGGCTAAAATTGCCTCCCAAGTATGGGGAACTTAGAATTTCCATGTCATGGTGTGAAAAAAACTGTCACCCAAGTCTGCAGAGCTTAGGGATTCCCATTTTTTGAGACACTACAAAAACCACTCAATTATGGAAAATTTCCATGTCCCGCCATGATATAAACTATGCGCTCGGTGCAGGGAACAAAGGTTTCCATGTTGCGGCATGACGGAGAACTACCCAAGTCTGTGGAACTTTGGGGCCTCTATTTCGTGGCATGAGGGAATCCACCTAATTCGGGGAACATTTCAGTTTCCATCTCCCGCCTTGATGAAAACCATGGCTTTGGTGTGGGGAACTTGGGTTTTCATGTCTTGGCATGAACGAAATCACCCAAGTTTATGGAGCTCGTGGTTTCCATTATGTGGCACGATGAAGAACCGTCCAAGTCTGGTGAACTTGGGGCTTCCATTTCACAGCCCGATAGAAATCTCTTCCTTGGTCTATCTCTAGAACTTGGGGTTTTCATGCCTTGTCGTGACGGAAGCTATCCAAGTGTGGGGAAGGTTGGGTTTCCTTGCCCCGCTGTGACGACAGACACCCAACCATGGGAAATCTACAGTTTCCATGTCCCTTCTCAATGGAAACCATCCAGGTATACGTCTGCCGCAATGGAAACCACCACTGTAAGATCCACGAGTCGAGGATGATGACCGAGGGCATCAAAATAATTCGGTGGACATGTGATGAATGATGGTCGACGAAGGGATGAAAACCATGATGAAAGGTTAGACGGGCACACTAACGAATGAAAAAAAATTCGGCTATTATGTGACGTTATCATAGTGACTGTGCAATGTTTAGGAGTGACGTGCATAAACACATCCAAAAATGGCTAAGTGTTGGATTGGAGGTTTATAAGCTAGCCATGGTGGCAAGCCAACGTTAAGGAGGAAACGTCACATAATAACCAAGGCTTTGTGGGCATTTAGTGGGTTGGCTTTATATGGGTCAAGCCCAATCCATGGAAGTAATGTGTGGGAAAATGCACATATAAAAGGAGGACATGCGATGAATGATAAAGGAAAGCAAGAAGGACATCAACATCTTGTTGATTCCACCATTGGTAAGCTAAGGTGTGAGCTAGAGAAAAGGTCAAGTTTGGAGGGCAAAGATGTAGCAAGGAAATGGAGTCTGGGTCGGGTCAGGTAAAAACGTGTTTAGCATTCACCCATGAGTGGAGTCGGCTTCCTTCTGTAGGGAACATGTAGAAAAATGTTTAGGGAAGGTTCGAGTTGGGTTCCCTTTGTAGGACACGTGCAAAACAATGTTCAGGGCGGGCGCGTTTAGGTTGAGTCGAGTTCGTGCAGTGCATCTACATGTAGGACGTGTGGTATAGTGTTTGAAGGCACAGAGGTCATTTATCAGGGTTAAGTTGGGTCAACCGTGACTCGAACACATTTAGGAAACACGTGTAGACCATGACCCCAGTGACCCATGTGCAGAACCGTGTTCAGGGTTTCGAGGGCATTTTTGACCTGAGTGACCCACTTGAACCAAAATTTGTATAAACTTTAGAAACATGTTCTAAAAGGGAATTTTAGGGTTCCTTTGGATTTTTTTCACTATTGGGAAGCTGTTGAGGCTATACCAAGGTACACACACATCTTTCAAGAAGCATAAATGGTTTATGCAGGCTTTGTTTTATAATTATTTCAGATTGTACATATTTATTGAAACATAATATCGGGCAGACATATTTACAAGAGTTTCCCCTCCCTTAAATGTATGGGCGTTCATGTTGTTTGATATCGATGTTTATTGTTATTTTATTTCCGCACAATAAAACTTTGGAATATTAATTAAAAAAGTGTTGAGATAGGCGTAGTCTACTTATTGAGTATTTGAAAAGAGAAAAATAAGGTAGTGTCGCGCCCATCTATAGATTGGTTGGGAGACTACCACATGTATAGGGGGGTGAAAATTGGTATCAGAGCTTACTTTTTGGGGCTTTTTTATTATTGAGCAAGGATATAATTTCAGTGTTGCAGGTGGTATTGAAGCTTGATGGATGAGTTTGTTTCATTGTAAATGAACTTTAATGAAATTAAAGAGAATTCGAAGGAAGTGGCAAAGGATTTTTATGAGACAAGTTGGACATTCGATACATTGTGCAAGAGGAGGACATCTGAAATGAAGAAAGATGAAATATTTCAACTTATGAAGAAAGTGGAAAATTATTTGTGCAAAAATGGACAAGGTGGAAGAAGAGTGAAGGAAGTTACTTGATAATATTCCCAAACTTAGAGACCTTGGAAAGATGAAGCATGGTTGCATGAAGCCCATTATGGCTGAACCAAAGGATGTTGTAAATGTGATTGAAGTCAAGGAAGAACTTGATGAACAAGTTGGGCCAGGACCAAGCACATTACAAGCATTGATGGTGGATGATTCTCACAAGGATGTTGTACATGTGGTAGAAGTGAAGGATGAACTTGATGAACATGTTGGACTGAGGCCAAGCACATTGCAAGCATCAGTGGTGGATGATTCTTGGGAGGATGTTGAGGATGTGGATATGATCAAGGAAGAACCTGTGGAACAAGTTGAACCTAGACCAAGCACATTGTAGGCATTAGTGGATGAACCACATGAAAATGTTACAGAAGTGACAATGATCAAGGAAGAACTTAATGAGGAGGCAGTACCAGGATCAGAAGCATTGCATACATTGATGAGGATGGAGGAAACTTTCTTAGAGAGTCTTCATGAATATATGACTTGTGTTTAAATTGAGCATTTGGAGGATGGACCATATGCAGGGATTAGAAATAAGATGAATTATTTTCCAATACCACGAAGGACATTTCCTTGGATGACTATGATGGAACCTTGTACATTGGAGAAGAAAGGAGCATTTCTTGTTGTAGACCTTGATAGGGAAATTTTTGACCTCACTGTAGTAGGTTCAAATGTCTATGACAAGGGTGGAGCTTGATGATATTTGTGATAGATATGGGTCATGCTTAGCCGCATGGAAATTGGATAGGTGCCCGGCATGACTCATGGATTGCCTTGGTGGTAGGGCACATTGTTTGGGTAGAATTCTTCATGGCTTACAACCAAGAAGGAACTCTTGGTGCACACTTTGTGGTGGAGAAGCCTTGAAGGAAGTACTCATGATGATGATGGTAGAAGTTAATGAGGGAACTTAACCTATACACTATATGCATGATGATGACCAGAGTTAAGATGAGTCTACTCTTGATGGACACATGGGAAGCCAAATTCATGTACATTGACATGAGGGCATGTCAGGGCATTATGTGGAGACATTATCCAAGTGCACCTACTAGGTGCCACCTATGAGCATCATGGAGGAGTGTCAAGTAGGATGTTGAGCAGGATCAATTGTTGATGCTACATGGAAATATTTTATAGATGGGATGATGGATATTGTTCACTTTGAGCAAGAAGACATTGATTTGATGAGAAACCTATGAGAATCCTGTGAGCACATTCATACGACTTGTGGGGTTAGAACAACTTGTCACTAGATCATTTGCCCCAAATTTCGATGGCCAAAATGTCGCTCTTGCGACACATAGGCAGCCCAAGAGTGACATTTTGAGGTGCGCTAAAATGTGGTTTCTCCTCACGTGAAACTTCTGAAACTTGACTTGAACATCGGTATAGTGACAATAGCTTCGGCGTTTTACATTGGTTTCACAGTCCCTACTTTGATTGAATCATCGGAGTTCCTATGGGATAAAGTGTTGCTAGTCCGACTCCTCTGAATTTTGCTAGTCCGTTGCTGCTAAACATCACTATAACGATGATCCTCTATGTCGGAAGACAGAAAGAATGAAAATTAAAAAAAAAAACTATTCTTTTCTACATCGATGGTTGTACAAGTTCAGAAGACTCACAAAACTGAAAATTGTCATAAAAGGAAATGTCACTAGAGTGACGATGAGGAAAGGTCATAATACTAACAAAACTACGAACGTTTAAAAAAAAATTGATGTCATGGTACTGATAGAAATAAAATATTTTATAAAACTAAAAGTCAAAGAAGATCCTATGTCGTAATATTGACGCTAAAAATATAATATTAAAAAAAATTGTCAAAAGAATTGACCAATAAATTGTGTGAGAATACCACTATGAGTGGAGGACACTAAACTATTATTCTTCCTTTTTATGGATGAATTGTAGCCTATTTTATATAACCTTGTAGCTTATATATATGTTTATGGGATAAAATGGAGGATTCCTTGTTATAATTAGCAACACAAGGTGTAATGAAGGGGCTCATTGTAGTGGTAGTTGCAGTATTGAAAGAGATAGCATGTTATCTAGTTGTTTATTACATTGATATGTTTTTTTATATGGAATAAACATTTAATCTAATAGCTCATGGAATTAAAAAAATTAAAATGACAGATAAAGATGCAAACACAAGGGTTCCTTTTATAGATGAGAATATTACAGAGAAAGCCTTGACTGATACTTCACAAGTTACAAATGTGTCCTTGCAGCCTACAAAAGCCACTTTTGAATACAAACCTGCAGCAACTTCTAAGAGAATTTTTTCTCGAGCATTGGGGCTTCCATTTGCAAATTTTCCTTCTAAAGGTGCTTCAGAATTAACAACAATATGTGAAATTGGAAGCAACAATGTTTTGGATGTGGAAATTTTTCTTGTAGGTATTCCTTCAAACAAGAAAGGCTGCCATATTTTAGATTCATGTGAAGTTAAATAGGATAAGCACTTCCTTGAAATCTCATTTGATACCTTATGAACATTGTTCAAGGGCTTAGGTGTATCAACCCTCTGTCAATAAGACACTAAGAGTTCATCCTAAAAATATTCTATCAATGATAAGGATTTCAAATGCACATATTCCTCGAAGAGCTACCTAGAGGCTATTTTCACAAGAATTTGGGATACAGACTCTCTTCAACTACAATTGAGGCTAACCTAACTAGAAAATCAAGTTTTGTGACCTCTATATCCTCATCTTCAAATGGTCTTCGAAAAGTCCAGAAAACTAGATCTACAGTTTGTTATGAAGATTCTAATGTATTAGTTTCGAGTACAGATATGACTATCTCAGCCAATTAATAAGTCTCAAGTCTATGCTAATGAGATAAGTTGATAGAGTCAAATTATTTTGTCAACTGAAAAAGTTTAGGTTCTATTAGTATTGGGAGATAGGCCAAATACTGGATTCCAAATTTCTCAGAATCAATTCGTCGACATCCTAGTATAATAATAGGTTAATACCTAGCTCCACATCACCTTCCACTTCCTCTCCATGTCAGTGCCACATTAGTGAAATGTTTTCACCATGTCATCACCACAATACCAATGAGCCATGTCATGATGATACACCATATAACACATAGGTGTGCCACATCATTCTACTTCAGTGCCACAATATCGTGAACCAAATAAAAATGACATTTTATCTTCCATGTGGGTGTTCCACATACCAATGAATATATTAATGTTCTTCACTGCAAACTACAAGTCTGGGCTAAGGCAACTGTTCTCAAACCTAGGCTAAGGAAAAAATTCTCAAGGTTTGACCTCTTTTATGTTCTAAAGGAAGGTCAAGTCCACAGGTAGTTTACTAATCTGACCCTCCAACAATGTTTTTTCACTGGTCCAGGGTCTTCTCTATTGTAAAGTGTAATGAGGTTGGTCTTCATGTTGACTATGTAATTGTGTATTTATGTAAAGAAGAAGACAAAGATAATAAAATATATTTTGTTGTACTTCCTTCATGGGTTTCATGAGCAAGATTTAATATGTACATAGACTTCTTCTTGATGTCATTAGGATTTATAAGAGTTATTGTCATGTTAATAGAGTCATGTTACACTTGAAATAAGACCTCTAAAAGATAAAACATGGTAATCCTAAAAGTTGGCCTCATTAAATATATATTTGACATGTTGGCTTACATAAATAGGACGCATTTATTCAAGAATTCATGTTGGATTATTTAGGGAAGCCTAACCACTATAAATATCAACTTTGGCTCAGTCTACAAATAGACATTTTCGGACAACTTCTTTGAGATTTTTGATGACCTACCTCTAAGGTTTTTCGGTGACAAGACAGAAGTAGTAGGCCTTGACCCATAGGAGGGCACCTACAGGTAGACACAAAAACCTTCACCATCAATAGCATAACATGCTCCCATTTCCTTGCTTAGAAAAATGAGAAAATAAGAGCACGTGGCAATGTGTTTTTTTGGAAACATGTGGAAGAATTACGTGAAAAAGTTGACATAATTATATTTCATGGATTTTACACATTGAGACTTGTTCATGAGAAGGAAATATGCATGCATTTTTGGCTCAATAACTCCCATGTGTGCTTATATTTTGAAAAAAACCTTTGAGATTCATGTTTGACGGCTCAATTTTCTGTCTATGTGTGAGCCAACACACATACACACATAGAGATTACACACATAGACAAAAACATAATTATTATAAATATTGATGTAATTCAAATAGAAAATATGCAACACTATGGACCTATAACCAATACCAACTTTTTAATGTTATAAACTGTATCCTAACTCAAAAAAAATAGCAATGATTTTGTTTCGTGTAATGAATTCTTGGCATTAAAATGAATTGGTAGAGTGACTTTAGATACCTTGTGTAGAATAAATAGTTAGTGATGATAGATTGATGTTTGCAGGAAAAATGCAAGCAAAATCCATCCCCATTTTTTGGGTTTGTCCCCTAGCCTTCATTGTCAATCCCCCTAGTTGGGGGTGACAAGTGTCCTATCCATCATTCTATTGGTCGTTGGATTATCCCCTTCTAGTATGATGAGCATGAGGAGATAATATAAGATGAAATAAGATAATTTTATTAGTGTCTAAGTGACCATAAAACTAGGTCGACCTAGCTGAAATTGAGATTGTGATCTTCAAGAAAATTTATCATCATATGAATGAGGAGGAGTTTATCTGTAGATCTCATTGTGTTCACTTAGTAAGATAAACCTTGTGTTGGGTGAACCCTTCAACCTTGCAATACTGGGCTGAGTGGGGAGATTTGAATCTTGGGTGGAAATCATTTTGTGTACATGGAGTAACCCCTAGAAAAAACTCAAGGAATCAATTTAATTTGTTAGATCTAGGTCCAAATTTCTAACCTACACCTGTACCTACAAATGAAGGTTTGAAACTTGACACATATTATAAAACCACCATACCAACTAAATTTTCTGCAATTTTAAGCATTTTTAAATAAACTTGTATTTCATCTTTCTTTTTTTTTCATATGAGATATAAGATTTCAACTCCAGATAATTGGCATGCTTTTTGGAATTAAATGACCCAAGTGATTTTATGACCTAACGGACTAGAATTCCATAAAATGGTGGTAGGGAGCAATTGGCTACAAATACTTTAGGTCCATTCCTAGGCTAATATAGAAGATATAAAATTACCAAAACAGGGGCACTCAGTCTGCTACAAAAGGGGTCATTGGGCCGGGGAAACCAAATATATTAAATTTATGCTTTTGGCCAAGAGGAAGGCCTTCCAAAATCAATGAGAAGATGAATAATGGCTTTTTTGACTCGATATAGGGCTCCTAGATTGTTTCAATGTGATACAACCAATGGTTCTTCTTATAGGGAAATTTTCAGGCTCCATTGAGTTGAATATACAAAACACACTTTAGGCTTAGCCAACAATATCCATTCACTATATGTCACTTCCTAAACACTTTGGTGCAGTGCCCTCTCCAATCTCACGAGTTTCCACTAAGTTTCAGTGCCTTATAGACGGATATATAGCAATAGATTTTCTAGAATAAGACTATTTATGTGCTCTATAATTGACTTTTCAGTAAATGCTAAATTAAACGCCTTCATTTCAGACCATATTTTTCCAAACTTGGGTTTTCAAATAAAAAATATCAATGAATGTGGTGATATCTTTCTTAGGTAAGTGCTTGGCTGAGAATTAGGCAGTAGGTCACTTTCTCGAAAGTAGTGACCTAATTATGTTAATAACATAGTTGTTGTGTGAACCTATCTAGGAAGATGAAAAAAAAAAAGGTAAAAGAATACCTATGAATTTAAAATTGTATGAAATGTTTATTTATAAGTTGAATTTTAAATCATATGAAAAGCTACAGTTATGTGCTTTGTCACGGGGTGTGTTCAATGTCCATAAAATTATGATTTCCCCCTAATTATTAATCCTATTCTATTCTTGTGATAAAAAACATTGACTCTCTCAATCATATAGGTCAAAAACCTCTTGCTAAAACTCTTATGAAGTATCTATTTTGTTTCTAGTTTTATGAAAATGTTGAAAACCCCACATTCCTTGGAAAATAACATTTTCAACAACTATTATAATTTGTTAGGTGAATTGATTTCATGCACAATATGTTGTTTGTTCATATTATTTGGCACCATTTTTAAGCAATATATCCATAGTATGGTCATTTTTGGCATCTAAATAAGTGTTAAGATATTTTAAACTCTATGTAGCTGAAACTTTGTTGTGAAATTTGAAACAATTTGGCATGACTAGTTCAACTTTTTTCTTTCACCCATCTATTCTGCTCCACAAGGGCAGGGATGAAAGAAGGAATTAGGAAGAATATGATAAGTAGGTATATAGGAATAATGAGAAATATCTCCCCTCTGATAAATTTTATGTGCAGAAAGAGAGAGGAGAGCCTTATGCCAATGGAATTATCAATCAACAGAAATTGTGAATTTAAAAAAAACCCTGAAGCTGAGTTTATCATCCTCACTTCAAATATCCATTTAATATTTTTGGTATTCCCTAATAGAATTACAAAATTCTTTCCAGAGAGCTAAAATTATTGAAGGCCTTGAAGTTCGAGCCCAAAAGATAATTCTTACATATTTAGTGACATGTTTCCATTGTTCTTCTTTCTGCACAAATATCCTTGGATGAAATGGCAACATTATAACTAGAAGTCAAATAAATATAATTCTCTTGAATGGCCTTTTTATGAACATACCATAAGGTATTTATAAAAGAGATACATATTCATTATGTATGATAATGTGAGCACATTGTATTTGGACTTTGGAGAAACGATCTTGAATTATGTTCAAATATTTTTCAATAAATGTCATTTAGACGCACAAATTCCCGATAATCCTCCTTTCTATTTTAAACAACATATCTAACAAGGACAGAAATGATGGAAGGATTTATAACTCAGTCAAATTATTCTAGTGATACCATGTAATTCAGGGTATTGAAAATCACGTGTATAAGGATATCAAGTCTTGGAACATGATTCCATTCCCAAAAAAATGACACAGACATCCAATGCTCGAGAGTATAAATCTCAACAACACCTCTGATACATAAGATCCACTTTTTGTTATATCTTTCTAATTTTAGGAAAGTGGTTTCTTTTCACTCTACAATACAACATCCCTCACCCGATCAATTATTTTATAGTGTTTGAATGCCAGACTTGGACTCATAAATCCATAAAGTACTACATATCCTTGATGAAGGAAAGGTGACTAAAAGTTTTTTATCAAGTGGTACAATAATCTTGGTATTATTCATGAACACGCATTTTTACTGTATACAATTACATCACTCAGATGATCTTTTTTACAATTTCTTTAGCTAGTGTATGAGCTCAAAATTCCAGCAATTGGCCCTAGAAATAGGTGGCTTGCATGGAAGTGTCACAATCATACCGGTTATGCAAGAATATCCGTATATTCTAAACTGTTGTTGTATTTTGCAAGAAATTATAATACATAAACTCACAAAGACACATATGGAGAAATAGGACATAGAAACTCATGTGGGTTGAATATACTCTTCCATATTGGTAAAATTGAAATAAACATTCCTCAGAATCTATTATACTAGTGTTAAAATTTTCCCCTACTCTCACGAATGGTTGATTCTTGTTGAGTTAGCTCTGGGACAAGTACTCTCTAGATACTCCCCTGGTGGAATTCCCCACTTCCCCTACTTGGGAGTCTTGCCCTCAAACTTGGGACTAGGGAGTCCATCCCAAAGACAGAGAAAAAATATTGACACATGTTTTGATTGAGTTAGAATTATTTTAGAGGGAAATGAAGTGTTTGAGGTTAGAATTCCTGATAAATACATTTATCCCTCATTATTTATCTAGTGTTCCACTATCTAAAATGGAATCACCAAATATTCTTGCGTTACAATTGTTGCTTCAATCAATCTTGTTGTTATGGTTGATATGTTGGCTTACTATCATATGATTTCTATTTTTATTGTTATCATTATGTTGAATGTTGATATGTTTCTACTATTATGTTGAATGCTACTATTATTACACCGAAATTTATCCTATAAACTATGATGCTCAAATAATAACACGTTGAATTGATTTTTGATATGATTTTTACTAGATATGATATACATAGAGTCGCATGATTGGTTGGATTTAACACATTATACTGGACTTGGAAGTGGCTTTGTAACAAGTGACTATGATATATTTATATAGACCCATATTTCCACTAAAGTGACTACCACGAAGAGAATTCATTCAAAATTAGTGGACTTTTACATTCGCTATGGTTAAACCTAGGATTTAGTTTCTTGTATAGGGAATTCTTGTAAGGTGGAAGGAATAATTCATCCCATAGCTCAGACATCTAATTGATAGGAATTCTTGGTGTGTGTCCATACTTAATGGGTTTATATTACTAAAATATGGGTATACATGGCTAAGTGGTACATGCCTTAAAAAATATCTCTTGGTCCTTAATAAGTTGACTGTAAGATCCATATCTAACCCCTCGCTACAGAGATAAAGATATACACATATACTTGTGTGGTTATTCACATATATAAAATGTATTTGACCCGTTCCTTAGCAATGTTTATATAATTTTGAGTGAAATAATGTGTGAATTACATATACAACTAGATTTAGGTCTAGAATAAAGTGCATTTGTAAGCTCACTACCACTTGCAGAATTAGTAAAATAACTATCCACATAGAAAATAAATGAGGTACAGACACCAATACCTCAGCTTTTTTAATGGAATAACTGCCAATAAAGGTGGTTCCCACGTTGATTTATTAGCAAACTAGATAACAACCCATGTGACAAATATTGTAAATAAGAAGAACAAGACATTTGCGGTGAAAGCACACATGCTAAAGAATCATTTATGGATCTTTGTCAATTCTTTGATTGGAAATCATGCAAACCAAGGAGACACTGACAACTCATCAGAACAACTTTGGTTCAAAGTGTGAACTATCTCAAGAGTTTTTGAAGAAAGTTGATAAATGTGGAGTTGTTGAGAACATATTATCATAGGCAGACTTCAACTTCGTACACTCTTTTTCGACATATATACTCAGGATTCCTTCATTTCATGTTTAATTCATTACTCCTATTTTCAAGGAAATCCATTAAAATGGACGGGTATTGTCTTTCTATACCATTCTTGATTATGAATCATGGAGAGAATATATGGGTGGATCAGCATCAGGATGGACCATAAAGTACTATACAGGTCTTGGTATAAGTACTTGTAAAGAAGGGAAATAATATTTTAAAAATTTGGACAAACATAAAAAATACTTCATGTGGATAAATGAGGAATATGGAGATGCAATTGAATTGGCCTTTAGCAATAAGAAAATAGAGGCCAGAAGGAACTGGCTACGACATTTTGAGCCAGGCACATATTTGGACCAGACTGACACACTTATAAAGTACATCAACTTTGAAAACAAGGAATTGATCCTATTTTCCATGGCTTATTTGCAAAGATCCATCCCATCCATGGTTGATGGTTTGAAACCAGGGCAAAGGAAAATATTGTTTTTCTCTTTCAACAGAAATATTGTTACGAAAGAAAAGGATGCTCAATTCTCGGGTTATGTGTCAAATTGTTCTTCTTACCATCAGAGTGAGAAGAGTCTTGCTAGCACAATTATTAGAGTGGCACAAGATTTTGTTGGAAGTAACAACATTAACCTCCTTGCTCCACTTGGGAAATTTGGTACCAGAGCCCAGGGTGGAAAATATCATGGAAGCGCTTGATATTTTGGTGTACTATTATATGATTTATATGTTTATTGTTCTCATTATGTTGAATGCTGAACATATGAACATGAGGTACAGACAGCAGTACCTCACCTTTGTTAATGGAATAGCTACCATTAAAGGTGGTTCCCACATTGATTTAGTAGTAAACGAAATAAAAACCCATGTGATGAACATTGTAAATAAGGATAACAAGACAGCTACACTGAAATCACACATGATAAAGAATCATTTATGGATCTTTATCAATTCTTTGATTGAAAATATTGCATTTGAATCCCAAACCAAGGAGACACTGACAACTCATTAGAACAACGTTGGTTCAAAGTGTGAAATCCCTCAAGAGGTTTTGAAGAAAGTTGATAAATGTGGAGTTGTTGAGAACATATTATCATGGGCAGAATTCAACTTCATACACTCTTTCTGGACATCTCTACTCAATATTCATTCATTTCTTGTTGAATTCATTACTCCTGTTTTCAAAGAAACCCATAAAAATGGATGGGTATTGTCTTTCTATACCATGCTTGAGTATGAATCATGGAGATAATATTTGGCTGGATCAACATCAGGATGGACGATAAAGTACTATAAAGGTCTCGATATAAGTAATTATAAAGAGGGGAAAGAATATTTTAAAAATTTTGACACATAAAAAAAGACTTCATGTGGATAAATGAGGAAGATGGAGATGCAATTGAATTTTCCTTCAACAAGAAGAAAATAGAGGCCGGAAAGAACTGGCTAAGACTTTTTGAGCCAGGAACATATTTGGACCAGACTGACATGCTTATCAAGTACATCGACTTTGTAAACAAAGAATTGATCCTATTTTCCATGGCTAATTTGTAAATATCCATCCCATCCATGGTTGATGGTTTGAAACGAGGGCAAAGGAAAATATTGTTTTTCTATTTCAAGAAAAAATTTGTTATGCAAGAAAAGGTTTCCCAATTCTAGGGTTATGTCTTAGAGCATTCTTATTACCATCATAGTGAGAAGAGTCTTACTAGCACAATTATTGGAATGGCACAAGTTTGTTTTGGAAGTAATAGCATTAACCTCCTTGCTGCACTTGGGAAATTTGGTACCAGAGCCCAGGGTGGAATAGATCATGCAAGTGTTCGATATGTTTTCATATGCATGTCACCAATAACATGATTCTTGTTCCCAAAATATGATGATGTAATCTTGGACTACTTTAATGAAGATGGCAAAAAAATTGAGCCAACATGGTATGTGAAAATTATTCCAATGGTCCTTTTAACTGGAATGTGAAGGAATTGAAACTAGTTGGAGTTCCTTTGTACCTAATTACAACCTAAGGGAATGCGATAAGATGGATATGATAAAATGGTGGTTATATCACCATAACTAGAATAAGTAAGTATAAAAATAGTATATAAAAAAAATGTTTCAATGTTTAAATGCATGTTCAAACTTACAATCAAATAGAGGAAAAAAAACATACAAAAAACCAGATAATAATCATGAACAAGCTTCATCTTGAATTATGAATTTTAAAGGAACTTACAAAATGTGACACTATGAACCTGGTCAAGGACGCAAGAAAAAATATCCTGGACATGACCATGGTTGACAAGTTCTATTGGTCATGATGCAAGAGGATTTGTACTTGCGCTGCCAAGTCATTCAAAATCCATAATTATCCATACAATAAATAAAAGTAATATTTGTAGTAATTTTTACTCTAATATGAATTCTTATGAGAATGTTAAAACATATGTTGACAATGTCAAAACATACCTGAATAAGCTCCGCTTCATTTGAAGAATAATTTATTGGAGTCGCCTGAACTTGGAACAAGTCTGCCATGATTTGAAAGAGTAGAAACTATGTCAACAGTGACTTTTTTGTTGCTACATTAGATCGAGTGAGGTTTTCTCCAAGATTAAATCTCTCCAATAAATTATTCTCTACTAAATAGGGCCAACCACATGAAAGTGGAAGCTCTTATGGCCCCTCCCCCCCACATCACTATCAATTCACCAATACCCAATCTATATTTCATTTTTTACTTTCATGAGAAGAAAAAAAATTCAATAACTAATAAAAAATCAATGCAACAAAAATTACGCAAGAAAACATTGAAATTTCTTGGCATAAAAATAGTATGGTAAATGAGTTTTTATATAACGCAAAAAAGGTTCCAAGTATGGTAACATTTGTCTTATAATAATACAATATTTTACATTATCAAATTTTATTTTTCTTATTTCTACTTCTAAAGCTCCTAAATACGTCATCAAAAACATTGTGCTCTACCTTTGTTTCGTGCCTTTCCCGCATAGCTGACCTATTTGTGTACTCACGATGTCTGGTCCCATGCAGTGACGGGGCATCGCCTACAAAAACAAACAATATTAAATTTTAATTGTCAGTTTTTAAATACCATTAAACTAGTTCGGTAATATTAATAAAAGAAAAATTCAATGACATTATTTACCTAGTGCACTAGTTGTCACTGTTGGAACCGTTTCCCTGTGTTCCTCTCTAGTGGTAGGATGCTCAAGTACAATATTATCTATCATTTAAACAAAAAAATTTATAAGGACAGAACTCTTAAGTTGTAATTATAAAAAATTATAAGTATAAATTAATTACCATCGTGGCCCTCACTGATTGTAGCATTGTCGGCCTGGTCCCGACTAGAATGATTAGGTTGCACATGAAGACCATGTAGTTCTGGCAATATTTCACTCTCAACGCACTTCTCTACAACTAGGTTATTTGTCTTGTTGAAAGTGTTTCTCCCATGATTTAAACAAAGTTGTTATACATTAAATTTGTGGACGAGAACAAACATATTGAAAGGTTAATGTTTTACCTTATCAGGCATCCTGGATCTTCGGACCTGTCCCAAGCTTCTACGATGTTCAACTACGGCTTGATAGCCAGAATGGAAAGTGATTTCTCTATCTTCCTCTGTTGTTTCCATTCCAAAGTCGTCACCCTAAATTACATATGATTGTGTATTTTTAATGTTATTTGATGGAATTACAAAAATGTTGGAAGGTGATATAATTAATTATAAGATGTTTAGCTACTTACAATTCTTGCGGCTAATTTCAAGTAGCTTCCCTGGCCTAGATTGTGGTGGAATTTTTTTTCAATCCTATCTTTGGTTTCCTTGGAGGTGTCAGGAAACCTATAATCAAAATCTTGAAGTCAGTTATGTAGCACACTTTTATTTTAGACATAGATGAAATTAAAGCTATTGAATTAAAGTTGTAATTTACCTTGCAGGTGAAGTTAGCATTTTTCCTTATTTCTTGGACTTTTTCTCTTTTCCATCATCGATGAGTGCTCTCCACTCCCTCTCTAGAACTATGAGAGGATGCTCGTATCTAGATTTAATTTTCAAGTGTGTCCTATAGGTGTCCGGGGTATATTTTAGATATTTTCCAACTGCCCGAGTGACCACTGTTCTATGAAATGTGCCCACCCCAAAAAGGCCTTCTATATAATCTAGAAGTTCTTTTTTTAGGTTGGAATTATAGGAATTACACCTTATGCGTATGTTTGGGCCAAAAATTACCAATTCCTTGCTCTCTAAGGCCCTGTATAAATTATTGTTTCCTACACAGAAAAAATATATTCTCACTGATTTAAAAATAATAATCATGATAATATGTGTTTTAGATAGAGTACTTGAAACAGTTAAAGTATTAAAACTTACCTGGGAGTTGTATTTGCTTTATAAGAACAACTTAATTGTTCACCAAAAACATGCCTAGAATTATCCCTGTGGAGGTGACATGTGTAGCTCCAGGAAATGTAATAATAAAGTTGGACGTACCAGCTTCATCACTGCCAACACTTTCAGCGGTTTCTTGTGTGTCTTCTTAGGCCAGGTGCATTTCTTGGTTGCTACCTAAAGGCGTAGAAGGTGTATGAGAGGGTTACTCAGGAACATCTTGCCTTTGTGTCCCAGTACCACCAACACCGGGGACATCAGGTTCCAGAAAATGCTACATACAAAAGTTTTTTTTTGTTAGTTTATTTAATGTAAAAAATAAAAATCAACCTATCACAATTGATCTCATGTAGAACAATAAAAATATCATTTTAATTTTTTTTATTTCCTTATATGTTTCTCGCTGGGTCATAAGTTTTCTTATTCTTTTTCCTAATTCAAGTGTTTGAGGCACAATGTCTACCAAACGCTCAAGTTACTTGGTTGCTTTTAGCGCGTTTTTTCGCAGCAACACCAATGGAAATGAGGATGAAGGCAACTCTTCCTTGTTGAGGGAATCATCATGTGCACCTTGACTAGGCGTCTGCATATTTGAACAAAATTAACATTATTTCAATTATGTAAAGAACTAAAATACCTGAAGATAGAGCAAGGTTGGCACTTTACATGTTCTTTGGTTGGCTCCTTTCCGTGATCATCCTGCCACATTATAAAATAATAAGAAGCATGAAATATAAAAAAAAAATGTTAAATATAAAGAAAATAATATGAAACTAAAATTTTTATTTGTTTTTCTATCTTGGGGTTGTTCCTATACTGCGACGATCAGTCTGCCACATTGCAATAAAATTAGAAATGTGAAAACTTGAAAACAATATCTAACTTGAAAGCACAAAATGAAAACTGAAATAATTTCTAAATTTACTGTTCTAATACATAAAATTTGTACATTAAAGAGAAAAAATTTACCATCAAATGACATTCGAGTTTAAAGAGAGTAAACTGTAAATCAGAAATATTAAGAATGTGTCTTCTCTAGGTTTTCAGATCAACATACAACACAACAAGTTAGAAGTGAATTTATAAGGAGGGGAAACCAATATGGCCACCCCATGGATCCACGGTGTATGATTTTTGAAGTGTTCCTTTGTAGCTGCGATATGGTTAGGGGTAGGCCATATCCTTAACACGAGCATATCATGGGATAGGTCCTCTATTGATTCATGCCTTAGACTTTGGTTTCAGGGATATAAGTCATAAATTTCATTGTTGTTATATGTTATATGGGGCATATAGAGAGCGAGAAATGCACCTATCATGTGATGCTAGAATGAGAGCACTAGAAATAGATATTGGAACTAAGAAGAAGGTTCAGGTTGCTTGTTGAATAGAAGGGTTTCAAGAAGAATATCCTCAAGAGGCCAGGGAAAGAGTTGAAGCACTTGTTTATGCTTCAATAAGAGAGGAAGAATTGAGTGCAACTAAGTTTATAGATAAACACTTCACACTTGTGAAATAGAGAGAGGTGACATATTATGAGAAGAAGATAATGAGAGATTGTTTGAGAGTGTCATGGACTATGTGCAAAGTTCGAAGTAGCAGAGGTGTGTGCCAATAAATGATCTTGATGACACAATAGTGAAATTTCTCATTGAGTGTGAAGAAGGCCTCATTGATGATGCTAGTGAGGTATTGGAAGAAGGTCATTGAGGAGAAACTGGTAGAAAAAATAATAGAGGTGGCTAGATGGCCTTTTATATTTAAAGTGGGTGAAATTTATATAAGAATCAAGAAAAAAATGTCCAACAAAAATAAGTGGGTGTAAGGACTACATCTCAAAACTGAGAGCAGGAAGAGAAGGGGCACTATAAATCGTTAAGAGAGACTTTCATAATGGAAAATGGGAACAATCATGTTGAGGGAAAAGATAAACCCTGATCAAAAGGTATTATGCAAAGGAGTGAAGGTGAGGATGAGGGTGAACAGGACATACTTATCAAAAGTCTCATGGACTATGGGGAATCTCCAGGAATAGAAAATGACACTAGGATTTTTTGCAAAGGCTCAAAATATCCAAAAATTTGAAATTAATTTGTTTTTTCACATGCAAGTCATGAAGATCATGAAGGGAAACAATCACTACAAATTGTCATAAATAAGGAAAGCTTATGGAGTTTCCTTTGGGAGACATAGAAAAAAACAGAGTTCTAAGAGTGGCATCTGGACAAGTTTAAGTGAAGAGCTCATGGAGCATGATGTAGAAATTGAGTTGCCGGAAGAAATGAATAAATGAAAAAGGATGAGAAAAAAAAAAAATCAAATTTTTTGATTTGTATGGAATTTAATTTATTTTACGATAGGATATTTGATTTAAAGGTATGCATCTAGCATGGTAAGATGAATTTGGAAGAAAATAAAGCTGCAAAATTTGGACAATAAGAATTGGATAAAGCTTTTGCAACCCTACGACAAAGAGAAGACCATGAACACACACTCAAACAAAAATGGAAATTTGGGTGCAAAGATTTTAAATGATGACAAAGAACCTTACATTTTTAAATCTATCAAATTGCATTTGGATGTAGGTTTCAATAATGACGAGGGACAAAAACCACACATATTTTTCATGATATCTTCCAAAGGAATTGAAATTTTAATGAAGAAGGGAACTTGAATTTTTCATAATGGAGGAAGAGGAAACTCGGTATCATAAAATTCACTAGTGGAAAGAAAATAACCGCTGAAGAAGATGTCAGAAGATGTTGGAGGGGCTCAGTTATTTAAAAATGACATGTTTTATGTAAAGACAGATTTTTCAGTACTCAAGGTTGAAAAGAATGTCCTCGTGGAAGATGAAGAGCAGGAAAATTTATTCAGAAGAGACTGGAATTGGTTTGTTAATGAAACAATAGTTGTGCATATGCATAGAAATAACAATTTTTGGGGGGACCCTAGAGGATTGATCATATTTACCAAGAGGTCAACATTTTTCATTGAGGGATTTTAATGCAGAGGCATTAGTGCTAACTCTACCATTTTCTTTAAAGGCCCAATAGTGATATGTAAATTGTAGATAGAGTTTTATTTTGTCATTTTATTTAGAGTGATTTGTAATAGGGCTAACTTTACTGGAGGAATCCAGATTGGCTAGTTGTTAGGATATTTCGATGTAGATTTTTTAAAAATTGATAATTTTCTAGCTTAGGTAGGACAAATTTCTAGTTAGTTTGTTCTCTTATATTTTCAGCTATTAGAATTACATATCTAGGATTTTTGCACATCAGTTTGGAAATAAAAAAGAGACGAGCTCTAGAAGCAAGCATGTGAAGTTCCCCTTGACATAATTCCTTAATTATTAATTAATGAACTTGTTATGATTTTATGTGTCCATATTTCCTATCATCAAATACCCATATTTTGAATGTTATTGATTCTTATAGGGAAGTCGAACAGTGCAAAAACATCTACAATCCATAAATTGGAATTTACATGTCACGGTGCACATACATTGGTACTTGGTCACCGAAGGGATCAACACCCTGAGTCTGTTATTAGAGGTATCAAGCCGAACCTCGATTTTGACTAAGAATAAACAATTAAAGACGAGAGGGAAGTGTAATCAACCATATTCTTAAATGTAAACAAAATCATTTCTACAAAATTTTGAAAGCTAGATCAAAAGAAGAAATAGATCCTATTGTAAGTCTAAACATGGTCCTATTGATAACCAGTCTGTGTAAAATCAAATAAAGGTCATTACCATTTTTTGAGTTGAAACATTTCCCCCTGAACCAACGTATGTGAAAATGTCTAAATGCAATGCCCTTAAGTACTGTTCCCCCACTTCTGGCCTCTATTACTTTGTTGCCTTTATGGGATATGCTTTCATTCCAACTGCTAGATAATATGGAACAAAAAAACATTTATAGGGCCAGTGCATGGAAGATGCATTAAGTGGTAAGAATTTCATTCACATTGCTGGAAATATTTAGCGGTAATAATTCATAATGTCAATTGATTAATTATGAATTAGTAAACTTAATTAAAAATTACTAATTAAACTATAATGTTAATTGATTAATTAATTTTTTTTTTAATGTTAGGGGCTTAGGGGTTAGGGGAATAGGAGATTAGGGGTTAGAGGACTAGGGTTCAGGGGTTAGGAGAATAATGAGTTAGTGGTTAAGGGGTTAGGGATTGGGGCTTAGGGGTTAGGCGATTTAGATTCATTTAGGGGTTAGGGGAATAATGAGTTAGTGTTCTCTCATGGTTTATTTCCCGAGTCTGTGGAATATTTACAGGTACCTGGGGCTAGTACTACCAGAGTGGTTCAAGTGGAAGGGTGTTTTATTCTTATATATGAAGAGGAGGGGGAGGATGTCATGGAGTTTTCATTGCTTCCAAAACCTCTCCAAAGCCGTCTACAAGTAGGGTTAAAAATAAAAAAGGAAAATTCATTAAGAAAAACTTTTAATACACAAATCTGGTTTTCGGAGGAGAGAAATAAGTGGAACGGATGATGGCATCCTTGGAGACCATACTGGTGGGCATAGCACATGGAAAATTCTTCTCTGCTTTATTTATAGCTGATTGGATTGAAAAATATTGGGGAGAATCTCTGGATAAGGAGGTGGAGGTGATAACCCTATCAAAGGGGTGGTTCAAATCAGGTTTGCAGACAAAGAGATCTAGATTAATGGGTCCTTGCACGCAATTGGGGTTTTGGAATTGTGCTGATTCTCTTCAAGTAGTGGATGCCCATATTTGATGTGAAGTGGGAAAGAGTGGATGAGATCCTAGTTTTGGTGTGTCTGTTGGCATTACCATCGCACTTCTGGAAAATGGAAATTTTCAGGGCCATTGGGAATAATATGTGCATCTTTCTGGATGTGGATATGTCATTTCGGGTTAAAAAATCTTAGAATGTGGCTCATATACTGGTTTGTCTTGTTATAAGGGAAGATCTAGTTGAAAATTTCCACTTACGTCTTGATGAAAAATATTTCTTCCAAATTATTGATTACGAATACCTTCCTTTTCGGTGCCATAGATGTCACAATTATGGTGATCATTTGGTCAGAGATTTCCCTCTAGGAATTAGCAGGAGGCATCGTCAGAGGGTAGTCTACATGAATGATTATCAGGCTCAGGTAGCTAATTAGTCAGAAGGTGGTGTGAAGGTATATATGCAAGAGGTGGTGCATCAGCAGGAAGAGGGGCTTATCCCAATGGAATGGATGAACATATTGAACAACTGTAGATCCCTCTTGTCGGAGATATAGTGAACCAAGTACAGGACCCTCAGGCTCCAGTGGAACCTGCACCAGACTTGGTGGGTATTATCACTCTATTTCTTCCTTCTATTCATGATACTCTTGATCTGTTATTAAATGTTATTCAATCACCCATTTCTTCCAGGCCCCTAGTAAATGAGCCATTTTTCATAAAAAAACATTCTATAATGTCCATGGACATCATGATCACTACTAACATCCCTAATTTATCCATTGACACCATCCCATACAACCTTCATCTACAGGATAAAAAATTCTTGTCTATTGAGGCCTTTAATGCGGGGTTGGGATGTCTTACTATTCCTGAAAAGCCCAAGAAAATAAGCGGTCGAAAAAATCACATATCAAAGACACAATTAAAATCTATGATAGACATAATGGATGGGAAACAAATATCTCTCAAATAGTTGGTGCTTAGAGCGACGCAGACCCATGTCCATGTTTCCAAATGATTTTACTATCTTTGAATTGTAGAGAGTTCTCTATCACTCATAATAAACTAGCTCTAAAATATATCTTCATTAATTATAGATGTGAACATGTGATTATGCTCCAACTGACTTTGGGCTAGGGATATCTATTTATAGCATCCCTCTTTAAAATTCTCTTAAGTTGTTATTTTGTGACTGTGGATGCCAAAGGAAGATTAGGAGGATTATATTTAGGGTTAAAATGCAGTGCCATAAAACATAAAAACTCATGGTGCTCTAAACTGGTCATTGGAGCAGAGGTCTTTTCAACTAAACTAGCTATAGATTTTACAATTTTCAATATCTATATATGGGCCCTATCAGGAGAGGATAGATTTTTGGAACAATATTCTCTCAAAGTCTTACATGCTTGCCTCCAATTTGGTGGTGGGAGGTCACCTCAATTTATCTATAGGCTTGTCTGAAACATGGGCCCCGATGGCTCAAGTAAATCCCCTTGCACATTTTTTCCTAAAAAAATTAAGGTAAGGGCACCTTATTGACTCAAATATAATTAAAATATCCCCTACATGAAGAAACAAGACAGTGGGGGATGCCCGCATGGAAAATATATTGGATCGAAATTTCCTTTTCAATGAATTTTTTCCAAACGTGTTTCCTTAATGAGCACCATCACATGACTTGACCCAACCCGACCTACCCGAACGTTGAAGGTACGATGGAGAAAATGAAAAATTAACGGGTCACAAGAGCATGCACAAGGTAGATGGGTGGTCACAACTTAGAATTTTTGATATGGCCTCCCTCACATGACCCGACCTAACCTGGCCCACCCGAACATGTTTCCTTGGGCGGCCTCACACTGCATGACTTGACCGGACCCAAACCAACCCAACCCGACTGAACGTGTTTCCTTGGGCACCCTAAAAATATGGCATGACCTGACCTGACCCGACCTGAACACGTTTCCTAATTGGGCGCCATCACACGACCCGACCCAAATCGACCCGAATGTGTTTCCTTATTGACACAAGCATTCATAGCTTAGAATTTTTTATACGGCCTCCCTCACATGGTCTGACCCGAACGCGTTTCCTATGGCGCCCTCACATGGCATGACCCAACTCACTCGAATGAAGGGTGCACGAGGGAGAAAACAAAAAACAGATCGCACAAACATGAACAAGCAACACAAGTAGCCACAAATTAGCATTTTTTATATGACCACCCTCACATCACTACCTGAGTCAACCGGCCCAAATGCATTTCCTTGGGTGGCCTCACATGGCACTACCTAACCGAACCCGACCCATCCTGACTTGCCCAAATGTGTTTCCTTGGGTGCCCACACAATACGACACGGCCCAACTTAACTCGACCCAAAAGTGTTTCCTTGGGTGCCATCACACAACCCAACCTGACCCACCTGAATGTCAAAGGCAAGAGGGAGAAAATGATAAACGGGTCACATGAACATTCACAAGGCACACGGGCGGTCATAACTTAGTATTTTTTATACGGCCTTCATCACATGATTTGACCCGAATGTGTTTTCTGTGGCACCCTCACATGGCATGACCCAACCTGCTTGAACGAAGGGCGCACGAGGGAGAAAAAATAAAATGGACCGCACAAAGGTGCACAATAAACATGCGTAGCCGCAACTTATCATTTTTGATATGACCACCCTCACATGACTACTTGACTCTACCCACCCAAATGTGTTTCCTTGGGTGGTCTCACATGACACGACCTAACCGAACACAACCTGACCCACCCAAATGTGTTTCCTTGGGCACCCTCACAATACGGCACAACCCAGCCTGACCTGACCCAAATGTGTTTCCTTGGGCACCATCACATGACCTGACCCAACCCAACCCAATCCGACCCACCTGAATGTCAAAGGCACGAGGGATAAAATGACAAACGAGTCACACGAATGTTCACAAGGCACATGGGTGGTCATAACTTAGCATTTTTGATACAGCCTCCCTCATAGGATCTGACCCAAATGCATTTCCTATGGCACCCTGACATGGCGCGACTCGACCTTTCCGAATGAATGGTGTAGGAGGGAGCAAACAGAAAATGGATCGCACAAACATGCACAAACAACATGGGCAGGCACAACTTAGCATTTTTTATATGACAAACATCACATGACTACCTGACTCAACCCGCCCAAACATGTTTCCCTAGGCGCCCTCAGACGGCATGACCTAACCATACATGACCCGACTTGACAATCCCAAATGTGTTTCCTTGGGTGCCCTCATAACACGGCACACCCTGCCCTAACCTGACTCAAAGACATTTCCTTGGGTGCCATCACATGACCTGACCTAACCCAACCCGTCTGAACATCGAAGGCACAAGGGATAAAATGACAAAAAGGTCACAAGAAATTTCACAAGGTAGACTGGCAGTCATAACTTAACATTTTTTATATGACCTCCCTCACATGATCCGACCCGAATACGTTTCCTGTGGAACCCTCACACGACATGACCTGACCCACCTAAACGAAGGGCGCATGAGGGTGCACACAGAAAAAACGGATCACACAAACATGCACAAGAAACACATGCAGCCACAACTTAGCATTTTTTATATGACCACCTTCACATGACTACCTGACTTGACTCGCCCAAATGCTTTTCCTTGGGCGGCCTCACACGGCATGACCTAACTGGAACGAACCCAACTCGACCCGTCCAAATGTGTTTCCTTGGGTGCCCTCACAATATGGCATGATCCGTCCTGACCTAACTTGAACATGTTTCCTTAGGCACCATCACACGACCCAACTTGACTTGACCCGACTCGCCCAAACGTTGAAAGCATGAGGAGGAAAACGAAAAAAGGTTCGCTCAAACATTCACAGATCACATGGGTGGACATAACTTAGCATTTTTGATACAACCTCCCTCACACAATCCAACCTGAATGTGTTTCCTGTGGCGCCTTCACATGGCACGACCCAACCCGCTCAAATGAAGGGTGCATGAGGGAGAAAACAAAAAACAGATCGTACAAATTTCCACAAGAAACATGGGTAGCCACAAATTATCATTTTTTATATGACCACCCTCAAATGACTACTTGACTCGACCCGCCAAAATGCATTTCCTTGGGTAGCCTCACACGACACGACCAAACCAGACCTAACCTGACCCGACCCACCTGAATGTGTTTCATTAGGCACCCTCACAATATGGCATGACCTGCTCTTATTCGACCCAAATGCGTTTCCTTGGGTGCCATCACACGACCTGACCCACCCAAAGTCTAAGGCATGAGGGAGAAAACAACAAACGGGTCGCATGAATGTTCACAAGGCACAAGGGAGGTCATAACTTAGCATTTTTATACGGCCTCCCTCACACGATCCAACCCAAATTTATTTCCTGTGGCACCCTCACATGACAAAAACCGACCCGCTGGAATGAAGGGCACATGAGGGAGAAAATAGAAAATGGATCGCACAAACATGCTCAAGCAACATGAGCATCCACAACTTAGCATTTTTTATACGACCACCCTCACACGACTACCTAACTCGACCCACCCAAATGTATTTCCTTAGGTAGCCTCACATGGCACGACCTAACCGGACCCAACCCAAATCGACCTACCCGAATGTGTTTCCTTGGGTGCCCTCACAATACAACAGGACCTAGCTTGACCCAACCCGAATGCGTTTCCTTGGGCACCATCACATGACCCAAACTGAACTGATCACCTAACCCACCTGAATGTCGAAGGCACGAGGGATAAAATGACAAATGGGTCACAATAACGTTCACAAGGCACAGGGGCGGTCATAGCTTAGAATTTTTTATACGACCTCCATCACACGATTCGAACCAAACACATTTCCTGTAGTGCCCTCACATAGCATGAACTGACCCACTCGAATGAGTTAGGGCACACAAGGGAGAAAACATAAAACAGATCACTCAAACATCAACAAGCAACACGGGTGGTCACAAATGAGGATTTTTTATACAACCACCCTCACACAACCCGACTCAATTACCAAACTCGACCTGACGTGCCTAAACATGTTTCCTTGGGTGCCCTAAAAATATGGCATGACGCAACTTGACCCGACTCGAATGTGTTTCCTCGTGTGGCCTCACATGACACGACTCAACCATGCCCAAATCGCCTCACTCGAATGTGTTTCCTTGGGTGCTCTTGCATGACCCAATCAGTACATGAAAACCAGACACATTGTTCCTAAACCCTAAACCTGATCATAGGATCGGACACATTGTTCCTAAACTCGAAACCCAATCACAAGATCGAACACATTGTTCCTAAACCCTAAACCCGATCATAAGACCAGACACATTGTTCCTAAACCTTAAACCTAATCACAAGACCAGACACAATGTTCCTAAACCCTAAACCTAATCACAAGACCGAACATAATGTTCCTAAACCCTAAACCCTAACTCTTGAGCATTGTTCCTAGACCCTAAACCCTAACATTGCTCCTAAACCATCACAAGACCGATGGTGTGTCTCCTAAATGTTTCAAGACTAATGCATACTCTCGCAATGTCCCAACATTGATATTTTTCCCCTCTATGTCGCAATACTGACGGTTTCCATGAATGCCGCAATACCGATAGTTGGGACCGAAACGTCACAAGACTGACAGTTGGTGCCGAAACGTCATAATACCAATGGTGTGTCCCTAAACGTCATAAGAATGACCATTTCCCTAAACGTTTCTCTTCTGATGATATTCACAAACCGTTTCTATAGCGACGCTTGTTGGCACGATTAAAAAATTGGTCCAAATTGGGGAAATTTCATTTCATGATGGAGTTGCATTCATTGGAGGCTTCATACTACAATGATCTTGTAGTATCTGGTTCACTGAGGAGCTGAGATCGAGATTGGTCTTGGTTTTGATGCATTATGGGATGCATATCTTTAAGAACATTTATGGGGTGTGTCTGTGAGGATTCACTTGATTGAGATGATCAAGAGGACACTTTGGAGCTTGATAGAGATGCAGCAATGAGATGCCTTGCTGGTATACACTTGGGCATGGGTTGAGCCTTCTTGACTAAACTTTGGTATGCATGTTGGATGCATATTACAGACCTGATGAACATAGCTTCATGGGCCTAAATATGGCACATTGTTGAGAGGTTGTTATTTACTTGATTTGAGGAGGACCTTTGACACATGGATGATGCTTGATAGTTGTGACTCTCCTTTGAACATCACATGGATATTGACATCATGGGTAGCACATATCAGATAGATATGTCTTTCTCGATGGACAACATGCTGCGAATGACATGAAGGGTGCTTCATGGACCTAAATATGGATTACTTTACATTCATATGAGACAAATTATTGATTGAGATGATGGATGTTACAGGATGCAAGAGGAAAAACTAACTTTGATTCTCACTATGAGACCGTATTGTTGGACTGATCATCCGACTATTTTGATTTATGAGGGCTATAGCAGTGTGAAGAGTTATGCTAGATACATAGCAAGTTTTTTTATGTTGAGTTGGTTGGATTACTCAATGCAGAGATTCACATGATATTAACGATATATGATGGGTTGACAGGATATATGTTGTAGCAGCACATGGCCATGATGGAGATATTGACTTCCCACGATGGTATAATACATGGTGATTGTGACGGATGTGTTGATGATCATGGATTGAGGAGATATTTCCCTTAGATATGTTAGACATGAACCTTGATGGTTTATGTCATGATATTATGCGATGATACATTGTGACGAAAGTTCCAATGATATATTATGACGATATGATGCAATGATGATGGTAACGCTATTGGGGACAACAATCTTGTCTTAAGTGGGGGAGTATGTAATACTCACGAGTCGAGGATGATGACTGAGGGAATTAGAAGCATTCGATGGACATGTGATGAAAAACGGTTGATGAAGTGATGAAAACCTGAACCTGTACAAGGTCTGGAAATTTCTCCCTTCAAATTCTTCCCAACTTTCCATGTCCTTTTATGCAGCTTCGACCTTGACCAATGTCTTTCCCATGCCAATGTTTCAATGATACCAACCAATATAATTTCCAAGATTTGATACCAGCTGAAGCCCTATCATTGTATTCTTGCTTCAATATTCAATCTTCAACAAAGATCAACTCACTTTGAATTGAGCACTGATACCATCTACCACGAAGTGGTAGTGGTGCCAGTGCTTCGCTCGTGTGAGGGCGTCCAAGGAAACTCGTTCGGGTGGGTCAGGTTTGGCCATGTCTTGTGAGGGCAGCCGTCTCAAAAATTCGTAGTGGTCATCGTGGGTGCGCCTTGTGCATGTTCAGGTGGGTCGATTCGTGCAGTTTAGGTAGTGCCATTAGGGTATATTGGTTCATGTCGTGGAGGTCACACGTTTGAGTAGTTTGAGTCATGTTGTTCGAGTCGCACACTCAGGCAGGTTGGGTTGTGTCTTTGGGTGGGTCGTGTCATGTCATTCACGTTGTGCATTTAGGTGAGTCGATTTCTACATTCGGGCAGGTTAGGTCGTGCGTTCGTGTGAGTCGGGTCAGGTTGTGTGAGGGAAACCATGTTAAAAATGCTAAGTTCTGACTTCCCGTGTGCCTTTCGCATGTTCATGGGACTCGTTTTCTATTTTCTCTCTCGTGCCCTCGTTCAGGAGGGTCAGGTCATTCCATGGGAGGGTGCCCTAAGAAACAAGTTTGGGTCGGGTTGTGTAGTGTGAGGGAGGCTGTATAAAAAATGCTAAGTTATGACCACTCATGTGCCTTGTGCATGTTCATGCGACCTTTTTTTCTTTTTCTCCCTTGTGCCTTCATTTGGGTGGGTCCGGACAGGTTGTGTGAGGGCGCCCAATGAAACGCGTCTGGGTCGGGTCGTGTGAGGGCCTTGAAGGAAATGCGTTTGGGTGAGTTGGGTCGGGTAATTCTGTATCAGGGCACCTAAGGAAACATGTTCAAGAGATTCATGTCAGGTCGTGTCATGTGAGGGCTCCCAAGGAAATGTGTTCGAGCAGCTCGGGTTATGTCGGGTCATGTCATATGAGGGTCCCCGGGAAAACGCGTTCAGGTGGGTAAGGTAGGGTCGGGTCAGGTTGTGTGAGGGTGCCCATGGAAATGCCTTCAGGTCAGGTCGGGTCATGTGAGGGTGGTCATATAAGAAATGCTAATTTGTGACCACCTTGTTAGGGTCCCGTGATTTGGCCGATTGGCTAGCCAAATGACGATGTAACATCAAACCAAGCTTTGGAGCCCAAGGACCTAGCCTTCCTAGACTCAGAGAGGGCTCTCTCTATAAGTGTAAAAGATGTCGGTGTGTTTACTTGCGATGTTCTGATATTAGGCTAGTTATGAAGTGTGTTTTTAGTTTTTTTGGTTTTTTAAGTTTGTGAGGGATGAAACTGATCAAATACATAAACTGGATAACAAGATGTAGATAAATTGGGCTATGGGGTCAAACAGGTCATGGAAGCTAATGAGGCGATGATGTAAAGCTGCTGTAGGGCCGATTTGATTCACAATAGAAGGGATCTCTGGGCAAAATGGAGTAAATGAACAATAAGTTGGTGAAAGACAAGGGATTTCAAGTGCAAACTAGTTAATAGCAGACATAAACATGTAATAGCAAGCCATTAATCATGCTAGGAATAACTATAAGCCAATCAATACATAGAAATCAAACATTCCAGCCATACATAGAGGTATATGACCCTCTAACTTCGGGAAATAGCTATCAGACTTTGGGGAAAACACATGAGACAAACTAACAACTCATAAACTATGCCGGAACGCCTAAACATAGCCTGTCATTGGGCACTTGGACAACAAGTTTTACAGTTTTATAGTAACAGATCGGGGACCACTGTTTCAAACAAAAACAATCAAATCAGTCAGCAGTGGTGCCTATGGACAAGACCATGGAAAATGAGATAGTAGGACACCATACAACTTCTCAACATACATGGAACCGATGAATAAAACTAAAAACAAAACCTAGTTACCAAAGGCAGCCAAGAATTCCTTAGCACCAAGGGAGAAAACATCACAGTGAAGATTCAGATTTGAGGTCACAGAATGTTCCCAAAATATATTTTACCGATCTAGCAGCATGACAGAATGAAATATGAAATGGAAACTAAATAAAACACATTAAGAAAGAGCATTCATACCATTCTACCATGTCAAGGAATCCATCAACAAGCTTTCAACATTCCTCAAAAGCATCCAAGAGGCAGTCCAAAAATCATAACTCAAGTGTATTCTTCAAAGCTCATATGACCAATGCATTAATTCTTCTCTCAAGTTCAGCCTCTGATTTACAATGAGAACCATGGAATAAATAGGCTTGAGGGAGGAAAACCTCATGGAGCAACTAGCTATCCCATTGGCCATGTCAAAATATCTAAACTTGTCCTTGAGGCTTTGCAAAGCCCAAGGCACAAAATATCCCATAAAATATCTAAAAAACTGCTAAAAACGGAAATTATATTGACTTTACACGATTTTCCCATGATAAAAATAGCCTAACGCACATTTGGGAAAAGCAGATTTTTGGAGTTCAAAAATTGCAAAAATACTTCATATTTATGCCTGAAAAAGGTCCCCTGACTTGCTGGATGCAAATGGAAGCCTTCCCAATGTCGAAATGAGGCTCATGATGGCTCGTTGGAAAGCTCTCTGTGTCTGCTTTCCAATGCAAGTGGAATCATCTCAATCTGATCTCTGAAAGTCCCTCAAAACTGTACCTGTGTGCAAAAACCCAGAAAATAGCAGGCTGCTGATATGGCGGGCAGAATGTGCAAAATGAGGCTGTTTTTCGCCAATTTGGAGAGGCGAATGATCTTCAAATGCCCTGAAAATCGCTGGAGAGCTGCTCATGAAATTATGGAATCCATTGGTATCACCCTCCTCCCTTGACGACTCTTCAAACTGAAATGGCGCATTTATGAGTTTTTGGCGAAAAACCCAAAAATGCCAAAAAACAAAAAGTTTCCGAAATAAGTCAAGAGTATGTATGACCCTCATGTAATCATAGGAGTATTCTCCAAGCTTTTCAAGCCAAAATATTACAATATGCTTTTGCTTTTATTTCATATAGCGCCTTCTCAAATTTCTTCAATTTTTCTTAGCACCACTTTTGCCTGCAACCTACTTTAGCTTCAAAGTGAAGGTCCCGTGATTTTGAACAAATACACACGTTTTATCAATAATACCAAAATTTATTAACATTCCTTCACAACTGATACACTTAGCTATGCAACTATCCCATTGGCCATGTCAAAATATCTAAACTTGTCCTTGAGGCTTTGCAAAGCCGAAGGCACAAAATATCCCATAAAATATCTAAAAAACTGCTAAAAATGGAAATTATATTGACTTTACATGATTTTCCCATGATAAAAATAGCCTAACGCACATTTGGGAAAAGCAGATTTTGGAGTTCAAAAATTGCAAAAATACTTCATATTTATGCCTGAAAAAGGTCCCCTGATTTGCTGGATGCAAATGGAAGCCTTCCCGATGTCGAAATGAGGCTCATGATGGCTCGTTGGAAAGCTCTCTGTGTCTTCTTTCCAATGCAAGTGGAATCACCTCAATCTGATCTCTGAAAGTCCCTCAAAACTGTACCTGTGTGCAAAAACCCAGAAAATAGCAGGCTGCTGATATGGCGGGCAAAACGTGCAAAATGAGGCTGTTTTTCGCCAATTTGAGGGGGCGAATGATCTTCAAATGCCCTGAAAATCGCTGGAGAGCTGCTCATGAAATTATGGAATCCATTGATATCACCCTCCTCCCTTGACGACTCATCAAACTGAAATGGCGCATTTATGAGTTTTGGCCAAAACCCAAAAAATGCCAAAAAACAAAAAGTTTCCGAAACAGGCCCAAAAATGGCATGCATGACCCTCAAGGGTCCATAGAAACATGATCCGAAGCTGAAGCCAAAATATCGAGGGCTGATGTGCTTTTTGCTTCTTTCCGTGCTAGGCGCCTCTCCTTCAACTTCTTCAATTTTTCTTGTGCTACCTTCAATTTTCGCCTGGCAAACTGATTTAGCTTCTGAAAGTGAAGAGTCCTTTTTCTCTGTAGCTCAAGATCCCTATTTTCCTTCTCAAGCTTTGTTTCCAAATGCTGGTTAGCCCTCTCAAGCCATGCTTCCTTGAATAAGCCACCTCTACACTTCTTAAAAACAGTCCTTCAACTCTGGATACACTTCAGCTATGTAACCTTTTTAACAATGGTAACAGGGGTAAAAGATGGGGTAACTGCTTTGTAGATTCCCTGTGCACAGTTTTGAACAATCACCCCTCTTGTGACTTTGTTAGAGGCCAACCTACACTGTTATTTGTGTTTTCAAAACAAAACTCGAATATAATAACCCTGCTCTTCAGGTCATTCACCTTGAAAAATACCTCTGTCAACAGATTCCTGTAAAGACCATACAGTGGAAAAGAAAGGAGACCTTTTGGTTAGGTGAAAAATTAGCCCACAGTGTTAAGGAAAACACCTTTCACTTATGAATTTTGAGAAGTCAATCACCATCTTTGTACCTCTGGCTTCAATGTAAACTTGATCATCAACAAGTGCCCAATCACTAACAACCCTGCCTTCTAGAAAATGGCCCTGTTTCACCCTCAGAATCCCTCTGTCAACAAATTTCTGTAGAGACCAAACAGTGGAAAGAAAGGAGACCTTTTGGTTAGGTGAAATATTAGCCCTCTGTGTTTAGGAAAACACCTTTCACTTGTGAATTTTGAGAAATCATCCACCAACACATCTATACCCCTGCCTTTGATGTCAAATCCAACATCAACAACCTCTGTCCTTCACTATGCTGTTTACTTTTGAAAATCTCTGTCAATAAGTCTTCAACATGATACAATATGTTTTCGGTATAAGCAGACCTAAGTTAGATGTATAACCAATGCACAGTGGTTTTTAGGAAACATACTCTCTGCTTGTGAGTCTAGGAGGTCAACATCATACCTGTACTTCTGTCTTAATCTTAACTTCAAACACCAACAACTTTGCCTTTTTAGAAAATGACTCTGCACCTTGGAAAGTTTTGAGAAATACAATACCACTTTGGTATCTCTGCCTCCAAAGTTTAGAAACCCATCCACGAACTATGCTCCTCAGTATACTGTTCACCTTGGGAAACTCTTTTTAACAAATTTACAGTGAGAGAATCTAGTGAGTGAAAAGCAATCTGCTTAAAATAGTGTACTGTGAGAAGATGCCACTGACTACTCTGCTTTTAAAGTCTTTGATGTCAACCTTAACACAAAAAACTCCCTGTTCAAGGAAACTTTCAAACATCCAACAATTCTGTCCTGTGCAAGAGTGTGTCCTCCTTTCATTGTTTGTTCATCAAGCAAGTCACCATACACAGGTCTAGACAACAAGAACACAGGGCTGAGGTAAAATGACAGAGCTTCTAGAAGACTAACAAGCTTTTTAGACAGGGATTACCAGAGTCTTCTCTTTCAAAACAATAAAAAATGTCAAACCCCCTCACTGAGTATACTTCACTGTTTTAGTAGTGTGGAAATGTATGGATGATAGCGTGAAAGGTTCTTCATTAGAATTAGGTCTGTATTTCTACAACGAAAGTCCTTTTTTAATTTAAAACACAGTCCTTCACAAGACAACCTCTGCCCTTAGATTGATTTGAAAATGAGCAAACTGTTTCTCAACCATAAAACCCCGCATTGCAACTACCTCATCTCACTGTGTAGAAAAACTGCTTTTGTTTTTAGCAATAATGGCAAGGTCTGGGGTTTTCAAACATTTTGGTCACTTATCAACACCTTGCAATCGATGGGAGTTCATAAAAATACCTCGAATTTGATGGATGCTCGCTTGAAAGGATGCAAGAAACCCTGGATAGCTTGGAAAAGTCGCGTGGCAACCTCTGGAGAAAACCCGTCGCGCAAAAGGAACGTGTCGGGTCGGCCTGTCGTGTGGTCGGGCGGTCACCTACAGGCACGTCGCGCCCACCTACAGGCACGTCGCGCCGGTGTTGAAAGCCTTTGTAAAATGATGCCCAGGCACGTCGCGCCTAAATCCAGGCACGTCGCGCGACTACGAGATACGATTTGTGATTTTTGTAGTTTCTTTCTTGTTTGATGTTTGTGGTTGGATTTTGACTCAGCCGTTTTGAAAATGGAATCCCACTCTCACACTTCAAACTTATATCATTTTCAAACAAACATCCCAACGGTCATTTGAACATTAATTTTTAACTTTGTTTAGTGTTCAAACCTTGGGTTTGTAACTTGAATATATACATCCGATTCTTGATTCTACCCCCGGGCTTTGAACCTAAGCAACTTCAACAAATTCTTCATTACTTCCGTCACAGCGTTATAAAATTGCCAATGAGATACCTGAAATAGGTTTGTTGCTGATAGGACATGATTCTGTAGGCCTGTTTTGACAATCTTCGGTCCTTTGACTGCTTTCTCCAATCTTTAACACAGAAGGTGCCAAGTTCACTGACCCAACTTGGATTTGCATATGGCTTCTCAATTTCAAAGGCGCCTCCTTTTTGTTTCAAACAACTTCCTGCTTGAAGGTACATTACTGATGATATATCTATCTTTTGAATGGTGGGAGGAATGCACTTGATTCAAACTTAAAGACTGACCATTTATCAAACTGCCTCTTTGTCTATTCGTAGCATTGTATACCTGTCATCATGCACTCTATGACTCAACCTTGGTCACTGTTTTACTTTCCCAGTGATAAATTGCTGCTTCTAGGTGATTCACAAGTTTTTCTCTGGACTGTAAATACACTTTTTAGGTTGCATCCTCTCACACTAGACTTCTCTGTTTACTCAGAAGGGATTTCCTTAGATTTCTGGGCAGGTGATCATGGAATGTCTTTAACCCCTTTTAAATCAACTGCTCCTTTGGCATTAATAGCATACAATATGTTCAATACTTTCTCTTTTCCACTAGATGTACTGTCTAACAGATGGTTCTTTGAAATAGGAGTATCAATACCTTTACATTATCAGCACTATCCTTCATCTGTGTAATGAATTTTCTTCCTTTTTAGCATCCTTCCACTGCTTTCTTGTATCAATCAGTTTCAACAACCTGTAGTAGCTTGGGCCATCTACTCATGCATGGAGGAGGCTCTTCATTAGGTAAGGTATTTGAAGGTTTTTTAACAATTCTTTTCGAGACAGCTTTTCTCTGAAGGTGATGGTAAGTAAACCACTTGGAAAACATCAGTCTTAGCATCTTCACTTGCAAGCATCATTGTGTGTCAGCAAAAACCCTAGCCAGAGTAATACTGTCTCCCTGCACTATCCTAAGGGTGATTGAGATATTTGGCTTGTTCATCTCATGATTGATTACTTTGACAAATAACCTTTATGACTATGAAGGTCAGTGCTTTCTTGAAAAACCAAGAACTTTCTCCTGCCTGTGTAATGGCATTGGTTATCATCTGTTCTATTTGATCTTGTGGATAGACAGGGTACTTATGCTTTGGAATTTTCACCAATGACATGCCTTTCTTCATTTCATCAATTCACATGATTCTGAAAGTTTGAGATGAGCTCCTTTATCAAATCAGACTTTCATTTCTTTTGAGCTAGCATATTGCAAGCTCCATTCCTGTTATGATCATCAATTACATTCATGAAACCTGAAGATATTGTTTCATTGTTTCAGTAAAGGCAAACCTGGACTTTTGCAACCTTCTGAGTCAAAACTGGCCTGCGCCCTCTGCTTATGGATGAAGGAGGCGCCCTAACCCTCTGCTTGTAAATGAAGGAGGTTCTGGGCCTTGACAATTTACCATTTTGCTGAGATAGTGGCGACCCTTTCTTACTGTGATTTTCATGCTGGAAAGAGCTGTAAGGTCCTGATGAGTGAATTTTGTTTTGCAGCTTCATCTCAGGCTCACAATACATTTAGAAGCAGTTGTTCCTCTAAGTGTAGATCAAGCAATTCTTCCTGAGATGAAGTTATATTTCCTGCCTTTGAAGAAACCATAGAACACTGTGAAAAACCTACTAGTCAGCTTGAGATTGGGCTTTATGCAGTGCTGAGACCTAAGGAATATGAGTGGCGCGACTTAAGGCTGTTTGTCAACTTCATTTGCAAATTAAGGGATCAATCATGGTAGGTCTGCTGCAGATGGAGGCTTCTTGGCTTTTTGATGATTGCCAAAGGTGAAATGTCCTAAAACGCCACTTCCTAACATAGGGGAGACTATTGAAACAGATGCAGATTTGCCTTTTAAGGCTGATGGGCAGACCAATAGGGCTGAAGCTAGATAGGATTGTGATATGAGGTTTTTGATGTTGCCAGGGGTGGACTGAATAGGTAGAAAGGCGAAAAAAGTTTTGGGAGGGTTTTCTGGATGACATATTGACATAAGGAAATCAGTTTCTAGAAAACTCAGCTGAAGATATAGTTATCACTAACATGTAAAAAATACTGATGGCTAACAGTGGCTCCATTTGGGGAGGGCAGCTCCTCGTCAGGAGGTGTCCAGAATTCAGATTTTTGGATTATGAAGACTAGTGCCTTATCCATTGGCGCAAAATTTACCCTTCTCTTGATGTTATTTCTGAAAAGTGACAGCATGGTTAATCATCAATGATACTTCTACCTACCCCACTATCTTTCCTAACATTTTTTCTTCTCTTTGGCGCATTTGAACTAGCAGCCTTTTGACAATGCATATTTTTCTTTTTGCAAAATGAAACTATCTATTTCTACTCTTATATCTGCTGGGAGTTCAGATTAAGCTGATGAACTCCTTCATTTCTCTACCTAAAACTAGATCGACTGTCAAGATTAAGCAGTTTGACAGGATTTCATTCTCTAATCTACAACATGAAATTCAAAAATGATCAAATTAGGATTAGGCAGTCTGATTTGTCATGCATTTGCGGCATAGAAGACAAGCTGCACACAAATGTTATTCTGCAACAAAGGAAACTAGACAAGCGGGCTAAGATGTACAATGTATTTTTCATCCCTTGCTTCTCTCTTTGGTTCTGTTTTAGGCATGTGGAACCAGAATCTCTCCCTAATCTAAGCTCTTGTGATAAGTCAATCTTACACAATGTTGACTATCTTGACACTCACTAACTTATCAGCAAATAAATTTAAACATGCTCAGCTATGATTAGGCTAGATAGCTGCACAAGACATTGAAGTACTAGTAGCGGCATTTAGACTTGCGTGCTTTCCGAAGGACTGTTTTTTTTTGGAACATGGGGCTTTACCACTGATTTTTAGAATCTGCCTTCTTTTTCTACTTTTCACTGTTTTTTGTATTTTCTGCTTTTTCACTTTCTCTTCAAACAAACTACAAATGAAAAAAAGTGCTCACAAGGCTGAGTTTTAACTATCTACCTATCCTAATCTAAACTGTACACAACATACATTCATTTGGTGAACTCTTCTTTCCAATGTAACCAGTCAAGTAGATGATCAAATGGGTAATTCTGGTTTAGTTCTTTCATGATGTAGAAGTAATGAAAAGGCCACTCCCACTTGGTTTGTTTCTGGACAGTAGTGCTTAAGCTTTTTCTCATTCTTGGCAGCAACTTGTTCATGATAAAACCCACTACTCTTTCAGACTTCTTAAGGAAAACAAAAAATGGATCTTGGAATAATGCCTGATCTAGAGGTTTTGAGATATAGGATTCATTCAAGACTACTCTTTCAGACTTCTTAAGGAAAACAGCAAATGGATCTTGGAATAATGCCTGATCTAGAGGTTTTGATATACAGGATTCATTCAAGACTACTCTTTCTTCCACGTGGCTATATTTGGGACCCCCCTGGTAAAGCAACTCTTCTTCATGATCACCCGAACTGTTAGACTCATCATGTATTGCAGTGTAGTTTTCATTCCAAGCTGATGTGTTCTGATTAAGTGGACTGAAAACTGTGTGGAGGTTATTAGTTTGGTGAGCAGGGATACATTGTGATAGTAAATTATCTTGAAAGGGTAGTGAGACAACTCTCATGTGTTTATCAGCCTCTTTTTCTTCATCTGCAATTTGTGACTCAATGGAACTTTGTGGTTGCAAATCTAGAGTTAAGGAAGATTCCGTGTCCAAAATGACTTCCTCAACTATTTCAGGAAAAGGCCTCTCATTTACAACATGCTCAAGAAATTCATCATCTTCCTCAAGCTCATCATCAAAGCTGAAACAATGTTGATCTCCAATTATGTGAATGTTATCTCTGATGGACTGAAGTGAAGTAGAGAAAAGAGTCTGAGACTCTTCACTTACTTCCAAACTTTCAAGGCTATCCTCATCAGTGTCATATATGACCTGTAATGCTTGCTCACTTTTCTCAAGTTTATGAAACTGAGCTTCCTCCCAAAAATCAAAAGCTGAGTGTTCTGCACAGTTAGTGTCTGTTTGGAAATCACAATCATCAACATATTGATCAAACCTTGGAGAATCATTAACAAAAGAAATGTCATCAACCATGCACATTGGACTATCAGATTGCTTTTCTTCAAATTGATCTACACATCTGTTTTCTGATTTATGACATGCAAGATTAACAGGAGAAAGATTAGAAAAGTTGTGGTTATGTGAAGATTCAGAGGCTGTCTGTATGTTTATAAGTTGATCTATTTCCTCTTCAGTTAAAAAGGGAGGCATTTTCCTCTCTCCACAACAATCCTCTTTCTCTTGGGAAATCTGATTTAAAGGATGAATGTCTTTTTGGGCTTCACCTATGAGAGATGATGAATCATCACTCATGTCCTTAGAGAGATCTTGTGGGTTCTCTTTCATTTCTTGCTTGTTTTTATCTTCAACCAATTCTTTGTGATGTTGAGGATAGTTATCATGTAATTCATGAGTTTTTTCTGATAGATGTTCAGGGGGCCAATTTTCTTTTATGAACTCAAATGACTCCCAGCATAAAGGTAGAGATCCTACAGGTTTTGCTTTATCTTCTATCTTAGATTTGAATTCCTCTTCAATCAGCTCTGCTTGATTTAGGTGAGAGTTAACTTGAGCAGGGTTTTCCTGAATAATTGCTGAGAGATCTTTAGGATGCAAATTTTCTTTCAAAGTTTGGAATGATTTAAAGCATAAGGGTATAGATCCTAAAGGTTTTGATTCTTCTTCCATTTCAGAATCTGTGATTTCAAAATGGCTGATAGTGTCTTTAGAGCATTCCTCTAGGTTCTTTATTAGGCCTAAACATTTGTCTTGACTTGAGTCAAAGGAATACAGGTTTTTGTAGGGTTGAGTTACTTCTAGTCTTAGGTTTTCCATGACTTCTTTAGGCATGAGGTTATGGGAGGCACCAGAATATAACATGGCATTATGTAATATCTTGTCCCGTATGTTTAGGCTTACGTAGGAAGGGGAAATAGATCCTTCTTGATATTGACCTTCTATTTTCGGGCCGGATAAGAGCTCGGGTTTGTTTTTAGTTAGATTTAAAGTATTTGCCTTGCTCCCTATGTCAAAAACTTTGAAAATTTGAGATCTATACCTATCTACAGTTATTAGCTCAGTAAGGGGTATGGTAATTTTTATTTCGGAAACTTCCCCTTCGAAACTAAAAGGAGTTTGTAGTTTGGGCAGATTTGTTTCAGCTTTTTCAGACATGAACTTTTCTATGCTCTTAATTTGTTGATTCTAGTTTGAGACCTTGTTTGACACAGTCACCTCGGGAGTCTTTGTGGAGGTACTAGGAGTATCCGATCTAAGACTTGTTTGAATAGCTTTATCTTTGTTTTGGTCAATTTTCTTAGCCATAATTTTGTTGCTATCCGTGGCTTTTTTAAGGATGGTGTCAGAGATTTTAGCAGTGTCAGGGCTACTCTTCTTGGAGTGGTCTTGGTTTTTTCTGCTTCTAAGGTTATACTGCCTATGAGCTTCTATAATGGCATTCTGAAAATCTATGGCAGGATCTTCGAGATCTTCATAGTCGGTTTCGTCCTGACTTAGGGAGCATAACTCTTGCTCTTCTGCTGTGAGGTAAACCTTACTCGCGTTATCAGAACCTATGAGTTTCCAATGATTTTCATCAATGGGTGCGGTATCCTTATTCTCTTCATCAACATAATTCTCACTGAAGGATGGTCTGATCTGCTGATCATTTCCTCTTGGTTTATTTTGAGACTGATCTTTTCTAAAGCCTTGTTTCTGGTTTTGAGGGTTTGGTTGGTTGTCCCTAGGAGGCGCTTTTTCACTCATTTTTTCCCACATCTTTGTCATGGATTTTATCAGGCCATATATTCTAGGATCTAGGGAAGGAGATGAAGTGGAGACCTTATCTCTATATGGGACTTTTCCTTCTAATCTAGTCCTGGCTCTTTTTTCTGATAAGTTGGCTTCTGTTTTTATGGCTATTTGTTGCATTTCCTCTAGGGTAGGGGGATCCTTGTCTCTCAGATGATATGTCATGTCTGGATCAAAACCCTCGGGGAATTTTGCCAAGATTAAACCGAGTGGGGGTTTGAAGTGAGGTGGGAGGGCGTTATACACATTGTTGAACCTAGTGGAGTATGCCTAGACACTTTCCCCGTTTTCCCGTTTTAGGTTGTTATATTCTGACAGGATTTGAATAGGGTTCCTTCGGACTTCCCACTTGTTCATGAAGACTTGGCAGAGTTCTAGGATGTTGTGGATGCTGTTTGGAGGCAAGCTTTTAAACCATTTTTTGGGTTCTCCACCCAGGCTTTGGGCGAATATTCTCATTCTGACGGTTTCGTCGTGTACTTCCATGTATTCAAAAGCATCACTAATCCTACTTACATGCTGTTGAGCTGTGGTGGTGTCTTCTCCGGTAAAGTGTGGGATTTTGTCTTGATATTTGTTTGGGAGAGGAGCTAAAGGTGGTGGCAACACCAAAGGTGCGTACCAGGCTGCCATGACTGGAGCTAATGGATGATGTGCAAGATGAGGACTAGTAGGCTGAAATGAAGTGGTTTGAACAGTGGTGGTTTGACCAGGTGTGGTGGATGAACTTAGACTAGTGATCTGGTTTTGAGCAGATCTGGGATGATAGGAGCCAAACTGATAAAGAAGCTGGAAATCAGGAGGAGTGGTGGGTGAAGCTTCTCTAATAGGGCTCTGTGGTGGGTTCAGGGGTTCAATATCGTCGAAGTTTACCTTACTATATGATTTTCTTCTGGGAAAAGCTTGTGATGACTCTAGTTCAAAAGGTGAATCTAGTAGGATAGTGCGATGTTTAGGTACAGATCTTGCTCTACGGGTGGATCTACCAGTAGCTAGATGGTCAGTTTCAGAAGCTTGCCATAGAATCTTTTCTGGGTCATCTACTATGATAGGGGGATTTGGGTTTGGATGGGCTCTGGTATTGATTCTTCGTGGAGCCAGATTTTAGATCCAGGGTTTAGAGAGAATGGTATTGGTGAATGTTTTGGATGGGTGATTTTTCTAAGGTTCTACTAAGGCGAAGGATGGTCAAAATAAAAGGGATGGATTAGTGGAGTCGCCAGGTGAAAATGGGTTGTTTTTGTGAAGATAGCTATGGTCCACCACCAGTAACTAATCTGAGAATGTTTTTGGATTTTCTGAGTTTTATCTGCAGCCTATGGTTTAAAGTATCCTAGACTTGTTTCAACACTTTGCTAGGGTGATGAGAACAAAAAAGAGTTTACTCTAAAAAATGGGTCTAGGGACTGCTTGCTTGTTTATGGTACCTGAAGGACTAAAGAGTCTATAAGAGTTTGCTGGACTATTATGTACTCAATGTCTTACCATCTCCCGCTATGTTAGTGAGTGATGGGATAGGTCTATCGGATAGTAGCCTAGAGTTTGGTGAAATAGTAAGGCTTACTAGAAGTTAGTGGAGTCGCCAAGTGGAAAATCAGTTGTTTTGAGGTATATTTGTATGGTCCACCACCAATACTAACAAAAACCAATCTAAGGGAGTATTTTTGGGGTTTTTTGAGTTTTATGCGCCTATAAGGTTTGGAAAGGTTTTCTATAACTGACTCATCATTTTGCTAAGATGGTGAAGGAGCTATTTTCTACCTTTCAAACAATCTCTAAGTTTACTAAGCTTGATTGAGACTTCGGGAGTTACTAAGTTGTACTTAGATTGTCACTAACTCGGAAGGTCCTACTGTGAGTGTCACTATGTTAGTGAGCAGTGGGATAAGTCAATCAGATAGTATTCTCAAAGGTTTCTAAAGATGAGGGAAACTAAGCTTTTAATCACTCAGGGTCCCACCGTGATCGCCATTATGTTAGTGGCGATGAGGTGGCTAAATCGGATGGTATTCTAAAATTTAGAAAAGTAGTAAGGCCTACTGGAGGCTAGTGGAGTCGCCGCGTGGATTTTTAGTTGTTTTGAGGTATATGTGTATGGTCCACCACCAATACTATCAAAAACCAATCTAAGGGAGTTTTTTGTGGTTTTTTCTGAGTTTTATGTAGTCCTGAGGTTTGGAAGAGTTTCCTATAACTGACTCATCATTTTGCTAGGATGGTGAGACAACCAGATTCTACTCTTCTAAGTTTGACTGGGATTTTGAGAGTTCCTAAGGGATACCTAGGATGTTTTGACTCAAGGTCCCACCGTGATCGCCATTATGTTAGTGAGCGGTGGGATAAGTCAATCAAACAGTATTCTTAAAAATAAGGGACTTCTAGAGTTCTAAGGTGTCCTTAGATTGTCACTAACTCAAGGTCCCACCGTGATCGCCATTATGTTAGGGTCCTGTGATTTGGCCGATTGGCTAGCCAAATGACGATGTAACATCAAACCAAGCTTTGGAGCCCAAGGACCTAGCCTTCCTGGACTCAGAGAGGGCTCTCTCTATAAGTGTAAAATATGTCGGTGTGTTTACTTGCGATGTTCTGATATTAGGCTAGTTATGAAGTGTGTTTTTAGGTTTTTTGGTTTTTTAAGTTTGTGAGGGATGAAACTGATCAAATACATAAACTGGATAACAAGATGTAGATAAATTGGGCTATGGGGTCAAACAGGTCATGGAAGCTAATGAGGCGATGATGTAAAGCTGCTGTAGGGCCGATTTGATTCACAATAGAAGGGATCTCTGGGCAAAATGGAGTAAATGAACAATAAGTTGGTGAAAGACAAGGGATTTCAAGTGCAAACTAGTTAATAGCAGACATAAACATGTAATAACAAGCCATTAATCATGCTAGGAATAACTATAAGCTAATCAATACATAGAAATCAAACATTCCAGCCATACATAGAGGTATAAGACCCTCTAACTTCGGGAAATGGCTATCAGACTTTGGGAAAACACATGAGACAAACTAACAACTCATAAACTATGCCGGAACGCCTAAACATAGTCTCTAAGTCATTGGGCACTTGGACAAATAAGTTTTCATAGTTTTAGGCAAAGGGCTAGATCGGGACTAGGCCTCCTTGGTTCGACAAAATGATCAACAAATCAGTCAAAGAGAAAGTTTTATGGACAGAACTATGGGCAGCTGATAGGTAGGTAGGGAAAACCATACATCCTACTCAACATACATGGAACTGATGAATAAAACTAAGCAACAAAACCTTAGGTTACTAAAGAGCAACTAAGAATTCTTTATCATAACTAAGGGAGAAAGAAAACATCAAGCTATGAAGATTCAGGGATTTTGAGGTGCCTCCATGGGCATGTCTCAAAATCAATCTTTACTGATCTATAGCAGCAAGAAAAATGAAATATGAGTGAAAACTAGAAGACAAAACACATTAAGAAGCACTATACCATTCTACCATGTCAAAGAATCCATCAACAAGCCTTCAACATTCCTCAAAAGCATCCAAGAGGCAATCCAAACATCATAACTCAAGTGTATTCTTCAAAGCTCATATGACCAATGCATTAATTCTTCTCTCAAGTTCAGCCTCTGATTTACAATGAGAACCATGGGATAAATAGGCTTGAGGGAGGAAAACCTCATGGAGCAACTAGCTATCCCATTGGTCATGTCAAAATATCTAAACTTGTCCTTGAGGCTTTGCAAAGCCCAAGGCACAAAATATCCCATAAAATATCTAAAAAACTGCTAAAAACGGAAATTATATTGACTTTACATCATTTCCCAATGATAAAAATAGCTTAACGCACATTTGGGAAAAGCGGATTTTTGAAGTTCAAAAATTACAAAAATACTTCATATTTATGCCTGAAATGGTCCACGACGATGGATGCAGATGGAGAAGCCACTAGATGTCCAGAAATGTGGGCTCATGGTAAAACAGTTGGAAATCTATACGTAATCGATTCCAATGCAAGTGGAATCACCTCAATCTGATCTCACGATCTTCCCTCAAAACTGTACTGTGCAAGAAGCAGGAAAAAATATAGAACTTATGATATATTGTGAGAGCGAGAATGTGCAAAATGAGGCTGTTTTTCGCCAATTTGAGGGGGCGAATGATCTTCAAATGCCCTGAAAATCGCTGGAGACCTGCTCATGGAATTATGGAACCCATTGGGATCATCCTCCACCCTTGACAACTCATCAAACTGAACTGGCGAATTTATGAGTTTTTGGCGAAAAACCCAAAAATGCCAAAAAACAAAAAGTTTCCGAAACAAGCCCAAAATTGGCATGCATGACCCTCAAGGGTCCATAGAAACATGCTCAGAAGCTGAAGCCAAAATATCAAGGGCTGATATACTTTTTGCTTCTTTCCGTGCTAGGCGCCTCTCCTTCAACTTCTTCAATTTCTCTTGTGCTACCTTCAATTTTCGCCTGGCAAACTGATTTAACCAGAAAGTGAGTCTGTGATTTTGAATAAAATGCAACAATTTTTTCTTGGAATAAGCTACCTCTGCACTTATTAACAATCAGTCCTTCAAATCTGGATACACTTCAGCTATGCAAACTTCTCAATAGAAAACCATCAATAAAGATGAGACAATATGCTGTATAAATTTCCTGTATGTAGTATTAAGCAATCATTTCTCTTGGTGAGTCTGCTAGGGATCAACCAACACTGGTATTTGTGTTTTCAAAACAAAACTTCAATCTAAAAAACCCCGCTTTACAGGTCATTCACCTTGAAAAATACCTCTGTCAACAGATTCCTGTAGAGACCATACAGTGGAAAAAAAAGGATACCCTTTGAAAATTGTAATTATTACCGGTGTTAAAACTATTAACATCATGAATTTTGAAGTCAATCACCATCTTTGTACATACGCTTCAATGTAAACTTGATCATCGACAAGTGCCCAGTACTAAACCTGCCTTCTAGAAAATATGGCCTTGTTTCACCTTCGAAAAATTAGTTCAACAATCTTCAGAATGATACAATGTAGTGCAATGAAAAAGCAGACTTAGTTTAGGTGAAAAATCAATGCAATAGTGGTTTAGAAAACACACTCTCTGCTTTGTGAGTTTAAAAAGTCCACCAACACATCTATACCCCTGCCTTTGATGTCAAATCCAACATCAACAACCTCTGTCCTTCACCATGCTGTTTACTTTTGAAAATCTCTGTCAATAAGTCTTCAACATGATACAATATGTTTTCGGTATAAGCAGACCTAAGTTAGATGTATAACCAATGCACAGTGGTTTTTAGGAAAAATACTCTTCTGCTTGTGAGTCTAGGAGGTCAACACAATATCTGTACCTCTGTCTTAATCTTAACTTCAAACACCAACAACTATGCCTTTTTAGAAAATGACTACGCACCTTTGGAAGAGTTTGAGAAATATAGCTATACTTGGTATCTCTGCCTCAAAGTTTAGAAACCCATCCACGGGCATGTCTCCTCATTATCTGTTCCACCTTAGAAACTCTTTTAACAAATTCTGATGAGAGAATATAGTGAGTGAAAAACAGCCCTCTGCTTAAAATAGTGTGCGTGAGGAGATGCCAGCGACTACTGCACTTTTAAAGTCTTTGATGTCAACCTTAACACAAAAAAACTCTGTTCAAAACTTTCAAACATCCAACAATTAGTCTGTGCAAAGAGTGTGTCCTCAATTCCTTCATTTGTTCATCGAAGCAGAGTCACCATGCAGTCTGAATTCCCAGCGAAAAAGCAAGAACACGGGGCTGGTAAAATGACAGGCTTCTGAGGGGAGCCTAACAAGCTTTTTTGAGCTGGATTTGCAGAGTCTTCTCTTTCAAAACAATAAAAAATGTCAACCTACCTCATGAGTATACTTCTTGTTTTAGTAGTGTGGAAATGTATGGATGATAGCGTGAAAGGTTCTTCATTAGAATTAGGTCTGTATTTCTGCAACGAAAGTCCTTTTTTAATTTAAAACACAGTCCTTCACAAGACAACCTCTGCCCTTAGATTGATTTGAAAATGAACAAACTGTTTCTCAACCATAAAACCCCGTATTGCAATTACCTCATCTCACTGTGTAGAAAAACTGCTTTTTTTTTTAGCAATAATGGCAAGGTTTGGGGTTTTCAAACATTTTGGTCACTTATCAACACCTTGCAATCGATGGGAGTTCATAAAAATACCTCTAATTTGATGGATGCTCGCTTGAAAGGATGCAAGAAACCCTGGATAGCTTGGAAAAGTCGCGCGGCAACCTCTGGAGAAAACTCGTCGCGCAAAAGGAACGTGTCGGGTCGGCCTGTCGTGTGGTCGGGCAGTCACCTACAGGCACGTCGCGCCGGTGTTGAAAGCCTTTGTAAAATGATGCCCAGGCACGTCGCGCCAAATCCCAGGCACGTCGCGCCGCCTCTGAGTGCAAATTTGTGAATTTTCGCCCAATTTTCTTGCTTGTTTGATGCTGTGGATGCACGGGATTTTGACTCTAGTTTTTTGAAAGTGAATTTCCCACTCTCACACTTCAAACTTATATCATTTTCAAACAAACATCCCAACGGTCATTTGAACATTAATTTTTAACTTTGTTTAGTGTTTAAACCTTGGGCTTGTAATTTGAATATATACACCCGATCCTTGATTCTGCCCCCGGGCTTTGAACCTAAGCAACTTCAACAAATTCTTCATTACTTCCGTCACAGCGTTATAAAATTGCCAATGAGATACCTAAAATAGGTTTGTTGCTGATAGGTTAGGATTCTGTAGGCCGGTTTTGACAATCTTCGGTCCTTTGACTGCTTTCTCCAATCTTTAAACACAAAAGGTGCCAAGTTCACTGACCCAACTTGGATTTGCATATGGCTTCTCAATTTCAAAGGCGCCTCCTTTTTGTTTCAAACAACTTCCTGCTTGAAGGTACCTTACTGATGATATATCTATCTTTGAATGGTGGGAGGAATGCACTTGCCTCAAACTCAAAGACTGACCATTTATCAAACTGCCTCTTTGTCTATTCATAGCATTGTATACCTGTCATCATGCATTCTATGACTCAACCTTGGCCACTGTTTTACTTTCCCAGTGATAAATTGCCGCTTCCAGGTGATTCACAAGTTTTTCTCTGGACTGTAAATACACTTTTTAGGTTGCATCCTTTCACACTAGACTTCTCTGTTTACTCAGAAGGGATTTCCTTAGATTTCTGGGCAGTTGATCATGGAATGTCTTTAACTCTTTTTAAATCAACTGCTCCTTTGGCATTAATAGCATACAATATGTTCAATATTTTCTCCTTTCCACTAGATGTACTGTCTGACAGATAGATCTTTGAAATAGGAGTATCAATACCTTTACATTATCAGCACTATCATTCATCTGTGTAATTACCTTTCTTCCTTTTTGGCATCCTTCCACTGCTTTCTTGTATCAATCAGTTTCAGCAACCTGTAGTAGCTTTGGCCATCTACTCATGCATGGAGGAGGCTTTTCATTAGGTAAGGTATTTGAAGGTTTTTTAACAATTCTTTTCGAGACAACCTTTCTCTGAAGGTGATGGTAAGTAAACCACTTGGAAAACATCAGTCTTAGCATCTTCACTTGCAAGCATCATTGTGTGTCAGCAGAAACCCTAGCCAGAGTAATACTGTTTCCATGTACTGTCCTAAGGCTGATTGAGATATTTGGCTTGTTCATCTCATGATTGATTACTTTGAAAAATAACCTTTGTGACTATGAAGGTCAGTGATTTCTTGAAAAACCAAGACCTTTCTCCTGCCTGTGTAATGGCATTGGTTACCATCTGTTCTATTTGATCTTGTGGATAGACAGGGTACTTATGCTTTGGAATGTTTACTGATGACAGGCCTTCTAAAGTTTCAACAATTCACCTGGTTTGCAAGTTGAAATGAATACTTGTAATTCCAAATCTCCTTTCTTCCAGGCTTTATCATATTTCCCCTATAATATGTATTCCTGGTCATCAGCCTATATTCATGACTTTGAAAATGTATTTCATGATATTATTTAAGCCAAAGTAACTGGTTTCTTAATAATAAGTCATAAAAACTTATTTTCTGCTTATACTTCATGAAAAAAGGAGCGCCTAACCTACGCTTGTAAATGAAGGTTAAGGCTTTGACAATTTACCATTTTCTTTGTGAATAGTGGCGGCCTTTATTCTTCATGATTTTCATCACTGGAAAGAGTACAGCAAGGTCACGATGAAGTGACTTTTGTTGTGACTTCATCTCGAATACAATACATTTGACATTTGTTCCTCTAAGTGTAGATAATTCTCACAGGTAATTATATTTCTGCCTTTGCCAGAAACACCAGAATTGTTATTGAAAAAACCTACTAGTGAAGCAGATTTAGGCTTTGTACGTGAAATTCTAAGGAATATGAGTGGCTAAGGATGTTGTCCTTCATTTCATTGAATGGATGTAATTAAAATTACCATGAGATGGAGGCTTCTTGACACTTTGTTGGGTACAAAGTGAAATATATAAAAGCATACTTCTAACATAGGAAACTATTGTTGACAGAATCTGGATTTGCCTTTTAAAAATGGTAGGGCTTAATGGTAGTAATTAAGTTGTGATATGAGAGTTTTTGATGTTGCGGTGGTGAATAGTGGCGAAAAAAGTTTCAGGGCTGCATTGTATATGTGTAAAGTGAGTTTCTAGAAAAGCTTCAGTGAAAGATATAGTCATCACTAACATGTAAAAATGCGTGGCTAACACTGTGTGCCTTGACCATGTTAAATGTGACCATTTCCTTCTCCTTGGCCTTTGAATTGGTAGTCAAAGTTGTCTTTGTGTGAGGGAACTAAAGGAAACGCGTTAGGGCCGTGGAGGATGCAAGGTAAACCTGGGGAGGTGTATCCATCTCACATTTGTGACCTACCGTGTGCCTTGTAAATACACTCTTTCGTGCAGCCTATTTTGTTGCTCCATTGTGCCTTCATTAGGTAGGTCGGTGGGTAGGTATTCCAGCAGTGCCCAGAAAGAAACACGTTGACAGAATCAAGTTAGGTTTAAGCATCATGTGAGGAGCACCCAAAGCATGTTTGGAACAGGTTGGGTCGGGTTGTGTTGTCAAGCTGAAGGTGCCTAGGCATGTTGAGCGATTGGGTAAAATCCAGTTGATGGAGTCGTGTGAGGTGCCCAAGAGCTGCTGGTTGGGTTCCGTCCGGAGTTGGGTCAGTCCATTACAGAGATATCATCAAAAAATGTAATTCATATACTGTGTCCCTTGTGCATGTTTGTGTGATCTGTTTCGTACCCTTGAACGCCAGTTGACCTTTGTTGATCATCTGTTGCAGCCAGAAGAAGTGTTCGGAGTCAAGGGCGAGATTTGAGTCTGTGAGGCCATATCAAATATGCTAATTTGTAATTGTCTGTGTGCCTTTTGCATGTTAGTGTGACCCATTTTTCTATTTTATCGTTATTTTTAGCTATTAGTCAGGAAGTGATGTAGTGTGGTGCAAAGTACGTTGAATTGGGTAGTGTCGGGTGGAGATATTGTTGACACCCAAGGAAATGAGTTTAGGTCGGGTGTGTGGAAAGCTATATTAAAAATGCTAACTTGTATTTTGTGTGCCTTTGGCATGTTTATTGACATTTTTTATTTTACCATGTTCCTTTGTTCAGTGAGTTTGTGTAGTGTCTTGAGTTGATCAAACGTGTTAGTTGATTGGGTTCCAGGTCATGTGAAGAATCGTATCAAAAATTCTAATTTCTGCCACACCAATATGACTTTTTCATGTTCAAATGACCGTTTGTCAATTTCTCCTTGTGACTTCACTAAACGTCGATGGAGTCATGTGAGGTGCCCAAGGAAACCAAAGTTCGGGTGGTGTGTGGGGTCCAGGTCATCGAGAATGCCCAAGGAAATGCATTCGGTTTGGGTCGTGTGAGGCTTGAAGTGCATTCATGTTAGGTTGTGTGAGGGTGCCCAAGCAAACCGTTCGGGTTAGGTCGGGTTGGGTGGGGTCATGCAGAAGCCAAATGTGGTCGGTGCAGTGCGTGCGTGTCGAAGCCCAGTGTGAGGTGCACGATGAAATGCGTTTGGGTGGTTGTTTCATTGAGGCGGCAGTATAAAATTTTATAAGTTGTGAAAATCCAAGTGCCTTATGCATGTTCACATGTGGCCCATCTTTAATTTTATCCCTTATGCCTTTTATGCAGCCAGGCGGCATGTGTTAGGAGCAATAGAAATGCATTAGGTCATGTTGTGTCTCATATGAGGGTGCCCCGATGGACCCATTTGGGTTGCGTCATTTCATTTTTAGGAAGTCATATCAATTTTATAAGTTATGATCCCCTAGATGCCTTGTGCATATTCATGTGTGGCCCATTCGCGGTTTTTCTTCCTTGTATTATTCCCAGTGGGGGCATGCCATGTGAGCGTGCTGAGTAAGTATGTTCGAATTAAGTCAACTGTTTCGGGGTGGTGGTATCCATTACTAAGTTGTGACAACACAGGTGCACACTGACGCATTAAAGTGCGACCCATTTTCCATTTTTCTCCCTCGTGCATTATTCAGTTAAACTTTAACTGTTATAATCTTGGTTACAGTCAGAAGCAACGTTAAGTTAGGTCATTACGTTTGAAAGGTCAGGTTTGTAAATTTTCCTAATTTGCAATAGCCAGTGCCTGTGCTACCGACTCATGCAACCTATTTTCCATTTTCTCCCTTATTACTTTTATTTTCAGGTCCGACCTGTATTCGTCATGTGAGGAAGCTCGATGAAGCATGTGCATGGTGGGTGTTTCCAATTTTGAGGAGAACCGTATCAAATTTGTTCATTGTGACTACCGTGCCTTGTGCACATTCTATAACCCATTCTGTTTGCTCCCTTGTGCCTTCATTTGGTCGATCACGTTATGTCATGCCATGTAAAGGCACTTGATGAAACATGTTCGGAGTTAGCTCATTTTTGTTTGAGGGAGGCCGTATCAAATTTGCTAAGTTGTGGCCACTTGCAGTGCCTTGTGCATGTTCATGTGGCCCATTTTCTGTATTTTGTCTCCCTTGCGCCTTCGTTTAAGTTGGTGGTATTTATCACATTTGTGAGGAGCACCCAATCAAAATCGTTTGAGTTTTAGATAGTTTTGTTTTGGGGCACATGATGAAACACATTCAAGTAATGTCATTTCTGCTTTGAAGTCATATCAAATTTGCTAATTTGTGACCACCGAAGTGCCTTGTGCATGTTCGTGTGGTCCGTTTGTAGTTTTCTCCCTGTGCCTTTTTCGGTCGGGTGGGTCATGTCGCTCCATGTGAGGGCACTGATGATATTCATGCGGTCTGAGGTCATTTTGTTTAGGAAGTTTGTATCAAATTTTCTAATTTTTGCAAGATTGCCTTGTCCACGTTGCGTGTGGCCATTTTCCATTTTCTCCCTTGTACATTATTTGGTCGGCTGCACCATGTCATGCTATGTGAGTTTCAGGTAGAATGCATTTTAGGTGTGTTGCTTGAGGGTGATTGTATCAAATTTTCTAGTTGTAGCATTTTGGAGACATATGTATTCATGCCTTGTTGTTTATTTCTCCCTTGTGCCTTCGTTCATTCGGTTACCTTTGTGTCGCATTTAATGTGAGGCACCAAATGAAAACCATGAACTACGTTCAGAGTCTTTTTTTCTCTGGTGGTTCATCAAGTTGCTGGTGTGATTTAGGTACCTTGTGCTCGTTCGGGTAGCCGCGTTTTCCGTTTTCTCCCTTATTCCTTTGTTTGGCCGAGGTAGGTCGTGTCGTCCCCGCTGTGACGGCGCCGGTGGCAAAATTCAGGTTGGGTCATTTCATTTGAGGTGGCTATATAGAATTTACTAATTTGTGACCATCGGTGCCTTAGCGTAAATTCGTGTGACCTATTTTCATTTGATCATATGCCTTCATTTGGTTGGGCGTGCCATAATATACCTTCATGTGAGGGTGCACGATACAAAAATGCGTTTATGATCAAAGTCAAGCTAGTTTAGAGAGCGGTCATATCAAATTTTCTAAGTTGTGACCACCCAAGTGCCTTGTGTTCGTCAAATGTGGCCTTTTCGTTAGCTCCCTTATGCCTTCGTTACTTGCCCGGGCGTAGCGTGTGGGAGTACCAGGTGAAACACATCCGGGTTGGGTCGTTTCATTTGAGGCGGCCATATCAAATTTGACAATTTGTAGGCCACCTTGTTTTTGCACATTCATGTGGCACATTTTTATTTTGGTGCTCCTTTTTCCTTCGTTTGATTGGGCACGGCTGATGATGGTGCCCAGGTGAAATGCATTCGAGTACGAGTCATTTGGTTTGAGGTGGTCGTATCAATTTGCTGAGTTGTGACCACTCGGGTGCCCCTTGTTCATGCTCGTGCGCCTATTTTCCCATTTTCTCCCTTATGCCTTCATTTTTCGGGTGTCTTGTGTCACGTAAATGCAGTGCCCCATGAAACATGTTTAGGTTGGGTCATTTCATTTGAGGCATTGTATCAAATTTTCTCTTTCCTCCCTTTACTTGATTACCTTGTGCATGTTCATTTGGTCGAGCGCACCATCTTTGCGCCATGTGAGGGAATCGATCCATCGAACCGTTTGGGTCGGTTCATTTTCATTTTGAGGTACAGCGTATCAAATTATCTATGGTGTGAATGCAGGTGCCATGTGCACGTTCATGCGGCCATTTACTATTTACTCCCTTCGACTTTGTTCGATTAGGTGAGCCGTGTCGCATCGTGTGAGGGTGCAGAGTAGGCAAATAAATTCAGTCATTTCATTTAATTGGTCATGTCAAATTTTCTAAGTTGTGACCACCTGTGCCTTGTGAACGTTCATGTTGCTTGTTTTCTATTTTCTCCCATGCCTTCATTCGGTCGAGTGCATGTGGCACCATGTGAGGGCACCTGGAGTAAACGTGTTCGGTCGAGTTGTTTTGTTTGAGGGAGACATAACAAATTTGATAATTGTATTTAACTCGGTGCCTTGTGCATGTTTATGACACCCATTTTCCATTTGTTCCTTTGTGCTTTTTGTTCGTTTGGGCGCGCCATGTGCGTTGTGTGAGGAGTGCACACGATGAAATGTGTCTAGGTCAAGTCATTTTTGTTTGAGGTGGATGTATCAAATTTCTAAAGTTTTAAACTGCCTGGGTGCCTTGTGCAGTTTCATAGCCCTTTTTAATTTTACATTTCATTGTCATTATTTGGTCAGACTGCAGGTAATACATGCTCTGTGAGGCTTTGATGCAAAAACAATTAGAGTGGGGTCATTTTTTTTAGAAGACGTTCCTCAAATTTGCTAAGTTAAAACCCTGGAACATTATGCATGTTAAATTGTATGCATTTTGTTTATCTTTCTTATTAAATTCGATTGTGTCATGTCATGAGGATTCTAAATGAAATGGTTGATCCCGGTTGTTTCGTTTGATGGCTGGTCATATCAAATTTTCAAGGTTATGACCTCTTGGGTGTCTTGTGCATGTTCTAAATAGGCACATTTTTCATTTTCTCCTCTTGCCTTTGTTCGGTCGGGCCTGTCGTGTAGTGCCATGTGAGGCATTGGATGAAACATGTTCGGCTTAGGTCATTTTGTTTGAGAGACGGCGTATAAATTTTTCTAAGTTGTGACCACAGTGCCTTGTGCATTGTTGACCCATTTTCTGTTTGCTCCCTTGTGCCTTTTTTTGGTACGAGCATTTCATGTCCTTCATGTGAGGGTGCCGGAAGTGAAAGACTTTGATACGATCGAAAGTCATTTCGTTTGAGGGCGCATGTAAAATTTTCTAACTTGTGACCGCCTAGGTGCCTTGTACACGTTCATGCGACCCATTTTCCTTTTTCTCCTTGTGCCTTTGTTCATTCGGGGAGTGACTGTCGCATCATGTGAGGGCGCCGGATGGAAACACATTTAGGTCGAGTCATTTTGTTTGAGGGTAGTTGTATCCAAATTTTATAAATTGAGTATTTGCGTGGATGCCTTGTGCACATTCATGCGGCCCGTTTTCCATTTTATCCCTTGTTTCTTCATTCGGTGGGGCATGCCATGTGGGGGTGCCGGATGAGCAAGTTGAGTCGGAGTTATTTCGTTTGAGGGAGGTGTATTAACTTTGTTAAGTTGTGACTACACAGGTGCCTTTTGCATGTTCGTGCGGCCCATTTTCCATTTTCTCCCTTGTGCCTTCATTGATCGGGCACGTCGTGTTTGGGTAAGGTCATGTCATTTGAGGTACTTGATGAAATGTGTTGAGGTCAAGTCATTTCATTTTAGGTGCTAGATGAAACACTATCGGTTGGGTCATTTCATTTGAGGAATTGGTTATCAAATTTTCTAAGTTGTGGCCAGCTCGAATTGCCTTATGCACTTATTCTTTGTGCACTGGGTCGGTCGTTTGCTTCATCCCCTTGCGGTTGAGGTGAGGGTTGTATTTTCATATGAGAGGTGGGATGGTAATTGATTTTTTATTCGGGTGTGCACGAAGAATGGCCACTTGGGTCATTTTTAGGGTCATGGCTTTTGCTTCTCTCCATCCCTACTGGGTAGCATATGAGTGGTAATGTTTTGGCCATGGTGGTCTAGGAAGCATATGTGAACCGAAATTCCCCTTCTGCTCAGAGTGTTCTCGGAGTTGGATGGGATTGTTGTGTGTGGCTCCTTGAGATGACTAGCCACCTTCCTTTTGTCTCTCCTATGCCCCTTGGTCACTTTCGCTTTCCCATTTGCAATTGGCTCAGCACGCTATATCCCTATTGTGGCCTTTGTTCTCTCATTTGCTCCTTGAAATCGACTCTTGCTCTGTTTTCTGTTGGCCTTCTTGGTCACTCTTTAGCTTCATTTCAATCATCTCTTCATGCTACTTGGTCGCTCATTGGCTCTGTTCGTCGACTCTTTTCTATATTGTTCACCACCTCCTTTTTAGTGTGTGGGTAGGGTTGTATTTTCATGTGAAAGGTTGGTTACCGTATTGAGTTTTTTGTTCAAGTGCACCTAAATAATGGCCTTGGTTAATTTATAGGGTCATAGATTTTCATCTTCTCTCCATCCTCAATCGGTAGCACATGAGCGATAATTTTTTCCATGCTTGTCTTTGGAGTTATATGAAGAAACTTCCCCTTAAAGCTCTTGTGTTCTCGGAGTCGGATGTGGTTGCTACGTAACAGCTCCTTGAGATGATTGGCCACTGCCTATGTCACTCTCATGCCCCTTGCTCACTTGGTGGATTCATTGAAATCGACTCTTCACTATAGTGTTTTGCCTCCTCCCTTTCTTGGTTGGGGGAGGGTGGTCTGCGTGTGAAAGGTGGGTTAGTAGTGTAAGGTTGTTTTTTCGGGTGTGCTGAAGAATGTCCTTAATTCATTTGTATGGTCATTGACTCTAATATTCTCTCCATCCCCACTCGATAGCACATGACTGATACAATGTTGGCCATGATTGTCTTGGGAGGCATATGTTAACACAATTACCCTTTCGCTTTGTGTTCTTAGGGTGGATGAGTTTGTTGTGTTATGGCTCCTTGAGACAATGGCCACCAGATCTATGTAACTCTCATGCCCCTTGGTCACTCGTTGGCTTCGTTGAAATTGTCTCTTTGCTATATTGTTCACCTCCTCCCTTTTTGGTGGGTGGGGAGGGGTTGGATTTTCTCTCGTTAGCTTCATGAAGTCGGCTCTTTGCTATATTGTTCACCTCCTCCCATTTTGTTGAGAGCGGGGGTTTGGATTTCCACGTGAAAGGTGGGTTTGTTAGTGAGTTTTTCTTGTTTGAGTGTGCACGAATGGCCTTGGGTAATTTTTAGGGTGGTTGACTTTCATATTCTCTCCATCCCCACTTGGTAGCACATGAGCGGTAATGTTAGTCATGCTCATCCTTGGAGGCACATGTGAACCATTCCCCTTTCACTTTGTGTTCTTGAGTCAGGCAGGTTGTTGTGTATGGGTCCTTGAGGATAGTGACCTCTTCATTGTTTGGCTCATTATGGTGTCGATTTCTTGTGCTTGTAATCTTTCTATGTCGATGTTATTGGGTTGAGATAGATACGTTTAAGAGGAATGTGGAAGGGTTATGGTTGTAATCCACCCCTCTTGCTTGCTTTTTACATTGGGTGATGTGAGGAGCAATTCTCCTTTTTTTTAAATTGAGGTTTGGAATTCCTTTTAGAGTTCACATTGTCTATCCCTGTGCATTGGTTGAGGTTTTTTCTAGATGTGGTGGCCCATATGTTTGATTGAGTGGTTTTTATTTTTTCTTGCATCTTGCGTGCATAGTATAATTTTTGGTTTGGAATTTTGAGACACAAAGGTGATGGGTATTTATTGACGATCGCGTATGTGATTATGGTCAGATGGAGGAAGCTTGCTACTTTGATGGTGGGGCATATGTCTAGAAGGAGGACTTCAGGTGGAACACTTTGACCTCCCTCCTTTGTGTGGAGGTAGTTTTAGGTGAAAAGTATTCATTGTACGGTTGTAAGTCGGTGGGAAATCTCCTAGGTTGCTTGTACATAGGGTGTGTGGGATGCGAGTTCACTAATGCGTCCTCCTGTTTGGATATGTTCATGCCATTTGTAGTGAGCCTCTTGATTTTCATTTATTTTTCGTCCTTTGCCTTTACTATTAGTGTGAATTCCTAATCTCAAGCGTATGAAAAAATCCCACTTTAGTGTGAATTCTAATCTCAAGCGTATGAAAAAATCCACTTTTGTTGTGCATAAAAAACAATAGTAACATCAAATATGGTACACGATTTATTTATATCTACGGTTAGTTGACCAAGATAAATGCTAAAAAAATCTATATCCATGCGGTAAAAAGACATTAAGAAGTAAATAAACGCAAGAGTTTCTCCATGAATCAATTACACAAGACAAAATATTTTTAAAGAATTTTTCCATTTATGACACCTAGGAAGGCAACATAGAAATATGTTACCGGTCCCCCTCAATGGGATGGGTTCGTGTATGTCCTCAACACTTCGGATCTAAGATCTCTCTCTCTTGATGGTGTAGAAAATCCGGACAAAAAATGGAACTCAAAGGGAGCTCACAAGAAAAATGGTAGCAAAACATGACAATGATGGAGGATCAAAGTCGGACCAAAAGTATAGATCTAGAGTGATCTTTAGGCAACAAAAAGGTAGTGAGTGAATGGAAAAAACCCTTCTATTTATAACAAAATATTGAGTTAGTCTATATATTGGTGCATAATTAAATTTTTATTAACCAAATCTGAATCAAACTTTTATGGAATATTTTATTATATTTGTTGGAGGAAAAAAATTTGAATTTGGTCAAATCCCTTTATTTATAAATAATAAATAAATAAGCGATTTATTTATTATTTTAAGGATGTGGTTACGTAATAATTAAATAAATAATTATTTATTAAATTATTTATAAATGAGGATTGGTCAAATTTAACAAGGAATATTATTTAAATAATGTTTTAAATAATTATTCCTAGAAAATAATAAGATAAATAATGATTTATCTAATAATTTTCCTATTTTGGGTTAAACATGACTAGGAATATTAATTAAATTGTTGTTTAACTAATTATTCCTTGAGGAAAAAAGCAAAAAATATGGATTTATACAATATTTCCTCATGGGGTTTTCTTTGTTTAGACCCTAAAAAACTTAATAAATTATAGTTAATAAGTTATTTTTTTCATAGTGAAAGCAATTTTACTTGGGGTAAAATTGGTCTTACATGGTGTCCTTCACCCCATATAATAGTAACGAGGTTAGATGAAAAAAAATTGGTGTAGCATTTGCATCGAGGTTGTTGTAGGAGATCAAGCGATCGAGGTCCATTGTTCTTTGTTGTCCGGGTGGACTCTAGGTGGCCTTGGTGTGGGGTGGGGATGGTTAGGGGGAGGGGGTGATTTTTAAGAAGGTTGTAGGCTTGGTCGTTCTTGCTTTATTTCCTTCCTTTTCCTTTGTATTGAGGTGCCACAAGTGATCAAACGATGAGGTCACGCATTTACGTTTGAGCAATTGGGATCCTAGGTGGTCTCGGTGTAGGGCGGGGAGGCTCGGGGTGGAAATTCCAATAGAGTTTGTCGCTTGGTCATTATCCTTTACTTCCTTATTTTTCATTTGCAATGAGGTTGCCACATGAGATCGAAGTGATCGAGGTTCATTGTTCTTTAACATTCGGGTGGACTACTAGGTGGCCTGTCTAGCTGGTGGGAAGGGTTGGAGGAAATTTTTAAGAGATGTTGTGGGGTCAGTTTTTCTCCCTATATTTCCTTAATTTTCCTTTGCATCGAGGTCATCGCGAATCGGGTGATCAAGGTCCATCATTAACATTGTCAGGTGGACTCCTAGGCGGCCTCAATGCGGGGTGGGGATGGTTGGGAGGCATTTTAGAAGATATTTTGTGGGGTTGCTCGCTCTCCATTTCCTTTGTTTTCACGCATTTATTTCCAATGCGAGGCACTCGAGGTCTGCTATTGCTCTTTGTGTGGGTGGACTCCTAGGTGGCCTTGGTGTGGGGTGGGGAGGGTTTAAGAACTTCTAAGAGAGTCTTGTTTTTGTTTTCTCCTCTTTTATTGGTGTGGCTGCCATAGGTGGGAAAGGATTTTTCCATTATTTCTAGTTGGGGGCTATTTTTCCAACTCCTAGGGAGGCCTCGGCTCAATGCTTGACTCATCGAAGTGACCCATTTTTTTGCTTTGTGGATCTTGCATCCATTGTTAATCGCGTTTGATGTCGAATTTCTTTTTTCATTTCCTTGGCATGCATTAGGGGAATTTTTAAGGTCTAAAATGGGCCTCATAAGTACAAAAAAAATAAACTTTATAAGAACCAATAGGATTCAATATGATGTCAACCATGGGGGATGGTTCACCATTTTTTAAGTAGAAGGGTAAAAAATGTTAAAAAGATAATAAAATAATAAAACTACTTTTTCAACTCGTATTTTCAACTTACATTCCAAATTTTTTAATCAAATTTCGAGCGGGAGTACTTGTTGGATGCAAAAATTTTTATTCCTCATCAAAGGAGTACCCATATTTGCATACTTTTGATCGATCCTACTACACGAAAAAATAAGAAATAAATGAAAAAGTGTGATTGCAATCACGTTTTTCATGTATTTCTCATTTCCCATGTAGTAGGATTCATCGAAAAGTATGCAATATGAAGCAAGTCCTTGGACGCAGTACATTTTGCATCCAGCAGGCTCCCTCAAATTTGAGTAAAAGCTTTGGGAGGGTAGTTAAATAAGTAGATTTTTATTTTTCCCTCTAAAATTTGATGATGTAATCAAATCTTATTTTATTATTTCCTATCATTTTATAATTTCCTTAGGAGGCCCATTTTTAGACCTCAGAATTCCCCTAATGTAGAGTGTGGCAGGGCTCTAATCCCTTCGGGGGGATACGAGGTGCAAGGTATAAATCCTTTGATATTTGACCTCTCTTTGACTTGATGGGTGTTCGGGCTCTCTCTCTTGGTAAGAGAGAGCTTTGAGTGCACTTTGAAATGGAAGGGTACTACTTGGTTGGTCACCTTCGGTAGTCATATTATTGTCTCAAAGATTAAGTCATGCATGTCTAAGTATGAACTAATTGATACAATAAAGAGCGTAGATAGCTCATTAAATCAATTATAGTTTTTTTTATTTTTTTATTTTTTATTTTTTATGGTACCATACTAGTCGGATAGCAGCTTAGTAATTCTAGAGCTAATACATGCCAAGTCCGAGATCTTTGGAAGGGATTAATTTTTTTAGATAAAAGGCTAGCATGAATTTCCCATTTCTTCGGTGAATCATGATAACTCGTGGCTCATACAACCCTTCTATTGGCGATGCTTCATTCAAGAATGCCCTATCACTTTTTGATGGTAGGATGAGGCCTACCATGGTGGTGATGGGTGATAGAGAAATTAGGGTTCGATTATGAAAGAGGGAGCACGAGAAACAGCTACCACATCTAAGGAAGGCATGGACACGCAAATTACCCAATCTTGACATGGGGAGGTAGTGACATAAATAACAATGTTTTGGGCTCATCAATTTTGGTAATTGGAATGATTACAATCTAAATCCCTTAATGGGGATACATTGGAGAGGAAAGTCTAGTGCCGAATCCGTGGTAATTCCATCTCCAATAGTGTATATTTAGGTTGTTGTAGTTAAAAGAAATATCATGAGTTGGGTCTTGGGTTGTAAAGGTCGATCTGCCTACTTGGTGTCCACCTTCCCTTGTCGGTTTTTGGTGGCAAGATCTTGGCCTTAATTAGTTGGGCCGCGGCTTCGGTGTTGTTACTTTGAAAAAATTAGAGTGCTCAAAGAAATATTATGCTGCGAATACATTAGCATGGAATAACATGATAGTAGTCTAGACCTATTGTGTTGGCCTTCGGGGCCAGGTAATGATTAATAGGGATTGTTGCAAGCATTCGTATTTCATTGTCGGAGGTGAAAATCTTGGATTTATGAAAGATGAACCCCTTTGCGAAAGAATTTTCCAGGATGTTTTCATTAATCAAGAACGGAAATCGGGGGCTCGAAGATGATCATATACGAGTCTAGTCTCAACCATAAACGATGTCTACCAAGGATTAATGGATGTTTCTCTAAGGACACTTCTAGCAACCACGAGAAATCGAGTGTTTGGTTTCTAGGGGAGTATGGTTGCAAAGTACAAAAGGTAAAGGAATGGATGGAAGGGCACCACCGAAATTGGAGCTTGTAGCTTAATTTGACTCAACATAGGAAAAGGTACCGAGGTCCTGAACATAGTAATGATTAACATGCGAGAGCACTTTCTTCATTCTATGAGAGTGGTGCATTGTCGTTCTTAGTTGGTGGAGCAATTTTCTAGTTAATTCCGATAACGAATGAGATCTCGGCCTACTAACCCCATTTCATTGAGTTCCCCTTCGTGGCCGGCTTCTTATAGGGACTATGGCAATTCATGCCATGGAATTTTAGAGGCAATAACATATGTGCGGTACCCTTATATGTTACGGGGCGCACGGGCACACGATGCGGCCAACGAGTTTTTCTTCTGGTTTGAGAGGATCGGGAAATATTATTAAATTGCACCATGATGGGGATAGACCATTTCAATTCTTGGTATTCAATGGCGAATTCTAGTAAGTCAGAGTGTCATCAACTGCATTGACTACATCCCTGCCCTTTGTACACCTTGCTTACCCCGTCGCTCCCTCACAGATTGAATAATCCGGTGAAGTGTTTAGATTGCATCGAAAATGGTGGTTCACGCTATCAACGTCGTGAGAAGTTCATTGAACCTTATCATTTAGACGAAGGAGAAGTCGTCACAATCTTGCTGTGGGTGAACCTACGGTAGGATCATTGATAGAAGGGTTTTTTATTTTTTTGTTTTGGTTGTGTGGGTTTCGATTGTAATCTAGGCCGTGTGGTGTGTCTCTAGGAGAGAGGTATGATGCTTATTAGGGGTGGTGCCTCTTGCGAAAGATACTTGCAACATTGTTAGTTGCCCATCTTGAGTTCATGCTTATTTGTTTCCTATACTTGCAATCAATGCTTTTGCTTGTCTCATCCTTTTTTATTCTTTCCCCCTAATGTTTTTTTTGTATGGGGTTCGAAGCTCATTTCTCGGGAGCCTCTCCAACGGTGTGTTTGGCGGTGCATAGTTTTTGTAGTCGAGGTGCTTGGGAAATACGATGGTAGAATTTTAGACTCGTTCGTAGCGGTTCTGCCCTTCGTCTTTTGTTCATTGGAAGATGTGGGCAAGATTTTTTTATTGGTGGTTGGTTCAATTGGTGGTTGCGCGTCCTTGCTACCTCAACCCTTTCACGAGGGAAAAATGTCGGGGTGGGGTCAATATGGGATGGATAAAGAGTGGTGAAATCCATTGAGGTACGGGACACCCTAGTCCTCTCGATTTTTCCTTGATATCCACTCACGGAAAGGGTTGGGTATAATTAATGAAAAATCCCTCCCTCGGTGGTGCTCCATTAAAATTGCATGTTTCCCCATTAATGGGCATGAGGAGTAGCATAATTTCTTGTGCCTTTTATGTTGAGGGAATTCCTCATCTTTTCTTGAGATATTTCCCCTTCTAAGGAAAGTAGGAGTAGTTTATGTCCTTGTTTCTCCATTTGGATTGTGGGTTTTTGTGCGACTTGGTCATTTCTTTGATGTGGAAATTGTTGCAATAGCGTTGTGGTGTGCACTTTGGGGGATTCCCTATTTTTAGGGTGTGAGAATTGCACCACTAGTATATTTTTTGGCCCTTTTTCATTATTCGACGTGAGTGCCGGCCTGTGATAACTCCTCTTTGGGGTTTGGTTGTTTGGCCCCTCTTGAATTTTTGGCTAGAAAGGTTGTTCGATTGTCTGTACACGGACGGTGAAATAGCGGGGTAGTTTCTCTGTTGTTAATTTGTTTTTTGAAGCCTTGTGTGGGTTGGGGGGGGTCATTTATCTTTCAATAGTACTTTTTCTCCGGACACTTGTCTCGTCGCGGCCCTCGGATTTCAAATGGTCAAGTTTAGGTTGTGACTTGTATGTTTGGTTAATGCAGTTGCCTCTATTACACGAGTAATTTTCTGATCTGCAATCCCCCGTCCCACATTGGAGGGCTTGGTCCATGACTTTGTGAGTAGTGACATGACTTGAAACCTCTTTCTGCTCCCCCTTGACAAGGAAAATCATTCTAAAATGAAGACAATTTCTGTGAAAAGCCCAAAAATAGCCTTTTGTGGTCTTGGCGCGACTAGCCGATTCGGCCCTCGCGCCAATGGGGGAAATCCACCAAAAGGGCGCGCCAAATGGCACTCTATCTAGTTTTATCACTCGTGTCGAGGGCTTAATAAGGATTGTTTTTTAGAAATAAATGGTTGAAGTTTGATTCCAGCCAACTCTTGAACAAGTCTCTAAAATGATTTGGGAGGTTTGGCTCGGATCTCCATGTAGAAGTGTTTTCCACCTATCATGGACTTCCTTTAGGATGGGGCCAATCCCACCATTGTAGGGATCCCAAATCCCCTTCCACCATATATATAAGCTTGTCATTTTCCCTTTGCAAGCTGAATAGAGATGAATCAATAGTAAGGAGATTATCGTCGGACGATCGAAAGAGAGACTTGTGATCGTGAAACTGCAGAGCGTACCTCCATTGTCGACCGTGAAGGAAGATCGTCGGAGGCTCGGGTTTGTATCGTTCTTCCATTATAATTAATAATAAATGACTTTGATTATGGTTCCACTCGGGTGTTCATGTTTTATGTTATGGGTGACATCTTCTGCGGTGATACATAATTGCATAGTTAGGTTTTACGCTTGTGTGTTTGTTGTTTCTTCGTGTACGTGCGGGTGTTCGAACATGCTAGGTGGGAGAATTGTGATCGCAAAGTGAGGGATGGAAGCGTCATCTTTCTCCCCAAACCATCGGCGGCTTATAGGACTTAGGTAGGCCTCTTTTCGCATCTTGGTCTTTTGCAATTACGAACACCTTGCTTCTTAGCGTGACCCGGTTGTTGCTAGACCGTCACAGACGTAGGGATCACCTTTGTCGCGGAGGGGATTTACCTCTCCAACAAATTGGTGACTCCACGGGAGGAAGTGATTAGAGGTTTTTTCTTTTTTTCGAGTTGATTTTGGTCTTTTCTGCTTGATGTTGTTTTGGTTCTCTTTTCTAGTGTAAAATAGCTTCACCATCCACCCAAATCTGCTCTGATTTCTCTTTTTCATCTTTTGCATTAGTAAACTCAACTAGCATGGTTTTTCCACGAGTCATGCAGTTGGTGCTTGTTTCTAGTTTATCCTATCGCCAATCCTATTATGGCGCTAGTTGCATCTTCTGATCGCGCAAATCTTTTATGCCGGTACTAGGGTTTGCTTCTTTGAGCCTTCTAAGCTTGATTTGTGGTTTTGGTGTCATTTTTTGACTACGGAGTGTTATGGAGCCTTGTATTCCTTATCATGAAGCCTTCATCCTTTGGTTTTTTTCCCTCTACTATCGATTTTACATTCTAGCCTAGGGCATCCCCAGGTGTTATAGTGTGTGACCTCTAGTGGGAGATTTTGGTCCCTCGTTTTGTTGAAATCGGTGCCAGCTATTGATTCTATTGCATTCATTTGGTGGTTTTCCATTGTTTTGTTGCATTATTTGAGTGATTGGCTTCTTCTTCATTTGAATTCACTGTCTCTTTTTGGGCCTAGATTACAGGTTCATTGGATTCTTTGGGATTCCTCTTTGATTTGAGGGACTTCTTTGTCAAGGTGAGGTCGATTATGTGTTTGGCATTGGTGAAAATTGTATCTCTTGCTCTTTTTCTATTAATTCTCAAATTTTTCTTTTCATTAGTTTTCATTTTTAGTGCACTTTGCTCTTAAACGATGAAAATACATTCTCTTTTGCTGATTAGTTAATGTAAATCAAATATTTTACGTATTTATTAGTGATTTATAACTGCGAAAGAAAGAAAAACTTTAAGTTTTCGTTAGCATGCATTAGAGACACTAGTGGATTTGTTTTGTGATCATTTTTTTATTGTGTGAAAGCTCTCAACCTTCCGTAGTTAGCTATTCATCGAACGAAATGATACATTGTGACATTTATTGTGCATTTGAGGATTTTGAGACATAACATTCGATAGGGCACAAATTGAAACATAATTGAAGATAAACACTAAAATTTATTCAATTTACCTTAAAACAAGCATTGAAACATTAACGAAATATCTAGAGGTATAGGCTAGTGACATGTTCCGGCGTCAACCAAAGCCTAGTAGTTGTCGTTCGCCTCTTGGCTTTGGAAAGGCAGGCGCTAGCATTACGGACTTGTGCTCCCCGTGCGAATCGCGCGTATATAAGGAGACCCCACTAGGTTACTATCCTTTATCCATAGGAAGTCGAAAATTACGCTACCTTATACCCATGATACACGGACAAAGCATTCGGGGAGATTTCCAGCACATACATCAAGTCCTTGGTTGATTTCTTTTTTCATTTTGAAACCAAGGTGTATATTGCAGTTCATGGATATCGAAAATTTTACCCTTTTGCCTAGATTGCAGAGTAGTCATTTTGATCTTTTCTTACTCTTTAAATTTGAAATCATCATCAAGCGCTTGTCCTTTCATGGTTGTTGAAAAATTGAAAGAGATAGAGTAACCTTTCATACGTTTCTCGACTCTTAAAACATGAAACGGTGAATTTTCTAAGTTTAATGTGGTAAAATAAATCACTGCCGATCTCACGCCCTTCTTAGAATTTGCTTGTTCGTTTTTTATTGTGTTCCTAGCTCGTGTGTTTTTGTTTTATCTCTTCCTCTTGTTGCTACTTTCACGAGTGGCGAGAACCCTCGATTCGTCACATGGGTAGTCCTTACACGGAGACAATTCAGGAGGTCTCTCAGCTCCTCTTGTTGAACCTCGATAGCCCATTGTCTCGGGTTTCCGTCGGTTCGATTCCATACGAGCTTCCCTTTGGAGGACCAATTGAGTTCAATTGACCCTTATCCAACGCTTGGTTTGGATTTGGAGTAGGGGAGTATTTTCCTCCTCTTACATCGGGTTTTACTTTTCTAGGCATTGTTATTCCTCCTAGTCCTCGTCGTCTTCTAGAAGATCTAGCGGCGAGGTCAAATATCGCTCATTCGGTCCTTCTCTAGTGAGGAAATCCCCACGTCTAGTGAAGATTTCCGGTTGTTCCGGAAGACAACCCCCGAGTTATACTGTCATTTGTTTTCCTATTCCTTCCTTCCAACGGACTATATATATCTTTAAGTCGGATTATCAGCATTGTCGCCTCTATCAGGAGTATCAACTCCCTCTACGAGACGATTATTCCTTCATTATAAGGATCTATCCCCAAGAACACCCCTCATGTCATCCCCTCGAGTCACATGTTCTCTCCCGGAGCCCTTTGTACGTGGCCAAGTAGTGTCTGTGCTTGTTACTACTCAATTTGTAAGAATTTGTGTCACTTCCAAAGATGTCTACATAGCATCTTTGCTATTCCGAATAACATTTCTCTTTAGGAGCATCAGTTGTCCCTACGACAATCAAAATGCGAGGTTGGTCAATCCTCCCAAGATCCCAATAGTCCTTATTTTTCGCATTATGCGAGAGGATGGTACACCCATCTACATTTTTCCATATCAATACGATGAGCGAGATAAACCCTCTACGTTTTCCTGCTCTGAAAGGGCCTATCAATATGTTCAAGGTTTTCTATTTTCCCGAAATTTGGGCAACCTTCCAACTCCAAGGACAACCCTTTCGGGGCCAACCTTCGGGCCAGCTTTGGTTATCTTTATGACCCACAAGGACAACCCTTACGGGGCCAACCTTTGGGCTAGTAGGGGTTGTTGTACGATCCACGGAGCCGATCCTACAATCCTGAAGGTCAACTTATACGGCCCTCACCCTACGGGTCAAGGCGGGGCAGCCTCAAGGGCCCGGTCCAATCGAGTACCGACACGGCGGGTGTACGGACTTGGGGGAAAAATCCAACCCTCTCGACCTATGGTGAAACCTCTACAACCTCGGTTTCTATTGGTCGCAATGTTGCATCGCCGGAACCCTCTTATGGTCATGTTTTAGGTCAAACTAAGTTATCGGGCATAGCTGGCCCTATCCCACCACTAGGCCAGGCGGCCCATCAGGAACTTGACACAGTGTCCTCACCATCCAAGTCAACTTTGTTCAACCAATGCAACCTATTCACACGAGTCAACTTTGTTCAACCCGGGACAACCTGTTCAACCAATGCAACCCTATTCACCGGAGGTCAGCACGTTCAACCGGGACAACTTTGTTCGACCAGATCAACCTATCCAGCTAGGCTAGCTGCACATCCTTTCAACCTGGTCAATAAGCAGATTTTAAATGCCTATTGAGGGAATCCACCTATGTACCCCACTTATCGGGCCTCGTGAGGCCCCACTTATCGACGGCCCACTCAACCCAAGGCGGTTATTATCTTCGGGATTAATCAGCCCAGGTTTTACAACTGCCAGTTTCTAATTATTATCTTCAACAACCAAGCTATACCTATACTCGGTAGTCAAATCGGTATACTTCTCAAATGGGGCCGACATATGTCAGGGTCCCTTTGATTATCAACCCCCATACCAGTTGTGGTAACGTATCGGACTAATTATACGGCCCCTGGCCCCTATGGTCAAAATCCTTCGAGGACGAGAACCAATGGGAGCCAGAGATGTCTTCAACAGGGTGGAGTATATGGAAATCTGGTCCTTATCAGGGGCTTGGTATGCCTTTCAATCCTTAGTTGACGTTCTTAGCCACCTTTGAATTACGAACGTTCTAAACCAACCAATGATCTGATTCTTTACAATCCTTATTGGTCTTCGGTTAGAACCAAGGTGCTAGTGACTATCCTAAGTTTGAAGGTAAAGTGGAGAGGACCTAGCTCATGTAATGACCTACCATCTGGTGTTCATCCAACTCTTGGGTGGATGATTCAGTGCGTCTTCTTCTCTTCAGCACATTCTTACTAGTGCTTCCGCTAAGTAGTATATAGAACTACCCGCAACATTTTTCAGACTTCAATATACTAGCTATGGCTTTTCGACCACATTTCAGTTATTGGTTCATTATGAAGCTAGGATGCATCTCTGACTTCTTTGAAGTAGGATAAAGCCACCCATATATAAGTCATATTCATGAGTGGTGACATCATCATAGATTGATCAGTTTGATACTATTGATCGGCTACTAACTCATTGGTTCATAGCCTCCTTCGTTAACAAGATCACTCGAAATTGCTATGGGGGCATGTGTGTTGAATATGAGAAACCATCACGCGTACCCGATTTTGGATCCTGGTGTACGGCCCGGGTCTAGAAAGATTTACGATATTTTATTTGATGCTCCATGTACAGACACTCCAAGCACCACCTACCCCGACGGTGGATGGTGTTGATAGTTAGATTTCTCAAAATTCAATCCTCTAATGGGAAGAAAAAAGTCTAATTCTTCAAATAATTTTTTCTCCTTCCACCCTACGGATTTTGGTAAGACTATGGAGGTCAGACTAAGTCGGAGCTAATCCTACGAAAAATGCCTCAAAAGAGGAAAGAATAAGGGTAAAGGAAAATCCAAACTTTGATGCCCGGGAAACAAAGTCTTCTAAACCTTGTCTGCGATGACGGTTCTAGCATGTGCAAGAAGTACCACCTTATCTGTGAAGGAAACCATTATACCAAAAAGATTGTCTGACGATGCGAAGTTAGTCAACCTACGAAAGGCTCCAAGGGACTACGGTAGTTCTCAAGAAACCATTCCCATCTCAGTCCAGATGGGTTGATCGGCCTTCTACATCTATACCATTTGGGTCCCGAGTCTTTATGATGAATGGTGTTGATCACAGCCTCAATTGCTATGCGCTCGAAGGATGTCTTCCGGATCATGCCGAGGCAACTAGAAAAAGGAAGCTTTGGATGGCCTACACCTATCTACGGTCGCTTTATAAATTGAGAAGCCCGATAACGAACACCCATTTGTGAGGCCACCATATAAAGGTGTTAAAAAATATTCCTACAACCCAAACACATGCTCGACACTTCTAGTATTTTTGAAGTTGCTTACAGTGTATACCTGTGTATGCATTAGAAGTGCTTCAAGTTTCCCATCGCAATGGAAAGTACGTGTCAATCGGTGGAATCGATCTAGCCGATTCTAATCTTCTCACCTTTGACCTAGAAAATTTTGTCCTCGAATTCCACATCAATCCTCTTGTTATCCAAGTCGGGATCAATGGCCTCCAAAATCCATAGAGCCGTTGTGGATGAGAGAGTGCTTCCACATTGTTATGTCATTCGCCTATTGGAAGGCCATTGGCTCTCCGGCTCTTACATCATCTCCCAATTCCCTAGAGGTGTTTGATGGTATGGAATCTAAACCCACAGGTGTTCCTCGGGAATTTTTCCGATCACATTACGGGGGAAGACAATCAACATAGAAGTAGAAGTGGTTAATGCCAAGCTCAACTACAATCTTCTTCTTGGTCACGGTCAGACTCGAGCCATGCTATGTGTCTTTGTCCACCCTCTCAGCTCCACAGGATTCTATCATGAGGAAAATAATCCTCTCTCCCCGGATCAATTGTCTTTCTTGGGATCATCCTCTAAGAACAACGTTCCTTACTTAGGATCGAATCCCCAATCCCCCCAATAATTAGCAGGACGCGGTCTCTTCCCAAGGACCGTCCTCCGTAGATATTTCCCATGCCACCCACACTTTATAGTTCAAGTTAATATGGTCTCTAGGTCGATGACCCTTGGATCATCCCTTCACTGAACCGGAGTGACCTCTTTTTGGAGAATTGATGTTGTTAACTCCATTTGGGATTAATTATTGTGAAATCATGTTGCATATAGATCCTCCTCCCTCCTGAACATGCTCCGCCGAGCATGGCTCTGGATATATATTCCTCAATCCCCCCTCGCTCGGCGGAATTGATTCACCTAACCCTTTAAGAGAAGTTTTCCTTCCGATGATATTGTTGGAACAATGTCTCTTGGTCTGCCATGAAGCGATGGACATCATCATTCCTCATTCATGCTTGCCCTGGGTGCAATGTCGATTTTCCTGAAGCGATTTGCATCTCGAGGTTCCCCTCCACCTCTTCAAACACCGATATTGACTCATGAGGTCCTTTCGGGCTTGGTAATATCACTCAAACCATGTCGATCAACATCTCGAGTCAGAAAGCCCAGGGGGTAGTCGAAAATATTCATGTGAGTAACTTGTTCTCTGAAGAATCTAGTTATACGAACCTTTTTCGCGAGGTCGGAAGATGTTTTCGCGTGGTCTATGAAGAGATGCCTAGGATTGATCCCATCATAGTCGTGCATGAAGTTCCTACCTATTCGGGTGCGTCGGTGCGTCAGCGCCTACTCCTAGTGCATCCCAAAAAGTGGTAGCTATAAAGGAAGAGGTTGAAAAACTTCTTAATACGGGCTTTATCTATCGATTCCCCTCACAAAATAGGTTTCAAACATTTTCCTTGTAGATAAGAAGTAGGGCACTATATGGATCTATGTTGATTCTTTACATTTATCATTAGACCTATCCTAAGAGGAAAATTACCCCACTCCCTTTATAGATCGGATCATTGATGAATGTCTTTGGGAGTAGAGATTTATTCCCTTATGGCCGGTTTCTACGGGTACAATAAAATCAATATTTTTTTTGTTGATCCAACATAAGACTACCTTTATCTATTTGGCCATTTTGCTTACAAAAAGCTCCCGGATTCGGTTTAAAAAATCGGCAGGGCCACCTTACGAGCGTGCTATGTACTATGCTTTCCGTATATTTCATATTTTTTGGCCATATACGAGACGATTTTACGGCGGCTGGCTCGGCATGGGGACCTGCCCCCAGACACCTTTGCCGGATTTTCCTCCAGATTTACGAGGATGCTACAATATTAGGCTTAATCCTCATAAGTGCATCTTCTGCGTGGATTCTAGCCGCCTTTTGGGATTCATCGTCTCCAAATATGGGATTCTGTGAACCTCTCAAGGTTGAGGTCATCATTAACCTCCCATCGCATATAATTGTCAGCTGCCGCAATCGACGGGGAAAGCTAACTTCTTATGACGCTTCATTTTTTGAGCTATGCGAGAAGTGGCCAAGGGCTTTACACAACTTTTGAAATACGACATTTCCTTCCATTGGGACGAGATTGCCCGAAGACAATATTTTGATAAGCTTAAAACGTTGCTCGTTAACGCTCTCGATACATCCTCCCAAATATCATGCTTGTTCACCCTTTATTTGACGTATTTGCATTTAGCACAATAGCTATGGTTTTAGTACATGAAAGTGACAACGATGGAAATGAGCACATAGTTTATTATCTGTCTTGGAATCTTCTCGATATGAAAAAACGCTATGCTCATGTTGATAAATTGGCGCTCACTGATTCGGGCCGTTCAATGATTCTGCCATTACATCACCGGCCTTGGCCATATACTTGGTGGTTTTTGAGTGCAACGCATGACATATATCTTGTCTTGAAAATTGGCAGCAGGGCAAATGTAATTAGTTTTTTAACCCTTCGGGAGTTAGGTTGGCATTCACCATACAGCAAGTCAACGTCATTGGTATGATCTTGTCTCTCCTCCCAGACGAATGTTGTTCCATCCCAATCAGGATCCTGTCTAGGATGAAACACTCTTTCTCATCGGCACTTGTGACCCATGGTACGGTGAAATTCTGGTATCTTCAAACATCCATGTTCTAGTACGAGATTTACAACGATGTAGGATTTGGCATCAATATTAACCATACCGCATGTAGGAGATACCTTGTACGTGTCGAGTTGATTACGTAGCTGCACGTGCTTGACCTAGAAAGGCGAGAGAAGTCTTGAATGACATCCACCAAATGGTGTGGTGGTCACATGTACGGATATGCCACCGCCCGAGAAGATTCTACGTGTCGGTTACTTAAGCCATCTATATTCAAAGCTTGTATTATTACGATGCGAAAATGTCATGCGTTCGGTATTTTAGTGCAAGATGTACGCACCACCCTACCCTTGCATCCTTTGTCATTACAATAGGCCCTTTTGCTAAATGGGGCATGCCAGATTTTATGACATGTGACCCTCACTCGGCCGAGGGGGCATGCTTATGTAATCATTTATGTATACTACTTCACTAATTGGTAGAAACCGATGCCTACATTAGCGGTAAGAACGGTAAGACGACTACCCAATTCCTTTTCAACCATGTTATTGTATGCATTTCGGAGTCTAAAGCCATTTTCACTGTCATGGCACTCATTTACATGATTACATGATGAGTGATCTGAAGCATCAAAGTTGGGCTTATGCCATGATAGCTCGATGCCATAATACCCCCAAGCGAATGGCTAGGTTGGTACATGAACAAGGGTTTTAGTCCACGATTCTTGCTGACCCATTCCCTTGGGGGTGAGTATGGCGTTGAACTATCATGGTGTAAATTGCTTGTCCGGCTTCGACCATCGTGTAATCCTAAAAATGAGTGCCATGATCGGTAGAATGGCTTAAGGGACTCAAAATGATATCGATAACATGGTTAATGAATTGGGCGATTATCTTACCATTGTGACTGAAATGTAGGCATCACTTCGACCACTTAGTGAAGTAGTCTAAAACAGCTGAATTATATAAAGCATAGCATGGCTAACAGTGAGAACATAATCATAAAATGTATGCCCCATTTGCTAAAAAGAATCTGATAATGATGGGATGCAAGGTAGTGGTAATGAAGTGCATCTTGTCTTTGGAGCCTAGCACGCATGACATTTTTGGTGCAACAATACGGTCTTTGCATATAAATGGCCGAAGCCTGCCGCCGCGGGCATCTTACGGGAGCGGTGTATCAGGCAATGTGACTGCAGCCTGCTTGTCGAGTCAGTTCCGAGACTCCTCTCGGCCTGTGACGAGTCAAGCCTTGATGAAACATAGAATCAATTTCAGCATAATCTCCTCTGATGCGGTATGGTAGTTGATCTTTGAATCCGTCGAACATCCTTTTGGCTCGGTCCTCTTAGAAACGTGGATGTTTGAAGATACGTATTCATATACCATGGGTCATGGCCTCTTGATGAATGTTTCATGCGAGATATAGTCCTCGATTGGGATGGAAAAAAAGGCTATCGGGAAAGCAATGTCAACCACTTCCTCATTGTAGGAGATACCTTGTACCGTGTCGAAGTTGATTATGTGCTCATTTGGTGCTTGAACCTGGAAAAGTGAGATATTCTTGAATGACATCACGGTGGTGCTTGTAGTGGTCACATGTGCAGATATGCTACCACCCGAGAAGATTCTACGTGCGGGTTACTTTTGGCCATGTATATTCAAAACTGTATTGTTGCGGTATAGTATCAAAGCGTACCCGAAGTCTTTCGATTACCAGCCATCGCCGCCACCCCTACCCTTGCATCTTGTCATTCTTAGTAGGCCCCTTTTTCCTAAATGGGGCATAGATTTTATGACATGTAACCCTCACGCGGTACAGGGGCATGCTTATATAATCGTTGTCATGAGCATTACTTTATGTGATGTACACAAACTACAAACTATTTGACACACACACACACACACACAGAGATATATATATATATATATTCTGGATGGATATTTTTACATGTGATGATGTTTTCTATATGTTATGCAAATGTCTAATACAATGTTATCTAATGCATTAGTTGCATAACAAGCATTAATGGAAAATTTCACAAAATGCATTAGATCACATTTATTTTTATGCAAGCTTGAGAAGCACACATGGAAATACGTATGAAAAATATGCTTGAAATGCGGAAAATGGGCATGCCCCCGGCATGGTGTCTCAATTCGAGGTACATTCCCCCCAATCTTGAGTCCATAGGAAATGGAGTGAAGGTTCAAAACAAAGAGATTTGATCTAAATCTAACAAAACTCGAATTGAACGGACTCGTGTTTCATTATTTTAATGAGGTTGACACACTTAAAAATAACTGTCCTCGTAGCATCTTGTTTCATTGTCTGGAGCGTGATGTGTCAGTTTATCCCCCTCCTGAGCCTCCTCCTTTGAGCTCGTCGGAGCATAGTTCCTTCACTTGTGTCAAGCTCCTCAAACAATGAAACAATTTGCCTACGAGGAAAGTTCTTTTAAGTGTGTCAACCTCGTCAAAATAATGAAACACAAGCCAATTCGAGTTTTGTTAGATTTAGATAAAATCTCTTGTTTTCGAACCTTCACTCCATTTCCTATGGAGTGAATTTTGGGGCATGTACCTCGAATTGAGACACCATCTTCAGGGGGCATGCCGTTTCCACATTTCAAGAATAGTTTGCATATGTATTTCCATGTGTGCTTTTAATCTTGCGTAAAAATAAAATGTGATTAAATGAATTTTGTGAACTTTTCCATTGGGTTGTTTGTTATGCAACTAATGCATTAGATAAAATTTTATTAGACATTTTTCATAGCATATAGAAAACATCATCGCATGTAAAAAGATCCATCCGAGAAATATATATATATATATATATATATATATATATATATATATATGTCGAATAGTTTGTAGTTTGTGTACATCACATAAAATCAAAAAATATACATGTCTATTTTAATAATAGCAGGAGACAACATGTCTCTAAAAAATATGCATATAAAATCCCTATATTACTAATCAACATGGTGCTCATGGTAGCATGTCACCCCACGCACCAATCATCTTATTAATCGATGGAGGCGACTAGGCACCCTCACAGTGTGTCTCTAGTAAGCCATCGAGACATCTGCTAGCCGTTCATAATCCGAGATCCCCTGGGAGATACCCTCTAGGTTTTGGACTAGCTCGCTCCCTTCGCCACCCTTAGCTTGAGGATCGTGTGCGAGAGGGGTCCTCCGTGCAATGGGCGACATCTTAGGCGGAGCCTCTCTGACCCATATACACCACGGCTTCTTCTTTAGAATAGGCATGTATCACATCATAAATACATAAAAATCAAAAAGAGTCTTGCACGGCTCCTCATCTAGTCCTCCCCCTCTGGGAGTGGAAGATACGCAGGTCTCTCGTGAAGTCGGTACGATGTAGGGCCGATCCTCAACAATGATCAAGTATCACGTATGCATACAAAAAACTCGAGGCCTCAGACATCCTGGCGGCCCCCTCCGATACGGGCGTAGTCTGCCCATCGACCATCCTCGGCTCCCTCCGCAGCCGGCTCGCGTATCGCCTTGGCCCTAGAAAATTGGTAATCATTTTGAAATGAATGATGCCAGAATGGAACCATACCCAAACTATTTCAGTTTGGCCTTCTTGCACTTTTTCAGCTGTCGTTTGATGTTTGTGGCTCTGGCCCCGGTGGCCCGATAAAAAAAGTCTAGGGTTCATGGATTCAGAGGCTATTAGGATTTGTGCTTTGGTTGCCACATGTGGTTCCTGAGACCCCACGGCCTGTGTAATGGTTTCGAGCACTACTCAGAGTGTTAGATTGCGGACTGTGTGGATGTGCACTTTCCCACTGCCTGATCTTGTCTATGCCCCTGGGCACACTCTCTCCATTACCATCTCCATTTTTTCACTAGAAGGTCTACTGCCTGTCATGATTGGCACTGGGCCTTTGTGGGACAATTTGGTTATGAAATAAACATCAGAGACCTCAAGTTCTAGTACTTGGTCCTGAGCACAGACATTTTCTTGATTCTCATCACATATGCTAATCAAATATTGCAATATCTCAAGTTGAGCTCTCAAACATGGTGTGAGGAAGAACTTCTTGAGATCCGATTTCGAAGAGACGTCATGCAAGCTTCATTTGTATACATTTCATCCTCTTCACCATGCTCTCTCTCCTTCCACTCAATCACCATTGTGGCTGGGTATCTGCACCAACATGGTAAAAAACACCTTATTAGATCTCTGCAATGGTAATAAATTCACCTGATTGGATCACATTTTGATAATTTAAGGTGAAAATTTGAGTTGCGCCATTGGCACGATTGTTTTGCTAACATTCGCGCCAAGCTAAGTGCGACCTTTAGCGATTGGTGCGGAGTTCGTGCCGTCCTTGTAGGTGGTTGAGCTAATTTTACAAAGGTTCCCTAGAGATAAAAGACACAATGGAAACTTACAAAAAATGAATCAAAACAAAGCTAAGGGGAGTGCCTCTTACGGAAAAAAACGAGAACGAATGATGTCTTGGATTGGTCACAATCGCATATGAGATTTGCACAACAAAAGCTCATTGTTGCTCTCCAAAAGAGGTAAAAAGTAAATGTGAATATGTTTTACTATTTTTGGCATATTTATAACTTTTCAAAGTCAAATTAGGTTTTGAAAGTTATTGTTCCCAATATTTTACTATATTTTGTCAAAAAATGGATTTTACGCTCACTTTCATGTGTAGCAAGAGGCTTTTACACAGCTTCAACGATGATACGAGTTGTATTTTATACTTTTTTGGACTAGGTAAAAACACAAAAAAGTCATTTTTGGAGTCGTATTTCAGCTCTTTTCTGACTCTCTAAACATGAAAATATTGTCGAGTCACTTGTTGTTTTGAACTCGTTAAAGTGGTTATGAAATGACATCTACCTAGTATACATTTACCCCTTTTTCAAGATGGGATAGATTATTTATGAAAAAGGAATACCCTAGCCTATCACGACTAGGAGGTTTTCTCAAACATAGTTTTCTACTTTTTCGAATCTGAGGAACTATTTATGAAAAGGGACTGTTGGAGATTACTTTTCTGCTATCTTTTCAAACTCTCTAAACATGAAAAGACATCGAATTCTTCCTTTGTCAGACTCGCTAAACCATGATGACATCTAATTCAGTCCTAATGATGATATTCGAGTTCCTCCTTCGTAGGCCTCGTTAAATGTACTAGGATGGATTCATCCAAAGGATGAACTTATATTACAAACATATGATATCCCCTTCAAGCTTTTTTTCAAAAATAATTTGGGTACTCACCAGAAATGGTGGGGAAAAATGGGACCAGTATCTTCATCGTGTTGGCAGTATGTCGCTCTTGAACATGGCACTTGTCTGCATTCATGTCATGTTGGGGACATCTCATCTCATTCTTTGTTTGCCTCCATGGGTTTGGGTAATCCCTTTTGACCTCTCATCTACTCTTTTCCTCATCATCATGACCTCTGATCTATTGATGTCAAATACTTCCAAATCCACTTTCGTGTCGTCGATATGCTCAAGAGAAGTTGACCTCTGCAAGTTTCAACCCTCCTCTGATTCTCATCTGATCCTGATTCAAAAACATTATATTCCTCTGTCTTGCGTCGATGATGTGGGAAACACTATGGCCCTTTGATCGAGGTCACTACCTACGCTTCCAGCTCATTATCTAGGAAGTTGATCTACGAGACTCCCTTATGGTACCTTGGAGCACCGCATGCCTCAATGCAAGTTCTTCGCATCAGACGCAAGGTTTTCATCATTGACGATCGATCGGATGATTACACGTGGGTGTTCGATGCCGGCTCCTTGTTCACATTCCATGGATTTTTACACCTTAGTACCTTGATGGCCATTGTCATTATTGGTGGTTCCTCTCGACATCTGTATGCTTTCTCATCATTGGCTAGCAATCATACGATGTCTGCCGTGTTCGAATTTGGCTCACTTATTCACATGCTAGAATTTGTACTGGTTGAGTCAGATGGAGCGCAAGACCTGGTTGCAATACATTAGAATCAAGGTTGTGATTTTGTGGATTATTATGATTGGTTACATGACTCATTGATTGGATGGTTGCGACCATGCCTGAGTCTATTTATAGATCCTTACTAGATGGCTACGTCCATGCCTTGGATCTCAATTATTGTATACTCTATTATGGATGGCTGCGCCCATACCACATATATGATGTATTTGAGATATCAGTTGTACTTGTCTATGTAGTTTTTCTGATGGAAGTGTTTTCAGTTGGACATGTTCTAATAAATCATTTCACCCATCTCTCTCTATCGGGCCTCATGCTTTAGGGGGCATCTGTTACACAGTAATTTGTCACCGTCCTTGCAATCCCTCATCCCGCACATTGGAGGGATTATTCTGTGACCTGTGAGTAGTGACATGACTTGAAACCACTTTCATGGCATCCCCCTTGACAAGGACAATCATTCCCCTAAAGACAATTTCATGTGAAAAGCCCCAAAAATAGTCCTTTTGGCCTTGACGCGACTAGCCAGTTCAACCCTCGTGCCAATGGGGGAAATCCACCAAAGAGGGTGCACTGGTGGTGCTCTTTCCTAGTGTATCACTCGCACCAGGCTTAATAAGTTTTTTTTTTTTTAAAGAAATGGCAGAAGTTTGATTCCAACCACCTCTTGAATGAGTCTCCAAAATGAGTTGGGAGGTTTGGCTCCGGATCTCCATGTAGGGGAAGTGGTTTTCCACCTATCATGGAAGCTTCCTTGAGGATAGGGCCAATCCCACCATTGTAGGGATCCCAACTCCCCTTCCACCATCGATATAAGCTTGTCATTTTCCCTTTGCAAGCTAGCCTGAATAGGCTGAATCAATAGTAAGGATATTATCGTCAGACAACTGAAGAGAGAGGGACTTGTCCCATTCCTAATGAGATTTGCCAATATGTATTCCGTTTTCGACCCATCGAAGGAAGATCCAGTGTCAAAGCTCAGGTTTCATCTTTCTTTGTTCTGACTAATAATAAATGACTTCGATTATGGTTCCACTCATATTCTCATGTTTTATGTTATGAGTTGTATCTTCTCTGACTGATACATAATTGCATGTATTTGGTTTTACGCTTGTGTGTTTGTTGTTTCTTAATGTAAGTGTAGGTGTTCGAACATGCTAGGCAGGAGAATTGTGATCTACCGAAGCGAGGGATAGAAGCATCATCTTCTCCACAAACGACAGCAGCGTAGGACTTAAGGTAGGCCTCTTGTCGCATCTTGGTCTTTTGCAATTAGAAACCTACGTCTTAGCATGACTCAGTTGTTGCTAGACCCAATCTGGGCTAGTAGGGATCGCCTCTATCCGCAGAGGGGATTTACCTCTCCAACAAACTGCAACATCATGCTTTTGGTCCTTGTTTGATCAGTCAATTTTATTATTGCTTCTCTACATTCGTTTGGTGGTTCTCCATTTTTTTTTTGTGTTATTTGAGTGATTGGATTCTTCCTCCTTTGAATTCC